>ML803208.1:182865-232625 GCA_009831015.1 Picea engelmannii | reverse complement strand
TTTTTGATATAATTGTGTAATTGTTTTAAGAAGATAGTTAGTTTGAACAGTCAGGTTAATCAACTGAATCAACCAACCAACCAACAACTTCACTTGGATGACCTCTTTAGTGTGCAATCATAGCACCTTCTATAATTGGCTCAAAAATCAAATTTTATTTTTTTGCTCAAAAATAATTTATTTTTTTTAAATAAATTGTTGTCGTCGCAATTTCGACGCACTTGCTATACAAATCATGAAAAATTTTATAGCAATTTTGTGGAAATATACCCTATTTTCGTCTCAATTGCGATGACTAGTAGAAAGCTTGCGACGCACTTGCTATACAAATCACGAAAATTATATAGCAATTTTGTGGCAATATACCTTGTTTTCATCGCAATTGCGACGACCTGTACAAATCTTGTGACGAACTTGCTATACAAATCACAAAAATTGTGTAGCAATTTCTTCGCAATATACCCTGTGTTCGTCGCTCTTGAGATGACCGCTTCGAAAGATGATCCGTCGCAAACATTCTCATTACTTTGCCTATATTTTCGAGTGTGTGACGATCTCTCTTTATTGTCATGCTTGCGATGATAGCTCTACATTGTCTCATTTGTGACAATTTCCCTATTGTGTCACTCTTTCGACAATTGCTTTACTTAATCGTTTTGGCGACGATATTTCTTCTTTTGTCACAATCGTGACAACTTCCCTACTATCGTCGCTCTTGCAAAGTTAATCTAGGTTCGTTTCACGTTCCACGTCACGTGAAGCGACGTTTGGGAGACTCAATATTCATCGCAATATACACGACATAAAGTCGCAAGAGCATCGAAATAGTTGTCACAAAATGACCCAAATTTTCTAGTGATAGCATTGATGAGAAACATTCTAGATTCTGAGCCTTCTAGTTTTCAAGAGGTAGCAGACTAGTAGGTATGGTGGGATGCCATGGTGGAGGATTACACCTCCATCATGAAGAATGATGTTTGGGACATAGTGCCAAGACTAGAGGAGAAGTCAGGTATGAGTCCCATATGGCTCTCAAGATAAAGCATGTTGTAGATGGTAGCATTGATAATTTCAATGCGAGGTTTGTGGCGAGAGGTTTCTCCTAGAAAGAGGGAGTGCACTATGAAGAGACATTTTCTCCAGTCGCCAAGTACACCTCCATTAGATAATTTATGTCCTTGGTTTCATTTATGGAATGGAGGATACATCATATGGTCGATGTGAAGACATATTTCCTTAATGGGATCATTGAGGAAGAAGTGTACATAGAGAAACCTTAGGGATTTGAGGTAAGTGGAAAGGAGTCCCATTTGTGCAAGATTAAGAAATCCTTGTATAGAATCGAGTAGGCATCCAAAGCATGGTATTATAAGATTGATGGATATCTACAAAGTATGGACTTCACCAAAAGTGAAGCAGTTCCTAACTTATATTATATATTTGTTTAGACTTATTTTATCATTTTGGTGTTGTATGTAGATGACTTAATTTTTATAGGTAAACAGAAGCTCATTGCAGGGTGCAAAGTAGACATGGCAAATGAGTTCAAGATGAAGGACATCGAGTTGATGCATTAATTATTGGGATTGGAGGTTTGGTAGATATGATGGAAGATTTTCCTTGGGCAGGGTAAGTATGCAGTTCATATCCTGAAAAGGTTTCTGATGGAGGAATGCAAACCTATGGCAAGACCCATGATCACTAATCTGAAGAAGGTGAAAACTTTAAATTTAGAGTTGATGGATCCCTCGTTGTATAGGAAGTTGATAGGTTATTTTATGTATTTGGTCAACACCATACCAAAGATATGTTTTGTAGTGAACACCTTCAGTTATTTCATGGTGGAGCCAAGGAAAGAGCATTGGGCAGCAACAAAACATGTGCTCAGGGATTTGAGGGGCACAATGGAGTATGCATGAGATATCTTGGATATGGTGAAGTGAAGTTAAAGGGGTATAAGGAACCAGATTGGGAAGGCAGTGCAACATGCAGAAAGAGCACCTTAGGGCGTTTATTTATCTTGGGATCGATGATGATATCCTAGTTTAGTAGAAAGTAGAATTATGTGGCATTTAGCTCAGCAGAGGCAGAATACATGGTAGCTAGTACAACTAGTTGTGAGGTCGTCTAGATTCACAATTTACCTATAGGATTGTTTGATCGGGAGTTGGATCCTATGGTAATTTACTATTATAATCATAGTTGTATCAAACTATTTTAGCATCTAATGTTTCATGACATGTCCAAGCATATAGAGCTCATATATCACTTCATATGAGACATGGTTCAGAAAGGAGCAATGAAGCTCTAATATATTCCCACAGATCAGTAGGTAGTTGTTATTTTGACCAAGGCCTTAGCAAAAGGGAGGTTTGAGGCATTCATAGGTAAACTTAGATCGGTGCAAAATTATTTTCTCACTAAGAGGGAGTGTTGAGAATTATAGCTCGGACAAGAACTTCCACACAAGTTCCATGTGAATGTGTGAGACAAAATTCGAGATATTTTCGAAAAGTGATTCTATTTTCGAAAAGTGAATTATATTTTGTTATTCACTTTAGTTAAAAAGTGAAAGTCTTATTTTTAGTAGTTGAGTCTAAAAAGTGTATTTCATGCATGCATGACTTAGACTAGGAGTAATCTAATAAATACATTAGGGTTTTGGTCTCAGCTAAAACTATAAAGACAAGTCAATATAGAGAGTTTGCACACACTTGAACAAATGAGCAGGTTGAGCGATTGAGGGAGAGAGAGAGAGTAGGTAGTTGGGAAAGAGGAATTTCCAGGCAGTGTATAGTTTCATACAGTGGTACAAAAAAATTTCATAAAGTGATATGTAAATTTGTACAACCATATAGAATCTATACTACAGTGTCATACATCAACTTTAGAGTAGTGTCATATAGCAGAAAATTGTTGTTTATGGTTTTTTCAGCAGGTTGTACTCTCTTGTCAGGTTGTTCTACTCAAGCTCAAGGTGATTTTTTGGTATCCACACAATGTTATTTTTGGGCAGCTAGTGGAGGTTTCCTTGTAATTTTTCCGAAGGAATGAAAAGATAGATTTGGAGTAATTACCTGTGTTGTGTGAAATTATTTTTATGCTTATGTTATTTGATTTCTATCTATTGTGTGATTAATGCTATGATTTGAATTTACATATGAAATAATTGAATTCAACAATCTAGTTGTTTGATTGAGATCATAAGGACTTTAGTCACCTAGGGCTTCAAAAATTTTGTAGATTTTAACCTGGTACATTTAATTAATACAAATGGATTCTTACTAAAAATAGAAAAGATACATTGGAGCACACACACACTCACACACATTACACAAATATTTTACCCTGGAAACCCAAACTGGGAAATCCAACAACTTGTTTAGAGCCACACCTCTAATATTTTAGTCATCATATTCTTCATTATTTACAATAAAATATATAGGATCCTACAACATCCAAAACCCCTAATCCATTGACCCGGATTAGTCAACAACCCTACTTCCTTAACCAGAATTAGAAAATCGTCAGCGAAAACTATGTGCCGAAAAACCACTAAAAACATATGCAAAAAACTGCTAAAATTTTATTTTTTGGGGGGGCTCTGCCCCCCTGTGACCCCCTAAAACCCCCCTACCAAGGGGGTGCTAGCACCCCCCCCCATGACTCCCCCAGGAACTTGGTGCAACATAGTGGGTGGGGTTGGTCATGCAAATAATATAACACATAGCCAACAATTTTCATAGTCCCAACTACTGCAGTTTCCTTGATCTCGACAAAGCAATGTCGAAAAGTAATCTCTCATACTTGAAAATTTGTTCTCTTCATGGTTTGGTCGAAAGGTTAATGGAATTTCATTGTGATCACCACTACCTCAACATGGGGCCTCTCTACATAACAAAATTAGGTGGAAAATATTGTAGGGGAATACAGAGATATCTCCACTTCCCCTGCGTAGGTGTCTCTGCACTACTAGATAAAACATTCAATTGACTTAATACCTAGTGCTCCTTTGTCTAATGGCCCAATATATATACACTCCTCACCTTGTGCTCCTTTGTCTAATGGCCCAATATATAGAGAATAAGGAAACAAAACATAAAATTCAAGATCTCATCCAAAAGGGCCACATTCATCCAACCTCCTCACCTTGTGGCAACCTAATTATATCAATGTAGAAGAAGGACGAGATATCGAGACTTTGTGTTGATTACAAATCTATAAAAAAAATCATCGTTAAGAACTAATGCTCGATCTCCCAAATTTTCGTGATCTGTTTGAGAGTGTCAAGTTATTTAGTAAGATTGATCTAAATTTGGGCTACCGCTAGGTCTCGATTGAACAAAATAATGTATGGAAGACTACCTTCAAGTCTAAAGAAGGCCTTTTTGAGTGGTTGTTCATGCCTTTTGTCTTGAATAATTATCATGTTATCGCATAATTTGTAGGTTGGGAAAATTCCGGCCCAACCACCAATTGGCAACAACTTAGAGAGCACCTACCCATTGTCACCTTAGGCAAGTGTTCCCGTCACTTTAGAGGTGAGGTAGTCACCTCAAGGGGGGCATCTCAGTGAACCTAGGGGGAATTGAGATGAAAAATGATATGTATGGATGGAATCCCCTAAAGGTCAAGTTTCTAGATGGAAAAGGGGACTTGGAGATGAGTCTAGAGAGTTGCTTAAGGTTTCCAATGATTTGAGTAACCTTCCAAGTGTGAATACCTACCCAAGACACAAAGAAAACCAAGTATATGATATATTGTGTTAGTTGGACAAGCAAGTTAATATTGATGTCCCTATTTGTATAAAAATTCAATGATATATATCAGCATATATAAGATAATAAAGGCTGCAATATAAGTGCTAAAAGTATAATTAAATAAGCAAGAGACAAACTAGTGAAATCTAGTTTGACTCAACAATGATAAAGCAATTCTTTAGCACATGATATTTATCATCCTTATGGCTGTATAAAACCAATATTTATAGCAGAAAAATCAGCCAATGAAAATCACTTCTAACTAGCTCAAAAAGTGCGCTAGGGTTAGTAGTTTGTTAGGGAAACGTTGTATCCAATTCCTAGGGTTAGTTTAGGAGTTATCTAGGGTTAGAGAGTTAGTTTTTTGCATCCCTAATGGATGTAGGTTAGTTTTTTAAAAGAATAAATATTTAGTGGATGAAAGAGGACACCTCGATGAGGCAAGAAATCCTATGGCTCAAAAAACAATTTTCAAGTGAGAGAACTTTAAAACTTGAAACTTTCACGTTTACCAATGCAACATTTTGTTTATCCAATGCAACAATTAGTGCCTTTGATTATGGATTAATGGGGTCAAAAGAAAATATCTAGAGATACTACCTCCTTGGGGGTATAAACCCTCTCATTACCCAAGGCAAGTAACCTAGCTAGGGTTTAAAACTAAGGGGTGTATGCCCTTATACTTCCTTAGAAAACCCTTACAAACAAGAATTCTATGCTTAAAATTATGATGGAGCTAAAGTAGGGGTGTATTCACTTATACTCCCTACCTAGCCTTAAAAAAATCAACCTTGAGATTGAATTACAAATGATAGCAACAAGTAAAAATCTTACCAATCCAAATAAAAACAAGATGGACCATAGCATTCCAAGATAACCACCACAATAGCAAAAGAATGACCTCCAAGAGCTAGCGCATCATAATCATCAACTCCACAACCAAAGAGAAACCATATCATAGCACAATATAGAAAAAATCCTCAAGGGTAGCGAAAATTTTAATCCAATACTTCTCACATTGGGAGAGTTATGATTCAAAATGAGATCTTATGATCTCTATTTATAAAAAATGTGATTCACATAGTTTGTCCACATTAGAAAGGGTAAAACATAATATAAGGGGTCCACAACCCTTATCTTACCCCTTGTAACAAAATAATATTAAACAATTCACTTTTACACAAAAGAAACCCTAGCTTAAGGTGACGTCGCCCCTTTAGGGGACATTTTGACACTAGGAGCAAGTCGTTGGAGTTGAAGATGCATAGTTAGGCCTCCAAAATCCATATGTCACTAATCTAGTCCATATCCTCATGGTCAAGTTCTTCTTCTCCTCAAAACTTCCATGTGTCAATGAACAACATCTTCACCACCAAACCCTAGCCTTTCAATGTGACATCAAGATTCCAATGAGACATTTTTATTCTCCTAGGCAATTTGTTTGGCATGTGAGGACTAGGTTATGTCTCTCAAGTCATATTTTATGCCTTTAAAGGCACATCTCTCTAATCCGGCATGTGGGCCCATGGAATCCAACCTATGGGCTTGAATCCCCATGGAATCCCAAGCTAGGCTTGCTCCTCCAAAAATGTCCACCAACTAGGTCCTGTAAATATAAATGAGCATGCCCTCCAAGGATCTCAAGTCATAATATCACGGTGAGTAAATCAAATCAATAAATGAGCCACCTAAGCATGTGCATCAAATATTACCCGGTCAAACAAGTAAGTGCTCAAATACATTATGCAACTTTCCAAGCCTGGATATGGGAGAGTTGACGAGGTGCCCTATTGGGTATATCTTTCCCTAGGTCAAAGAGTTTTTCCCAAGTGATCCCTCTCTAATCCATGTGAAGTTGATGAAGTGGTTATGGATCAAGACTCACTGGGCCTTGGGTTCATGACATACGAGGGGTTATAGTGTCTCATTCATGGGTGCCTTTATAGAGGGTGTGTGGAACCTTCGTTTGCAATGCACTTTTTTCAAGCCCATCCTATTTCCATTCTTTGTTTCTTCAATGTGTTAAGGGATGATTTGAAGGCCACTGTCTTGGCATGGTGTCTAGATAACGACAATGTCACTCACAAATACCTTGCGGAAATGAGAAGGTTGGCTCGTGATGAGACCCCATTTCTTTTAGTTGTGCAACTGAGAGTCACTACCCTGGCTTGGTGACCCGATGATGGTAATGTCATACCGCTAGATACCTATGATCATGATAGGTCGGCTTGTGATGAGACCTCATATCCTCCAATTAACCCACTAAGCATTTATTTATTCTTGTGGGTCCCCCTTTTCTTACAAAGAAGTGTTTCATTTCTTTCTTGGGGAATCCTTGGGCGAAGCATCTGGAAGGTTTGTATATATAGGATTTTATATTTTTATCCAACATCAATCCCTTTGGTAATTCATCCCCTTATTCCCATAGAATTAGGTACAACCCCTTCTTGGATCAATACACCTTAAAATCCAAAGAGATAAGGAAACAAGGGGTTTTAAGTGATGGAAAGTGGTAAGTATGGTTGGGAATGGTACGATGGCTCTTCAAGGGAGTTCCTAGTAGAAAACCCATTCCCGAGGAAGACCACTTAATAGGGCACAATGTCAACCACCAAGGTGAAACATGGCAAAAGGAATATTGTCCAGGCATATGTCATGAAATCTAAATCAATCTAAGATACAACATACTCAAAATGCCTCAAATATTAAAATGACACTCACCATAATACCTGACTTGTACATCATGGAGCAAGGCCCAGTGCCTCTTGAAATCCAACTAGTGTGGTGGATTCCATTTGAAAATCCTGACCTTTGTGGTGGTGAGAAGGGTCTCCATCTGTGCAAGTGGATATTATTGATCATGTAGTCTCTTGACACTCCATATTTTCAACCTGAGGGCCTCGAGACATAATCTCCTTAGTTATCCCACAAAATGGGGATAACAACTCCAAAAACATTCATGAGGATGATGGATGATATTTTACAGTTGTTCGCAAACTCTTTTGTGGTAATATCTTTGGATGACATGCTCAGCTTCAGTAGAACTTGGGAAAAACACTTGCAACACATTCAACAAATCCTAAGCACTATGTAGAAACACAAGTTATATGCCAATATGGAGAAGTTCTCATTTGGCAGGAAGATAATTTAGTATCTAGGATACATCATAGATTAACATGGGTTGCATGTGGATCCAACCAAGATCCAAGTAATTCACCATTGGCTATCCCTGACAACTCCAATAGAGCTTTGCAACTTCTTGGGCCTTGTCAACTTCTACCGTAGGTTTATGTTGGGGTTCTCTCATATTTCTTGGCCCTTAAGCCAAGTGACCAAGAGTGAGGCTAAAGCCAAAGTTTCCTAGTCTAAGTCACAACAGAGAGCATTCCAGGATCTAAAACGCCACCTCTTCTTACAACCAGTCATCACTCTACTAAACTTGCAAAAACCATTTGAGATTGAGACAAATTCCTCCAACTTTGATATTGATGTCATCCTCACTCAATATGGACATCTAATGGCCTATCATAGTGAGACAGTCTCGGAAATTATTTTTAGGTATCCCAACTATGGTGATAGGAAAGTAAGCACACTTGGGAAATGCAACATTGTCACCTCGGTACTTTTCCCCTTCACTTTAGTCCAACTCCTAAAAGACATGGGGGGTATCCCAATATAAGTGAAGTAAACCTTTCAAGTAAGTCATTGTCCTGTGAAATATTCACTTCAACAAACAACACTTCAATATATGATTAGATGGACCAGTGCCTAATAAGTTATAAGATGCATTAAAATATATCCAATAAAAAACAAGTGCATAAACAACCCCAATATAAAGAGGGTTAGGAGCTAATTATTACGTGATTAATCTGAAATAAGAGATAGCTACAACATTAAATACAAATTAGCACTGATAAATTACAAGCTTAATTGAAATTTTATCATGAACTTAGCATAAACTTGTAAGACAAGATGGTGAATCCCCTTAGGGTTTCACCAAGAGAATATCCCAATAAAAGATAAACATGATTAACAACTAGGAAATTAATTTCACAACTAGATATGTTAGATAATCTCGAGAAACAATCTAGAAATGAAGTATAGACTAGGAAAGGGTTAGAATACACCTTGAAGCACAAAACCCTAGCCTTTAGGGTTTCACCAAATCTTATTTCTAACACTGCAAATTAATTTCTAGATTTGAAAAACTCCTTAAATCAGCCCACAATATGTTAGAATGATGGAGAGTCAATTTACCTTCTAAGGGTTATAGATTAAAAATGAAGCATACACCCTTATTCAAGGTGTCTATAAAGTAAGATATAACATTAACCATTCACTAGACAACGAACAAATATTTTAGCATGGTTTTCTTTTCCTCTTTTTTTTTGGATTTTTGTATTTTATAAAACAAGAAAGAAAATGATTTTTGATTTTTATGGTTTTTATGGTTGGTAATTGGGAGTTAGACTTAGTGCGTTGTATTCACTTAGGGATTTATGGGGTCAAGAAGTATGCCCTGCTAAGAAATTTTTATCCAAGTCTTATGGATTAGAATGAGATACTAGAACCTTGGGGAAAATTAGTCTCTAATCTAATTAAGACAAATAATGAAAACCAAGGCCCTACAATAAGGGTTTCCTCAAGGCAAGAGCCTTCACCAACGAGATCAACTATAAATTGAATGTATTGCTTAAAACCATTACCAAGGAACCAAAAGGGGAGAAAAAAGAAGTAATGGATTAAGTACTTACCAAAGTTAACAAGAGAAGAAGGAAGGAAAAAACCCTAGAACATCTCCTCTCCAAGTAGATTAGTAACTCCTCGAATGGATTGATCTAGATAGAATTGTAAAGTATTTAACATTCACAATAATATCTCTGATAAACCAAGAAAAATAATCAAGAAAGAGAGAGCTCTGAAAATTGACACCAAAAACTCCAAGACATATCTGTTATTAATGGCTTGTAAAAATGATCTCAAATAATTTACAACAATTTGGAATGAGAGGAGAGCCTCTATTTATAGAGGAGGTTTCTACATCCTTCGCATTCTTTATTAATTATTTTTCCCTGAAAATATCCTAGGAGACTAAGAAAGGAGAATTTTCATCCACACAAAGAAGGAGACTAAGTCAATACAAAGTCAAATGATGCCACATGTACATAAAACCATCATGCAATAGGAACATCCCACAGATAATGGAGCCTATTTTCTCTCCTAGCACAACATTCCAACAAAACAATGATGTACATGCCTCAAAACAAGGTGAGGTGGCCTCCCAACTAAGCAAGGCTCCAACATTCCTCTCCTCCAACTGGAACAACCTCATGAAAACATGGAGAATGACCTCAAAAGTGGACGACCTCCTCATAATGTGCTTAAGGAATCATCAAGAGTGGTCTCCAAAGCATGACCAAGCCCTCAAATTAAGCAAAGATGCTCCACAAAGAAAGAAGATCAATATCCAAGTCAAATCATCACCCAAAACACCCATATGGTTGTCATAAACCCCAAACATGTGGGTCATCATCAAATAAAGTGAAAAACACCTCCAAAAATGGGGAAAGAAAAGAAACGTTCTAGGATCTCCAATGTAGCATGTGTAGAGGGTGTCCATGTGTGAAAAATTAGCCCCAATTTGCCTCGAAAGATGTGACCAATGCCTCAAAATATGTATATTTCCTCGAGAACTATGATGTTTCCTTGGGAGATATGAAACTGATTGAACATGTGTAGAATCGTCTCTAACAATATATGTCCAAAGCATGATGAATAAATAAGAGAGGGATCCATGCTTAGGAATGCAACAAGTGTGTTATACATAGGTGTGACAAACTTTAAAAAGAGAACCACTTTTACATCAAATACAAAGGGGTAAGAGGTCATGCAACTCCCCTAGATAATGTGTTCAAGTAGATCCACCCCAAGATGGTTGCATACCTAACCTAGATGATAAATGCTCGACATGGTGAGAGTTATTAGCACCAAGGGGCAATTGACCGTAGCCATAAAAGAAAAAAATCCAATCTTGAGATGGCAACTAAAAGGACGATAAATGACTGACCACATGGAGTCCAAAGATACCACATAATCCCCCTATTGATACATAGAACATCTAAGCATGGTCCAATACAATACATGAGTGAAAATACAACCACACTTTTGGATCATCATGGTACAAAAGGGCCCATAATATTCTCATATGATGATGCACATCTGGAAAAAAAGTATGGTATACACTTAGGAGAATATGAGGTATAACACCACCTATGACAAGGATATGTACTCCATCGTGAAAACATGTCGACATTGGAATCATTATTGATCTGAATCTTAGGGGGGATTATAGTCTAATTTTAGATGTATAAGTCATAAAGTCATATTTTTATGTAAAAGGGAACTTTATAGATATTTAATTGATATAATCAAGCCTAATCAAAGTCAAATTCATCAACAAGACACCTTGTAAGAAGGAAATAGGAAAAGAGTGAAGGTCGGGAAGGAGAGGTCCCAAAATTGGCCTCATTGCATGTAATGGTTCTTCTTAATGGAATCCTTCTTCTCCAACTCTCTCTCTCTTTCTCATATTTTATGGTGTATTCAATTCATGTAGTTTCATCAATGTTCTTGTGATTAATTTCATGGAATATTTGTAAGTTTTCTCTCCTCTTCTCTTGGAATTCAAGCCTTTTGGATCTTATCCCTCAATATCTAGATAATTGGTATCATAGCAGGTAATGGTTCCATAGGAACCATGGTTTGAATCATATTTTGGGTTCAAATATTTGGAGCAATCTCCAACCTCCTTTTGGCACTCTCAGAGTCGATTTGTTGGGCCATACACTCTAAGTATCATAGTTGGTCCATAGGAATTTCATTGTTTTTCTACCCTCAGACCTTTGTTCACCATTGCAGAAGCATCCTTACATGGATTCACTCCATCTATTGGTATACAAAATTTTCAAAAAAAATACAGGGTTTCCATTCCTCATGTGGAGATTTTGTGACCTCTACAACAACCCATGTCTCTCTACAAACCCTTATCATCCTTTGTGTCCCTCTGCATCATTTCTCTCACATTCAACATTATTGCAGATTCATACAACCATGTTATGGAATAAAATATCTACATGAGGCATATAGAGACTTGGGTGACCTCATTTCATCCCTTTCTCATCTTACCAACAGCTGTATAGCCGCCATAGAAGCACAATAATGGATGGAATGCAAGGCAACCATCTTCTGTAAACTTTATATACGTGCCACAAACTATATAGAGTGTTTTAGAGGGTGTATTATAGCTCATTTTAAAGGATTATTTTTTGGATCAAATTGGGTTTTTACATAATTTTAATGTGTTTCATGGTTTATGGGATATCATTAATTTAAGTATCAAAGGTTTGTAAAACAATGTCGTTGTGCATACCTTGATATTCAAGAAGAATTATCTCACTCCATGGGCTACAACAGTGAAATTATCTTATATCAATGGAAATATCTCTTCGATACCTCAAATGTGTCTTCAAAATAATTTGATTTCATCATTTGTAACAAAATATACGAACAAAATTGTAGCTAGAGGTCCAGTACTAAAAAAATATGATTTTTTCATTTCAATTTTTTTTTTGTATTTTATTAAATCCTACTGTAAATGTTTTTACCCATGTAAAATACCCCATAAATTATAATTGGTATCAAAAATAAATTTCCATTTCCAACTTGGTTATGGATCATGTACAAGCCCATGCTCATGGGTTAACCAGACAAAACCTTCCCTTCATTGGCACTTGGCACATTGTAATCACGATGGTACAATGAACATAATGGGATCTCTCTATTTTTTTAACATGGATGAAATGATGGGGACCATCATTTTATAAGGGTGGAGGATTGATCCACAGACATGGGATGAGATCCTTCCATATGTTCAACATAGCTACAAAAAATCCCTTCACAACTTGTTGGCAGTGATTATATAATTATTATTTTTATAAGCTGCCTACATAGGGTCTATGAAATTTTATTACTCTTCATGAGCTTTTCCCTAAACGACAGTTGTAAATCGTCGCATTTTACTTATCATCTATTCATGCTTAGTTTTCATGACTGAAAGCATGAAAACTTGCAACTATCATTACCATTTTGTTTTAAATTTTCATTGAAGGAAAATGGTTTATTTAATATGGATTTTGATTCTTTGCTAGGAAGGTATCACCCGGTTGTGTTTTTCACCCTGTCAACTCATAAGCATGTCCAAGAGATTGATAGCCTTAACAAACGAAATACCCCACCATTTGATATTGTTTGTATTGGTTTTGGTTTGCTCTTTGATCACATTTCTTTCACAAAACTTTTGATTATTCATTTGCCCAACTTTGAAATCAAAATATGATGCGCGCACTTATGCTTTCTAAGTACTTTGGTCCTAGACTGTACTCAATACCAAGGTGGCATACGATGTAAAGGATTKCCATTACTCCTTAGCATGGTCTCGGGTTTCACAAAACTCTTCACACGCGTTTTGATTAAACACCCTGCCCATAGTTTGAATCATTACAGCATGTATTGTTAAAGATCGGGGCTATGGCTCTGTTTCGTTTTTGCAAACCCTACCTGTGTTTTGTTCATTAATTACCCATTTGTTCAGTCTAGCTCTGGTGGTAAGGGTCGAACTGAATGGCATCCAAACCCTACTCTCATATGATAATGCTAGGGAAGATTTGGAAAGGAATGGTTGGCATATTTTCATCAAAAAKTTTCAGGGTTTTAATCTTCAGGTCGCCCAAKAGTTTGCCTTAACCTTTGATGGTTGTAGGGAAAAAATCGGTGATGTGCAATTGGAAGTAACCGAAGAGTTCCTAAGTCAAGCCACGGGATTGCCAGCGTTTGGTCAGAAATGGTTCAAAAACGTGAAAGTGGAGGAAGTCCCTTGGACTTTACTGTTTACCTCACGAAAAATAACCAGTTGTGATCGAGGTATGCCAATTTCATTCTTGAAACCTAGGTGGCATGATTTACTTGCTGTAGTGAAGCAATTCATCACATGTGAGGGACGATTCAGACTTGTTTTCCTATATCATTTATGCCTGCTTATGAGTTTTATTTCAAATATGATATGAGGCACTTTTTGAGATCTCCCAGCCATATCAATTTTGTATTTTGAGTAAACAGAATTAGACTGTTGGTAGTTTTTTGATATCTAGTGAAATCAGGGTGGTTGCATCCCCCTTTATTTTTTGAAACCAATTTGATCTTATGAACAGGAAACAGTTATGTTTCCTGAAACCTATATAAACATATTATTTTATAAACATTGCATCATCTCGGCCTGGGGCAAGAGTATGGGCATTTTTTATCACAGACTTGAATGGAACAAAATGCACGTTACAACTTTAGCTTTTCTGTATGATGTTTTGATTCAGGTTATGTTTATGTTGATTTGATAATAGATGGTGATTTCTTTCGTCGTCGTGATTTATTACCAGTTTACATGATTCATTTTTATATGATTCCCATATCTTATGTTTCAGATACAATATATACACAGTGATCATCTATCCAATTTAAATTAGGAGATTCATCTCTAATTTCTATTGAATGTTTACATGCAAGTTCTTATAGGAAGATTTATCTCATCGTAATTACTTGTAAATAATTAGATCACTGTAACTGTGTCCCTTTTATGTTCTGTTATCAAAACTCAATCTCCAGCGCATTGTTTCGCTTTTGTTCGGAACAACATTACGATCCATTGCAGGTTTACTTCCCAGATAAGGTGGCTGGATATTCCCCATTGAACAGACATTGGATACGTTAATAGGTTAGTCTGTTATTTTATTTTGTTTGTTTGTTTATTTTAGAAGTTTTATATATATGGTATGATTTCCATTACCTATAATTTTATGTTTGATCAAGTAGTTTTATATTCGATTTCATGAATGTATACATCCAAGAAAATAAACCAAAAAATTAAATAGTATTTTCACTTTCTTTACTACTGTTGTTAAAGTAACCAATTTACATTTCATTTTTACGAGTTTAGATTAAAACTCGTGCTTTGTACAGATTGTATATAAAGTTATTAAACATATTTTAGTTAAATAAATTGTACATACATATATTTAAATGTACTTATAGATTTTAGTGATTGTTATTTATTAGGTTATTGTTTTTCCTTTAGTTATTTTTCGCTTTCTTTAGAATTTAGATCGGCCAACAGAGCCGCTAAACCCGTCGGAGTGAATTAATCCAAACGGCTTGGGTTAATTAGACAACCCCGAACTAGATTCACTCTTCCAGTTGACGAGCGGTCAATTTCTCCCGTCAACAAATGGCGCTAGAAGGAGGGCCTGAAAACTATTAATGGCACGAGGAGGTCGCAAGACTCCTCCCCCACCTACCCACACACCTGTAGTAACTAGAATTCATTCAGACGAAAACATTGTCCCTCAAACATCAACCACATCAAACGACAATCCTCGGATCACCATTGAACCAGTAACTCCAAACCCCCCAGGGGGAGACATACAAGAAATTGTTCGTCAATCCCTCATAAGAACGCACAGTGCCTTGGCCCATATTAGACAACTAGGTTGGCCTTTGAACCAACCATTAGACTTCTCTAATAACAGAGAGAAACTTGAAGGTACTGATCTTATCTTAAACCCTACGAATCCATATCATATCCTCACTCCTGCAACAGGAGGATCTGGTATTCCACCATCACCTCCCCCTTCATCTCCTTCTTCTTCTGGAGAAGAATAATCAGATGAAGGTAGTTCTTCATCCCGGCCTTAGACATCTCCCACACCTATGGCAAATCCAAACAATCCCGCCAGACCTTGGCTCGACCAAGATGTAGTGGCCATACCTAGTCCCCAGCATCCTTTGCCTAAACATTCGGAGAAATGGCTCCCTAAATTTGACCCAGACTCCAAGAAGATCGTTGAAGATCACATAAAAAAATTTATGCTAGCCATTAGGCTCCGTAGTGTGAAAAAAATTTTCCTACACCTTTGAAGGCAATGCCTCTACCTGGTACTTTGCCCAACAGCCCCACACCATCATGTCATGGGATAAACTCAAGTCTTGTTTCCTTGAGAAGTTCGGAGACGACAAGTCTCCTGAAGTTCTAGTCATGGAGATTTATAGTTTAAAGATGAACCCCAAAGACAAGATAAAAGACTTTAATCAAAGGTTCCTGACACTAAAGAACCGAATCCCCACAGATTCGATGCCTGTCGAAATTCTTATTGTCGCATACTACACGAAATCCTTACATCAAAACATATCCATTTGGGTAAAGAGGTCCAAGAAAGCCACATTGTTAGAAGCCTTCGAAGAGGTGAGTCAAATTGAGAAAGATATTCTCAGCTTAAAATACAATACCTGTAATGAGATAGAGACTAGTTCATCCTCCAAGAAGAAAATCGAAATCCTTCCTAGACCTCCCCAAAACAAAGCTCAACCAGAGAGTTCGGATCTAGAAAACTTACAGAAAGTCGTTCAGAAGTTATCTAATTAAGTTATAGATTTGAAAAGGTCGGTTGAAGAAGATTCTTCGAGCAAAGGGCCTTACAAACCCCCTTTTAGGAATCCTTTTCCCACAAACCGACCTAACTCAAATTCTGAAGGCCTAAATCTAGAAAGCTTACAATTTGCTATTCAAACGATCCTAGAAGCACATGATAACTTGATTCCTCCCGAGATTCCTGAAGAAATAGTTGAACAAGAGATAGTAGAAGAAGACAAATCCTCCCCAAACATTTTCGGGCATTTTTCCGATAGCATTTTTCAAGCTAATTTCGAAATAGTGCATCCTTACAATACCAGGAGCAAGACAGCAAATAAGTCTTCTTCTGAAATTGCAACTAATGTGCCTCCAAAACAGTCTAAATCAATTGAGACTAAACAGAATTCAGCAAACTCAATTTTAGATTATGATTTGATTGAGGATCTAAAAAAACTTAGGGCTAACATTTATGTTTACGAATTATTAAAATTCCCTTTTATTTTGCAAAAGATGTTGCAGAATATTGCGGAAAACAACAAAAACAACAATCCGAACAGCAACAAAGTTGTTGAAAACAACCCCAAAACTCCTCAAAAGGCCTCCGCCAAAATGACATCCGAACCTCATGATAAAAGAGACCTTCATGTAAAAAGTGTAACAAATGTAGATAAACTAGTTTCAGGGGCTGCAATTAAAAAACAACAAACTTCTACAGTTAATACTCGCAAAAATGTCCCTCCCTTTTTGTTGACTATTGAAATTTTCAATAGGAATGTACATAACTGTATGGTAGATTCAGGTGCATCATCTAACATAATGCCTTGGTCTGTCTGTCAAAAAATTAATGCCGAAGTTCAACCGTCCAGCTTGAAAATTATCCAGCTTGATCGAACTAGTGTTAAAGTGATAGGTGAATTAAAAAATGTGCTTATTATATTATCATCTAATCCTAAAGTCCATCAAGTGATTGATACCATTGTCGTAGATATCCCAGAAGTATATGGTTTGTTTTTAAGTAGAGATTGGTCAGAACAATTACATGGCTATTTTGCAACGGATTGGTCTCACTTGTGGATGCCCGAGAATGGAAAGCCTAACAGAATCAAGTTAAATCATGAAAGTTATCTTAAGTTCACGGTAACTGGTTTAAATGATCCCAATGAACCATTCACTTCTTCTGCCAATTCGCCTGAAATACAAGGGATGGACACATTTTTTGGCAATTTCATGGCTGAAACTTCTACCATCACTGACCCGGAACAGAAATCTGGAATTATGACATACACACAGTCAACAGCCTTCTCTCAGTGGTCACATGCACCTGACGAAAATCAAATATGGTCTCTTTACTTCTATGGGTCTAAATCTAAGGAAGGAGTTGGTGCAGGGTGCGTGCTCATTGATCCAGCAGGTAACAAGACTTTGATTTCTTTCTGGTTAGAATTTGAATGTAGAAACAACATGGCCGAATATGAGGCACTCCTGCAAGGTCTCAGAAAAGCACTAGATTTAAACATTCAGAATTTGACTATTTTTGGTGATTCAAAAATAATGGTTAGACAGGTAAAAAATTATATCCACTGTTTATCTCCGCACCTAAAAAGCTATCAGACTGAGGTATGGAATTTGATGAACAAGTTTTCTGCGTTTAACATCAATTCTATTCCTAGATTGAATAGTTTTGAAGCTGATTTGTTAGCTAACGTCGCTTCAAAACTTTTTCCTGCAGAAGGCCTATCTCTGAATGCATTTTCCATCGAATTGTTGTTCAGACCATCCGTCCCGGACAACATCACAAATTGGAGAGTCTTCGATGACGATCAACAGATCATCAGTTTTCTTCATATGGAAGAAACTTTCCAGGGCGCAGTGATCGACGAAGGTACCCATGACGAAAATCTTCACGACTTTACGGTAATACTAGATCTGAGATCCTCAGAATCTGCATTGGACATGGTAAACTCTATCCTGAAATCTGTGGTTAGATTAGAAAAATTTTATGATCTTCACGATAAGTTCAGAAAATCAGTGAATTGTAAAACAAATAGTTCTTCCTTGACACATGAAAAAGTAAATTTGGGAACTAAAGACAACCCACAGTGCATCAATTTGGGGTTGGGGTGTTCTAAGAAAGAAAGGGTAGAATTTATTAAGTTGTTTAAGGAATTCAAAGATGTCTTTGCCTGGACATACGACGACCTAAAAACCTTTGATCCTAACATCATACAACACATTATTCCCATGAAACCCCAGACCCAATCTTTTCAACAAAAGTTAAGAAAGATGCACCCAAAACTCCAACCAACAGTCAAGAAGGAATTAAACAAACTCTTGAATGATAAAATAATCTTCCCAGTAAGGCACACACATTGGGTCTCTAATCTTGTCCCTGTGAGAAAGAAGAGTGGTGAAATTTGACTATGTGTCAATTTCTGAAATCTTAACCGAGCGCCTGATAAAGACAACTACCATGTCCCTCCCATGGAGCAGATCCTTCAACAAGTATCTAGCTCTGAAATATTATCCTTGTTGGATGGTTTTTCAGGGTATAACCAAGTCCTTATGTCTCCCCCAAACCAGATCAAAACTACTTTCCGTACCCCATGGGGCACCTACACTTATAGAAAGATACCCTTTGGGCTCATAAACGTCGGTGCCACTTTTCAGAGAGCGATGGATATCACTTTCTGCAGCTTAATCAATCAATCTGTAGTAGTTTACCTAGATGACGTCACTGTCTTCTAAAAAAATAGAGATCATCTAGCTCATTTAAGATCTGTTCTATAGCGATGTCGTAAGTACAACATTTCTTTAAATCCTAAAAAATATGTCTTCGCAGTAGAACAAGGTAAGCTCCTTGGATTCATTCTATCAAATGAAGGGATGATTATCAACCCTGAAAGAACCCAATTCATTTCGAAACTCCCCCCTCCCTCGTCAAAAAAGTCCATGCAATATTTCTTAGGACAGATAAACTTTGTTAGGAGATTCATCCCCAACTTTTCAGAAATGGTGAGACCATTACAAAACTTAATAAAAATGGATGTACAGTACCATTGGGGACCTTTAGAAATTCAGGCTTTTGATTCAATAAAAAAGGCCATAATAGACGCTCCTTCTCTAATGAGCCCTGATTTTTCACAAGACTTCACCCTCTACACGTTTGTCTCTAACTGATCTTATGTTGTTGTCCTAACTCAAAAGAACGCTGAAAACAATGAAGTCCCAATTGCCTTTATGAGCTCAGCCTTCAAGGGAGAAGAACTTAATTACCCAACAGTAGATCAACAAGCTTATGTTGTTTTTAAAGAAGTAAATCACTTTCGATCTTATCTGTTGAAATCTAGGACGAAAATCATTTTCCCTTACCCGGCTGTCAGAAATTTGTTAGTACAGAAAGAACTAGGCGAAAAAAGGGAAAACTGGGTTACATCCTTACAAGAATATGACATAGAAATCACCCCAGCACAAATTGTTAGAGGCCAAGGTTTATGCAAGTTGGTTGTCAATTCAGCTATAGGACAGCAAAATGAAACTGATATGCTAAATCCATATCAGCACCATCAAAATCAAATATGTTGTGCACAAAACCTTGAAAGTTCCTGGTACGACGAAATCAAATTTTTTCTTATACACGGATCAACTCCCCGTCCCCTTGATCCCAAAAAAAGGAGACCACTAAGATTAAAATCTGCTTCTTTTCAGCTGATTAATGATATTTTGTTTCGCCAAAATTTTGATGGAATACTTATGCGCTGTCTTGAAAAAGATGAAGCAGAAAAAGTCTTATTGGAGTTACATGCAGGGTAAGCTGGTGGGCATTTCGGTGGAGACACCACCGCCCACAAAGTATTAAGAGCAGGTTATTACTGACCTACCCTTTTCAAAGACGCTCATGTCGTATCCCGCAAGTGTGTGATTTGTCAAAAGGCATCTGGACGGATACAGAAACCAGCATTCCCTTTGCAACCAATTTCGGTAGGTTCCCCTTTTCAGCAGTGGGGCCTGGATATTATAGGCCCAATCAATCTGACATCCTCACAGCAGCATAAATACATCATAAAAGCCACATATTATTTCACCAAGTGGTTTGAGGCTGCCCCACTAAAATATGTAAATACCATCCAGGTAATATCCTTCCTGAATTCAAATATTATCACTCGTTTCGGTATCCCTGAATGCCTGGTATTTGACAATGCTTCCTATTTTTCATCTCTTGAAATGAGCGATTTTTCTCTGGAAAAAGGAATAAAATTAAAGTACTCTGCCAGCTATTACCCCCAAGGAAATGGTTTAGCAAAATCAACTAATAAAAACCTGATCAAAATTATCAAGAGAACGGTCTCTGAAAACAATAAAAATTGGCATAACGCACTGTTGAACGCAATCTGGGCTGACAGAGTAACTCCTAAAACTGTTGTGGGTAATTCACCTTTCTTTCTCGTTTATGGCAAGGAAGTGATTCTTCCACCGCATGTCCTTCTTCCATCTCTGCACTTATCATAGAAGGTACAGGAAGAAGATTGTGCCCCCTTGGAGAGTCGAATTAACGCTTTGTTAAAGTTAGAGGAAGTAAGGGCTCAAGCAAAATGAAAATTGGATCAACATCAACTCATTGTTAAAAACTGGTTTGATTCCAATTCTGCCTCTGACAAAAATTTTGAGGTAGGCGACCTTGTCCTTAAGTGGGACAAACCTCATGAGGGAAAAGGAGAGCCTACTAAGTTTAAGAACTTGTGGTTGGGACCATTTTTAATTGCTGAGAAACTGGGTCCTAGTTCTTTTCGCCTGCAAAATTTAGAGGGATAGCAAGACACCTTCCCGGTGAATGGCCAAGCTCTCAAAAAGTACTTCACCTGATGATGCTCTCATACACCCTTTGTAAATACTTTCTATTTTGTTTTACTTGTTGTTTGTTTTTCTTTTCTGGTTTGTTTTGGTTCTCATTTCTGCTTATCGGTCTTTCTTTTGAAACACACATGCCTGCACCACGGGCTAGCTCAGACAAAGAAAAAAGAAAAACTTCCCCTCGAAAATGACTGCTGAAAGTTGTCAAAACATCAATTGTTGTATTTCTCTAAAATTGTAGCCTTGTTAAAGATGACTTTTTGTTTGAAAAGCGTTTTCTTGGTTTCAATCTGCAATTGAAAGTATTCACGACCATCTATAAAAATCATTTTTACGTTGTCCCTATTCTTTAAGAGAACAACTCAACGATGTATCCATGTTCTTGAAAGTTGGTTTTATTAATAAACTATTTCTAGATCTTGATGAAAGACAGCTCGAAAAAATTTCAAGGTCTATGACATATCAAGATGTGTTAAAAAACTGGAATTTTCAGCGTCACCCTGCTCTATTGAATATCTTTAAAAACTATAATATAAACTTTCAGAGAGCTGTGGGAAGTGCTTGTAAACCCGCCGGGACACTGAATAGGTCTGCTAGCAGTGGGTAAATGCATGCATGACGACAAGATGATTCGTCGGGGTACTGAAAAGGCCCGCTGGCAGCGAAGCAATGTCAGGTAAAAGAAAATTCTCAGATATGGATTTTTTTTTGGCCTTAAAAGTCCTTCGTTCTGATCTAAAATTTCTTGACAAGATACAGATATCAGAGTGGGTTAATTGACATCCCTGTTGAGGCTATGGATGCCTGCTGACAGCAGCGGCCTTGTCAACAGTATTGAAGATTTTAACTTAACATCGTGGCTCTCTTTTTCCAAGATTGTCACCAGTTTTCATTTCTTTAAAAATAAAAGTTGTCTGAAACCGGACTGCGTTATGATTATTTGAGATGTTCAAACAAATTTTCAGTTGTTTTCGATTCGAATTTTTTCAGATTATTCTAACCTGAACTCATTCGTGTGACAGAGATAACTGCTTCTCCCAGCATGTCGCCATTGTTGGCAGCGATTATATAATTATTATTTTTATAAGTTGCCTACATAGTTGTAAATCGTCACATTTTACTTATCATCTATTCATGCTTCGTTTTCATGACTGAAAGCATGAAAACTTGAAACTATCGTTACCATTTTGTTTTAAATTTTCATTGAAGGAAAATGGTTTATTTAATATGGAGTTCAATTCTTTGCCAGGAAGGTATCACCCGGTTGTGTTTTTCACCCTGTCAACTCATAATCATGTCCAAGAGATTGATAGTTTTAACAAACGAAAGACCCCACCATTTGATATTGTTTGTATTGGTTTTGGTTTGCTCTTTGATCACATTTCTTTCGCAAAACTTTTGATTATTCATTTGCCCAACTTTGTAATCAAAATATGATGCGCGCACTTATGCTTTCTGAGTACTTTGGTCCTAGCATGTACTCAATACCAAGGTGGAATACGATGTATAGGATTTCCATTACTCCTTAGCATGGTCTCGGGTTTCACAAAACTCTTCACACGCGTTTTGATTAAACACCCTTCCCATCGTTTGAATCATTACAGCATGTATTGTTAAAGCTCGGGGCTATGGCTCTGTTTCATTTTTACAAACCCTACCTATGTGTTGTGTGTTAATTACCCGTCCATTCAGTATGGCTCTGGTGGTAAGGGTCGAACTGAATGGCATCCAAACCCTGCTCTCATATGATAATTCTAGGGAAGATTTGGAAAGGAATGGTTGGCATATTTTCATCAAAACGTTTCAAGGTTTTAATCTTCAGGTTGCCCAAGAGTTTTCCTTAACCTTTGATGGTTGTAGGGAAAAAATTGGTGATGTGAAATTGGAAGTAACCGAAGAGTTCCTAAGTCAAGCCACGAGATTTCTAGCGGTTGGTCAGAAATGGTTCAAAAATGTGAAAGTGGAGGAAGTCCCTTGGACTTTACTGTTTACCTCACGAAAAATAACCAGCTGTGATAGAGGTATGCCAATTTCATTCTTGAAAACTAGGTGGCATGATTTACTTGCTTTAGTGAAGCAATTCATCACATGTGAGGGATGATTCGGACTTGTTTTCCTATATCATTTATGCCTTCTTATGAGTTTTATTGGTTTTCCGTTGAATATGCCTTATTACCTACTCAGAAGTCTGTATAAAATGGGGAAAAGATTTAGGAAACATAGGTCAGATTCAAGTCTTTTTCATCATGGCCTGATTAAAATCATCCTCATGCATCAGTTAGAGTCACAAAATGATTGTTTGGATTCATTCATTACGCGAAATGGTTTTGGTAACCCTGAGTTGGGAGAAGTAGATAAGTCAGTCGTTGAGGAAACTCTTGTGAACCCGACGGCCTCTCTTCCACCTCTCCAGGCTTGTGATTTTTCCCCTAACAGTGAACCCTCGAGATACCCTAAGGTCATTCAACAGGATAGTCAACCGGTTACACATCCAAAGGATTGTATTAAAACTGTGAAGAAACCTACATGAAAGAAGTTAAAAGGTAGTGTTGATGTCAATTTCAAAAAAAAAAGAGTTGTTCGATTAATTTCTCGAAGTATTCAAAATAAAACAAACCCCCATGCAGACCCGATCATCATGATTGAAGTGAGCGAAAGCTTAGACTCAGAAATTGACAAATTCCTTGTTGAAGAAGACCCTGTGTCATTTGGGCTATACCCTGACCGACCCTATAACTATGTCGATAATTTGCCTCCTTGTTTGAAAGATAACCTAGATTTCCCTGGTATCCATCTCTGTAATAAATCTGCTATCCATATGGATGGTTCTCTGATCCGTAATCTTGTTCGTTCTAATGAAAATGCCTCACAGTCACAATCTGATGTATGCCTATCATGGATTGACAGATACTATACCGATGTCCCGTTTCTACAGTCACGAGTCAAGTCTTTAAGAGACCAAGTTGATATGTTAAAAAATGAAAACAATAGACTTGAATCCATCATCCAATGGAAGGAGAAGCGTTTGAAAACTACAGGTCATGTGATTTTCAAAAACGCAGAGGTAGCTACAGCTATCATTAACTCCAAAGTTTCTTGATATGATTTGGTTTTATGATTAGAGGTATGATTTTGTTAGCATGATTATTGTCATTCTTAAGTTAGGATATTTGGTTTGATTGAATAAACTATTTTTATTATTAAGATTATCATGTTTTATTTATTCAATAAAATGAGATTGCATTTGCTATTATAACTAGCTACAGAATCGCAAGATTCTGTAGCCAGTTAAGAAAATTCGAATTGTTTAATTTGATGACAGAAAACATATCTGAGATCTTCCTATTTTCTTTTTTTCTGAGGATAATTAAGGAGCCCATGATTTCAAATATGATATGAGGCACTTTTGAGATCTCCCAGCCATATCTATTATCTATTTTGAATAAACAGAATTAGACTGTTGGTAGTTTTTTGATATCTAGTGAAATCAGGGTGGTTGCATCCCCCTTTATTTTTTGAAACCAATTTGATCTTATGAATAGGAAACAGTTATGTTTCCTAAAACCTATATAAACATATTATTTTATAAACATTGCATCATCTCGGCCTGGGGCAAGAGTATGGGTGTTTTTTTATCGCAGACTTGAATGGAACAGAATGCACGTTACAGCTTTAGCTTTTCTGTATGATGTTTTGATTCAGGTTATGTTTATGTTGATTTGATAATAGATGGTGATTTCTTTCGTCGTCGTGATTTATTACCAGTTGACATGATTCATTTTTATATGCTGCCCATATCTTATGTTTCAGATACAATATATACACAGTGATCATCTATCCAATTTAAATTAGGAGATTCATCTCTAATTTCTGTTGAATGTTTACATGCAAGTTCTTATAGGAAGATTTATCTCATTGTAATTACTTGTAAATCATTAGATCATTGTAACTGTGTCCCTTTTATGTTTTGTTATCAAAACTCAATCTCCAGTGCATTGTTTCACTTTTTTTCAGAACAACATTACGATTCGTTGCAGGTTTACTTCCCGGATAAGGTGGTTGGATATTCCCCATTGAACAGACATTAGATGCGTTAAAAGGTTAGTTTGTTATTTTATTTTGTTTGTTTTTTTTATTTTAGAAGTTTTATATATATGGTATGATTTTTATTACCTATAATTTTCTGTTCGATTAAGTAGTTTAATATTCGATTTCAAAAATGTATACATCCAAGAAAATAAACCAAAAAATTAAATAGTATTTTCACTTTCTTTACTATTGTTGTTAAAGTAACCAATTTACATTTGATTTTTACGAGTTTAGATTAAAACTCGTGCTTTGTACAAATTGTATATAAATTTATTAAACATATTTCAGTTAAATAAATTGTACATACATATATTTAAATGTACTTATAGATTTTAGTGATTGTTATTTATTAGGTTATTGTTTTCCTTTAGTTATTTTTCGCTTTCTTTAGAATTTAGATCGGCCAACGGAGCCGCTAAACCCGTCGGAGTGAATTAATCCAAAGGGCTTGGGTTAATTAGACAACCCCAGACCAAATTCACTCTTCCAGTTGACGAGCGGTCAATTTCACCCATCAACACAACTCTATTGTCCACATCCCTTTTTAGGTGTGCTTGGGGTTCCAGCAATTTCCCCCCATTGATGTGGCTCTACCCGTTATATATTCATAGAAAGATTCCTCCCATGCTCATATTGAGGTAGATAGAGAAACCAAATTTGTTGAACAGATCTAGCACATCCGACAATAGGTTCATGATATCCTACAAAAATTCAATGCCAAGTACAAGCGGCAACATGACCAACATTAGGTTACACACAAGTTTCAAGTTTGTGATAAGGTGTGGTTGCATTTTCAGAAATATCACTACATAGGCCCCCACAGGAAGCTCATACCACTTCAATATGGACCTTACACCATTACGAAGGTTTTGGGTTCAAAAAATTCTTTTGAATTGAGTATTACCCCTTTCCTTGGCTTGCACCCAATATTTAATGTGGAGATGCGGCAACCATATTTTCCACCCATATTGGACACCTTGGAGGTGGATGATCATTTGGCCCCTACACAACTCAATCCTGATTGCATTGAGAAGGTTAAGGTGAATAAAATCATGGATTCCAAGGCAAAGGACACTCACCAACATAACATGCAATTCTATCAGGTTTTCAAAGTAGGACAACTTCTTCACCAAGGCAAGTGGCTCACAATGAGTCAAATTCAACAAAATTTTACCATCTAATGAGGGAAATCGATGCAATGGGGACCAATGATTCCTAAGGGGGGAATAATAATCTAGGTGGACAATGGTTCCACCCATGTCTTCCAATGACTCAACATGGGTCTCCATCTTGGCAGTTTTTTATTCTATAGTGTTTTAGGTCCTAAATTTATAAGGTCGTTTTGAGGCCTTAAACAATGTTATTTGGACATCCAGGGGCCTTGGGTTGCTATGGAGTCCCATGGCCTTACAAAAATTTTACTTCTCAATTAAATCTTTCCAAAAATATATCATGCACCCCAAATGGAGATTGCATGCAAAAGTTGTGCCCCAAAAAGTTGACATATCGAGGCCCGCAATCCTTTTGGTGCTTCGTCTCATGGGGTTAGAGTTTTGGATATTTAGGGTTGAGTAATTTATGTTAACAGGAAATTTTGGCCTCTTTTAATGTTCAATTGCAGATGAGTGTTTTCATCACCTCTCTCTTCAGAGATAAGATACCATCGCTCGAGCTAGTTTGTATTTCTTTTCATTTCACAGTCTTTCATGATTCATTTATTAATAGACTCTAGTTTTCATTGTATTATTATGCTCCCTGCAATATTTTTGTATGTGTTTTTCCATCCATATTCCTTCCTTTCATTTTATTCTCTATACAATCCAGAGCAAAGTATGCTCAGTAGTGCAGGGTTATCAAATGAATTTTGGGTAGAAATCAATCCCCTACATCAGTGTTGGTTGATAAATCTCCAAATGAGAAATAGAATAGTAAGAAACCCTCTCTTGAACATCTCAAAGTTTTTGTTTGTGATTCTTATGTGCATGTTTCAAAAGGAGAGATGGTGTTAGCTAGACAATAAAGTATAAAAATGTGTCTTTATTGGTTACAAAGATGGTGTAAAACGTTGTTAGTTTGAACCCACAAGCAAGGAATATTTTTAATAATCAAGATGTAATTTTCAAAGAGATTGAAAGTGCTCATGTTTCTCCCCAGGGATAATTGCTTCCAAATGTTCTCTCATAAGGGGTTTTAGCTCAAGCATGGTATATCACATCTCCTCCCTCACACCTTAGATGGCATATGCATTTATGCTTTCAATATGCATGATCATGGTACTTTGGTTTAAGATGCAATACTTCATATGTTGTGCTCTACTCTCAGGTGTAAAACGTTGTTAGTTTGAACCCACAAGCAAGGAATATTTTTCATAATCAAGATGTAATTTTCAAACAGATTGAAAGTGCTCATGTTTCTCCTCGGGGATAATTACTTCCAAATGTTCTCTCATAAGGGGTTTTAGCTCAAGCATGGTATATCACGTCTCCTCCCTCACACCTTAGATGACATATGCACTTATGTTTTAAATATGAATGATCATGGTACTTTGGTTTAAGATGCAATACTTCATATGTTGTGCTCTACTCTAAATGCATTGGTTTAACATTTAGATATGGTGCTATAACTTTTAATCTAGTCCTGAAAATGGTAACCATTGAAGTCCTATCTAATAACAACTCCATAACATTAATAATTTGATCTTTTTCCTCATCTTACCATGGGGGACATGATTATATTTTAAATATGTGACAATTCTTGAGTTAGGTTGTACTACTAGTGATCAAGTTAGTGTAGAGTATCCATATCCCGACCATACATAACATTTTTACACATTATCTCTTTCAAATCCATCTCATTCATAAAAAATATGTCATCCCTTCATGTTTGATTTATCATATGTCATCCAACATGATATAGCTAAAGAAATCCTAAGTTAAAGACAAAAAAGGCTAGAGGTGAAGAGAAAGTAAAAAGTAAAAAAAAAAATGAAACTTGAGCTATATCACCTGACTATGAGGCCAATGCCCCTAGTCCCATGCTTGTCGATGAATATCTAAATAAAGGGGGACTTAAAAAATGAAAGAAATAAAGAAAACATAAAGAAAAAGGAAAATAAATGGGTAGTAAGAAATAGTGTTGAGGAAACGACAACTCAAAGCTATCTCCCTCGCAAAGGCTTATGCATGAAATTATTGAAGTCTCCTAGCTCTTGAAAGCTAGTTGGACAAGGAATAATAACTATACACGATCCCACATGACTATGAGGGTCATACATGACACTCCCCTTTCCCCTTCCACACATTATTCACCATTTCACCAACATCTAACTTAGTGATCTAGAAAATATCACTTGTCTTGGTCTTTGTTACATGTAATACGGGCTAAAAGTGTACTCCCATGGTAAACCTAGGAAAAATTTTAAAATTAACCTTTGCTATGTTGTTGCTAGAAGAGAACACAAGATATATATCATCATATGGCTTGTAAAGGGGTTAGACCACCACTATAAGTGGGAGCCCTGCATTGGGAGTTATGTACATGTATATGGAGTATCATCCACTCCTTGGGATCCATGTACCATGCCTCAAGATTCATGACACTACATTGGGATCCATGTTGCTACCTTGGGATTGATGTATTGTATTTGGCCATATCTATCGACATTGGGATCCATGCTATTTTTCTTGGGATTTGTGACAGTCCATCGAGTGATGACATGGATGCCACATCATGACATATTGCCACACTGACTACTACAAGAGAGTATCCCTGCCTATTTGGACTATTACTTCCATGTGAGTCTCTCATTTTACTTCATTTACTCACACGTGGCGATTATTGAGGTTGTTGAGGGTGGTTCCATTTGGTCACAGGTGGTTACAATGCTTAAAGGTGGTTGTGGCATTGGTTATCGCACATTATATAATTTTTTAGGGGTGGCTAGCTTTGGGGGACCTCACATGCCACTCTTCATTAGATTTTCACCTTGGACATCCCATACTTGTGACATATTTGAGCATATTTTGGATGGAACCCATCACTTTGAGGGTTTACTTGATGGTTTCATGACCACACGTCATAATCCACACATGGTTTTATTGAGATCATGGTTTGAGCTACCACATTACATTGACTCATTATATTGGGTAGGATCTTTATTTATATTAGGAGGGAGCCTCCTCATTTTTCATTTAGAGTTGGAGAATAAAGAAAATCGCTTGGCCTATATTTTTATATGTGTTATTTGTTTGTCTTAGTATCTTCTTGAGAATTTGCTTGTTGAGATTTAGAAATAAAATTTGAATGCAATAGGTGAAGGTGGATGCAAGAGCTATCAAGGGGATATAAGAGAAGAAAAGTGTTATGTTATCGCAAGATTTGTACTCATGAAAATCCCTCCACAAGATTCCCAAATCTTGTGCAACTATGGAAGAACCTAACATTGTCACCTAAGTAGGGAATTCCCTTGTTTTAGTGATGGAAGAGGTCCACCACAAGGGTGGATTCCCTGGTGACCTCAAGGGATCAAATAACAAGTTTAGTAGCCAATACTACCACCCTATATCTTGATCACCAAATGATTGGTCTAGGTCAAGGAACGAGAAGAGGTTTGAATATGATTTGGTACCTTCCAGGAAAAAGAACACTTTGCAACATATATATAATAATTTTGAAACCCAAGTATGCAATAAACACCTCTTTTAGATACTAGACAAGTTACATTGCTATGGATGTTGCAAATTGCAGCAGTAAATAAGATTTATAAAATCAATAAGTAATTTATAACAAAAAAAAAAAAAAATTCTTGGAAATACCACAATTGACCATGAAATTTAAGCATACATCCAATAAAACATCATCCAATTGTTGAAGATAAATTTTGAGTGAGTGTTGACATTTGAATATGTCAAGACCGAAACAACAACCTCACGAGAATATAAATATTCCCATGTGATTTTATAGAGTTTGTACTCCTCTGTTTTTATTTCAAGGATTTTTCTTTGGATATCTTATATCAAATAATATAGAATTATGTCAAATGACATAATTCAAATCTTTATCGCTTAAATTGAAGAAAAAAAAAGAAATTTGATGGAGAATTCATGAGAGATGGACCAGGAACCTCAAGCATCACACATACTGAAAATAAATTATAGAAAATAACAAATATTTCCTCACATCCATCACAGTATCATATATTTATGATCATTTTCAAAATAAAAGAGAATCATACAAGATAACTTTGAAAGAGTATTGCTTATTAAGATCAAAAAGAGAATTTGACCAGCTAATTTCAAATATCTTATACTCAAATCTTGGAGTTATAAAATATAGTCAAAACCAACTCCAAAATAGTTCTCTGGGATTTCTCAAAAATAATATGTCTATTAAAATTTCATAAATTTAAAGGCGTTTGTCCATAAATGGACTGGGATTGGGGCTCCCATGGACCATAAAATATACACAAGAAGTATGAAGAAGAGAAAAGAGTCTGGATCAGAGTGCGAGCAGCAAGATCTGGAAAGAATACAACACAGAGGTTATCAGAACTCGGTTATATTTTCTAGTGAAAGAATAAACATAACTGGATGAATTCTGAGAAGAAATAAAGTATGTGATCAGTATGGACTTATTGTGATGGAATCTCTCTCTTTCATTTGCTTTTTGATGGGCCTTTTGTATCCTTGTTTGTTGTGGTTTTGTTAACGGTATTAACTTCTTCTGTTGGAGTTTCATAAATTTTGATTAAATACTTGTTTAACCATTCTTGAATATATTCTCTTAAGGGAGAAACAATCTCTTCTTTCTTGACTTTGGTATTAAATAATTCACCTTCAATTTCTATAAGGTCAATTGATAAATTTTGTAATGTAGTCTCAATATCTTCATTTCTATTGGTATATTCCACAATCCAACTATCAAAATCATCATGAGTATACTCCACCATACTATCAAATTTTTATGTTGATAATCTTTTCAAAGTTTCAACTTTTTCTTCAAATTGTTGTCTAGTCATGAGCATTGAATTTGATATCAAATTTGGATCTGATACTTTGATAGTAGTACTTGTAATATCTAGCCCAATCACCTTTTAATATGCCTCCATTGTTTTATGTGATAATTGATTAAGTTCATTTAATAATCCTCTTAATGTAATAATCCTTTGAATCCAAAATGCTTTTAATTGCTTTATACGGATTTGAGAAGGAAAATATTCTTCTTTTCTTATTTGTTTCGTCATTGTCAATACTTTTGCAGCGAACATAGCAACTCTATCTGTAAAGAATCCTTCATCATTTTTTAGGTTTGTATTCAAATATTCTTTGGTATTTTGTATTCTAGGACCGATAGAAGAAAAACTTTTTTCTAAGTCCCATATATCTAAAATAAGTGATATTATTTTATTTATATTTTCTTCCACAAAATATCGAGTGGCATTAAGTAAACTTGAAACTCCTTTCAATCTTAGACTTGACTAAGGGGTTCCCTGAAAACTTCCGCCAGGCTAGACAATGGAAACAACGGTGGCTAGTATTGGTGGAGGCCTCAAAGTTGCTTTCAATTCTTTGATTATTTCTTTAAGCCTAGAATTTTCCTCTTCCATGTCAATTATGGAAACATCCATTGCATCTCCTGTAACCTTGTGAATTGAATATAATTTCGAAGGATGCATGTCTTTGAGATTAATGGTAGACCAAGACTTACCCTTTTTAATCTTCAAATTTCTATCAAAAATTATCTTTTTGGAAGATTTATCAAAAAATGCATTTTGTACAGAAAAAGTTTCTTCATCAAAAAAGAATCCATCCTGGATAGCAAGTTCAACAAAAAACTGTATATTCTTCTATATCTGCTCTTCTTCATCTGGAAACCTCTATGATAGATAGTTTATCCCGAACATAATAAGGAAGAAAAAAAGTTTTCTCATGAGAACAAAAAATTATGATAATATTATAATCGTCTATTTTCTCCATAACTCCCTTTGTGTTTAGAAAAACAGATGCTTCCAATGAAAGTCTAGAAGTATCTTCTCCAAAGAGAAATTTTTTGAATGCATACACAAAATCATTATAAACTTCATAAAAATGATGAACAACCTTTTTTCTCCACATGTCCTCATACCACATGGTCACAAGATCGACCTTGGGATTCACCCTCTTTCCGATACTCGGGCCTTTAAAAATATCACAGTATGTAATGGAAAATATCAGATAAGAAGCCATGTGGAACTTCTCCTCACTCTTAAAATTCATTAATTGTGCAGAGACTTCATTAGATATAATTTTCGCCCAGTCGGAGACAACATTTTCATGGACTGTAAAATGTAGAATATATAGGGCCAACTGAGGAATAGCCGCAGTAGAATCCTGACCATTGATTCTAGTAAAAATCCAAGAAATTTCTCAATAAGGGTCTATCATAGAACTCACTTGAATCTTGGATAAACTTTATGTCATTTTTGTTGGGTCTTGCAAATACTCTTGTAGGAGCACTATTCCACTATTTTTTCCTTTAAGAAAAGTTTTGGCTTCATCTCCTATATAGGTGAGATTTGTCTCTGGTAATTTCAACAATTTTTTGAATACTAATGGTGTCAATGAAATAGGGGAATCGTTCTGCAATAGAATCGTCCTTCTATTCTAAAAACATGTATCTACGCACCAGGTGACTACTTCTTTACAGTCAAAAACTCAAGGAACACAACCAACATGATCCATTCCTGAGGTCCAAATTTTATTGTTGTCTTTGTTTGGCGATGTTGCATAATACCAATAAGATCTTGACCAGTGATAATTATGGTCTTCTCTGGTGAACAGATTCAAATTATCTCTACAGAATTGTGGTTTTTTCTCGGCCATCTTCACCAAGTTAATGAACTTCCTTGTATCACTGCTTAGAACAATGGTAAGATAATAATACTTAAGTTCTATTTTCGATGGATGAATATAAGAATTAAATGTAATTGCCTCGAGAAATATGTCATTTAATAATGGCCTTTTCGAAATTCAATTTAGCAGTTGAGTCTATAGAATCATTATTAAATATAACTCGAGAAGAGTGAAATAAATATGACACATCATGGCGAGGAGTGGGAGATGGAAGAAATAATTTAATGAGAGAACGAGTCTGCGAATTCGTGAGTCTGTGAATATTTGAAATGGTTAAGTATTGGTATTTATAAGTCATACTTATATAGATGATTTGGTAAATAATTATGAGTTTGTGAGTCTACTAGTCCATGAAAAAAGAAAAAGAACCTAAGTGTTGGATGTGGGCTTGTGAAAGAATCAAAGATACATCTTATGAGTTTTCCACTCATGAACCTGCCAAGATATAGGAAAGTGGATAAGTATGATAAAATATGTAGGCCACATAAAATATAAGTGTGTATTGTATGACACATAATTCTTACGGGATCATAAAAAATTTAAGTATGGAAGAGTGAAAGAAAATAAATTTATGGGGTTTGACAACTGGCTCCAATTGGGATGATAAACCCATGTGAGTTGTCAACAATCCAGAATCTAGAAACCAGATGCCTTATTTTTCGGTAGTGGAGTGATGAGAATATACAAAACCTAGAAATCCAATTATCTACAATCAAGAAGAACTTTGATCAAGAAAAAAAAAATTAAGGTGTCGCCCATTCACTAGAAACATTAGTGTTGTCCCTTTCATATATTTAAGCATGTAAGAATTATATCCCAAATTTTTTGTAATGATGTAAGGCCCAATCCATAATGCCTCAAACTTTGTGTGCATGGAGGATTTCACTTTATCTTTATTCCAAAGTAATACCAATTCCCCTTTCTAAAAATATTCCATTGTTGTACTTTGATCAAAATATCTTTTGACACTTTGTTGTCTTTCATTTTATTTAATGTCTCATTTCATTGTTCATCCAGTCTAATGAGGTAATTATACTTTTTTCTGTAATGGTGAGACTTCTTTCAAATCCTCAATATTTATTTTATATGCTAAGGCATTTATTTTTAAATTGATTGGCATTATTGCCTCTTTTCCATACACCATGTTATATGGAGATGCCCCAATGATATCTTTTGGTGTCAACCTGCTTGCCCATAATGCATCAATAAGTTTTAAATGCCAATTCTTCTTATTTTTATTAATGGTCTTTTTGAGGATTTGAATTAAAGTTTTGTTTGTGGATTCAGTCAACCCTTTCCTTGAGGATAGTAATTAGATGATTTCCCCATAAAAATTCCAAACTCTCCACATAACTTTGAAATTTTTGATCCAACAAAAATTGATCCATTATCTGTAATAAATTTCTCAAGAACTCTAAATCTAGATAAAATATTATCCCTCAAGAACTTTATAATTTCATCTAAATGAGATTTCTTTAATGCTATTGCTTCTTTATGTTTCGTGAAATAATCTATAGAAATAAGGATTTATAAATTTACCTTACTTGATTTTGGGTTTATTGGTTCAACAACATCAAGTCCCCATTATGAAAAGGGCTCTTCAACAAATATAGGTTGTAAGGCATTGTAGCTCTTTTCATCTTCCCTGATTTTTTTTATAAGATAAGCACTTTATTATTTATGTATATGAATCTTTGAAAATTGTTGTCCAATAATAACCAACCCTTAGTATCTTATGTGCAGTAGTTGTTGGTGTGAAATGGCCTCCACAAACCCCTTCATGAAATTATTTAATCAATTCTTTAGCTTTTGTCTCATCCACACATCTTAACAACATCCCATCAAAATTTATTCGAAATAAAACTTGAGCAACTAGTACATATTGGGTTGATTTCATTTTCAGAGTCCTCTCTTTTGACGACATTCCATTTGGAAATTGCCCAGATTTTAAATAAAAAATAATATATTTATACCAATCTGAATTTGATGTTGATCCTCCTATTGTAATTGACACGCGTCCATCTAATGAATCATTTCCATCAGTAATCTTACAAAGTCCTTGTCCCTTAATTGTATGCAATGGTTTGATCTCAATTTCATACTCCTGGAATTTTGCAAGCCAATAATCCCATTTTCCTTCTCTTAACTACTAATTAAGGAGCATTCTTACTGGAGAAGAAGCTACATATGCTATGACATGAGATGATAAAATATAGGTCCTGAAGTGAGCTATTGCCTTTACTAATGAAAGTGCCTAATTTTATGTATCTGGATATTTCAAATCGTAATCATGCATAGTTTTTCTCATGAAGCTTATAGGGAGTTCTTCTCCTTTATTATTTCTTTTTGTTAAAATTGAGGCAACAATTTCTTTTGAAGCAAAAGAGTATATGATGAAATATTTATTAAAATATGGACTTATTAATATTGGAGCAATTGAGATGGCATGTTTTATGTTATTGAAGGCCCTTTGAATATCATCAGTCCAATTGAATCTCTGATCCTTTTTTAGCAACTGATTTATCGGTTTTACTATTGTTGCATAATTTGGCACAAATCTTCTCACAAAATTAATTTTACCGATAAATGACTAGACTCCCTTATTTGAAGTTGGTGGATTCAATTCATTGATTGGTTTTATTATTTTAGGATCTATATAATCCATTCTTTGCTAACTATATGTCTGAATAGTTTACCTTCAGAAACAAAAAATAGACACTTATTGGGATTTAAAGATATTCACATTTTTCTACATCTTTCAAACACTTCTCTTAAATGATCAATGTGTTTTTATCTTATTTTGGAATATACAGTAAGATCATCCTGGTAGTTAGCAATAAATTTACCAATCAAATCCTGGAAAGCATGATCCATGACGCTTTGGAAAGTTGCTCCAACATTTTTTAATCTAAAGGGCATTCGAACATATGCATATGTCTCCCATGGTGTTAGGAATGCAGTTTTTAGTCTATCCTCCTATGCAACGAGAACCTGATTGTAACCTGGAAATCCATCTAGCATAGACATGAGAGTTGAACCAGTTACTTGTTGTAGTAACATTTCCTTATTAGGAAAAGGATGTTGTCTTTTATACTTGCTTTATTTAGATCTCTGAAATCAACACATAATCAAATTTCTTCGCTTTTATTTCTTACAACCACTGGATTAGATAACCATTTTGAATGTCTAATTAATAAAATTATCCCAATATTTTTTAACTTTTCAAGTTCTATTTTAACCAAAGGCTTTAACTTTGGATTTATTATTCTCAACTTTTATTAAATGGATTTGTACCTTCTTTCAGAGGTATGATATGCTAAAAAATTGTTCTATCATATGCTTTAAGATCATCATAACTCCATGCAAAAACATCAAAATACTCTATAAACAAAGGAATACATTGATCGATTTCTTTTGTTGTACAATTGATCCCAAGATTTACATATTTAGTAGAACTCTCAGTACCAATATTTATTTTTTGGGTTTGTTATATTTTGCACACAGATTATTTTTCTTTCAGTTTTTTGGTTTGATCATTTTGACAAAAAAAAGATTCAGACTTAATACAATTATTTGGAATTGATTGCATGCTTTCCTCAACTTCTCCTAAATTGGAAAAAAAATATTCAACTCTTCATCATTCTTGAATACTTGAAGGTAATCCTGATTATCAGGAACAGAGGGCCTGAAAATTCTTTTTTCCCTTAAAAGTATTATTATCCTTCAAATCATCTGGATTGAACAATGATGCAACAACTGCCAAAGAATATTCATTTTGATTCATTTCTCCTGGGATGAAATATAAGTTGAATGAACTAAATTATTCCATCAACTCATTTACTCTTTTAGCATACATTTTTAGCCTTTCTTTCTTGATTTTGTACTTTTGGTTAACATGATTTATAACTAGCTCAGAATCACTAGTTATAATCAAATGTTCAATTTTCATCTCCAAAGCCAAGATCATCCCTTGGATCAGTTCCTCATATTCAGTTTCATTACTTGTGTAGGGAAATTCTAGCCTGATAGCATGCAGATATATAATTTTATCAGGGCTCTTAAATATAACTCCAACACCATTCCCAGAACTTGAACATGCACCATCAAAAGACATTCTCCAATAACCTTTGAATGAATTATCCTCCTGATTTTCTCAGATATCATCCTATTCTTGGTCTAGCATGACATAATTTCCCATTCCAGCATCGACATAGCCTTGCATCAATTCATTGTCTTTCCTTTTGAAAGAGAAAGGTTTCCCTATTTCTCGTGGAACTCTCATCATTATTCCATCCTTATTTGTTAACATCATGCAACTCTCGTCACTCGTGATGTACCCCCCTATCATTGCAGACCAATCCCTTCCGAGAACTACTCCATAAGATGGAGGAAGATCAACAACTGTAATTATGAAAACAATTGTAATATGTGGAGAAGCAGTAATCCAAGCATAGAAATATTTGATCTCTCCATGTGCAAGGACTTTTCTCGAGTCTATGGCATAAATACTTTCACCGGTTTTATAATATTTTGTGCAACCCATCCCCAATGCTTCCATGACTGATAATGGCACAATGTTATTTGTAGCTCCCATGTCAACCATGCAATTATGAAGACTAACATCATGATTTTCTATTGAGAGATAGAAATGTGGGACTTTACCCTTCATTCTATTTAAATTACTATGTCGTTTCCTTGAACCAGATGAAACAACATTTATTTTATGAACTGGTTCATCTAAAAATTTAAGAATATTTTTCCTTTGCTAGAGAATTTTCACAACTTCCATAAATGGAAAAGTAATTCTCAATTTTGAGAGATCAACTATTATATTATATTTCATCTGCAGAGAATTCTTTTATTGATTCACAATCAATTGTTGCTTATTATTTTCTATACCACTTGGCCTTACTTTTTCTTTTTATGTGTCCACATTTTCTTTTTCTTTTTCTTTTTCTTTTTCTTGATTATCCATTGTTTTTGTTTTATTTGCTTGTGCTCTTGTCTGCACAACATTATCTTGCGAGATATTTTTTTCTTTGTTTTCTTCAAATATATACATGGATGACTCGCATTCATCCGTCTTTACAGATTCAAGAATTGATTCTTGAATATAATCAATCCCCTGATTAAAATTTTGATTTTCAAAAGCATCTTCTAGTATTACAGCATTTGGATTTTTTGTTCTTGGTGCTCTCTGTCTTTGTTCATCGGTGGTACCATTACCTCTGGTCCTTTGTTCTTGAATTGGATTTCTTCTTTTCTCACACATTCTTGGATTAGAAATAAAATTTGCATTTCTCCTTAATCTTGTTATTTCATTGCATTTTCCAAATAGTATGATTCATCTAAGATGTCTCCATTCTTTGTTTAGTTTCTTTTGTTGTAGTAGGATCATTTTTTATATTTGGAATAGTTCCTTTGAAGAAGCCTCCTCCAACTCCTTGATTTTCAGCATGATGTGTTTTTTGATGTTCATTTATCCTTGAAATTGAAGCTTCATGATTTGAAATGGTCAAATTTTCCATTTGTCTCTCGACTCTTCCAAGGATGATGTCAAGGTCAGCGCTTGTTTTCAACATAATCTCTTCCATTTTTGTAGCCTTTTCCATTTCTTTGCGTAAAGTTTCAATTTGGGAGGCTCTGATTGCAAATTTAACATTAGAAGGCATCACATTCCTATAACACCCTAGTATCACAGGATCGTTAGGATTTTGTTCCTCTGGAATTTTATTCAACGTATTGAAAACGATTAGATTGAAATATCAAATTTTTTCATTCTTTTTTAGACATATTTGAGTGAACTGTGTAAGAAGAGTATGGTATGCCACTGGGGGAGCATACATTTTCAAAAACATAGTTTCTGTTGTAGGAAAATCTCCCTGCGGACAGGTAGATTGCCTCAAAGAGCTAGACCCTTAACTCTAAGACAGAAAGTGCTTAACGTGGACACTGACTTCCTTTCAAATCTATACAAACTAATGCATGAGGAGGAAGGAGAACAGAAGTACCTCTTTATCGACGTTTGTCCCTGCACGCTCCAAGTTGAGCTCCAATATTTCGCTCCTCGATGAGCCCTGTAGACAAACAAAGTACGACCACTTCCTACTCTATTGATATTAGCTTGAAAACAGATCTATCTATCAACGATAAGTTCATGTAAAATTAGACACAAACTAGAAAGAAACAGGCCAAGCGTGGCATATTAATGAGAACAACGACCGCAATACTTACAATCGTAGATGCGAATGTGACAGCTTCGTCAAGTCCCCTTTGTCTAACCCTTGCTCGAAATATCCACAACCTAGATGATAGCAGCTTCACTGATCACTCTCCTTTAGTTCACTGTGTGTTTCCTATGAGATCATAGGTTTCATGCTAGCAATTCTTCCCCCTTTTCACCATCATAGAGCCTGCTTATATAGGTTAAGAGAGGCTTAACCTATTGAGGTATCTTTAGGGTAGGTTGAGGAATTTCCTCCTTAGATCAGGGATCTTCTGATTGAACCAATAATTTGAATGCAACTGCCTTCCAAACTTGAAATATCCTCCCCTTATTCTCCTCAACGGGCCAACCACTGCCTAGATTAGACAGTGCTCCCTCAAAAGGGGCATTAGGGCGCTATAACGCTCCCTAGGAGGCTCAAGGGAAGCGCCAGTGCTCTAAGGATGGGTAGTGATCCTTCAGAGAGGTGGTTTGTTGTTATAACGCTCCCCAATAGCTTGTGGGGGAGCGCTAGCGCTCCTAAGGATGCCATAGGGGAGCGCTCTCCCTCAAAACCTTGTTTTAAGGGATCCTTTCAGGTGATAAGAGTTCCTTGACTTCAATTAATCATTCTCCCTCCTCCAAATCAAGTGTCTAAGGTATTATAAATGTCTCCTTGGTGTCGTCATCATGACAGTATGCTTTGTTTGATGTTTACAACACTTGTGAACGACATGTGACACTTGCGACAGTTGAGAGGAACATGCGACACTTACGACACTTATCGAAGCGAGCAATATTGAGGTGTAACAGATTGCCCCTCAAAGTATGAAGTTAGAAGATGTGAACCGATAAATGAAATGATTTGTAGACGTTCAAGCAAGGGTATAGACTCAGAGAACCTGACAAAAACTGCACACAAACATCCAACAAATATCATGACATGTTTCAAAACCCAAGGCAGACATACCTATGCTTGGGTGATCAAGACTAGCAAGATATGGCCGCCATAAAATACATTGTGGATCCATAATTGTATTGACAAAAAGGTATAGCCACCGAGGATACAATGTGGATCTATACTCTGATGACCTCGATTGATCGTAGCCATGAAGAATACAGAGTGGATCTACGAGATGAAAATACATAGCCACGACCAATACAAAGTGGATCTATGTAACAGTGTATGTATCATTCATCCAAGAGAAACTCCTTTGCAACCTGGGCAAAGTATATATAAAAGTGATCACTCAACCCAGGGCCTTCTTACCGATCCCAATGTGGTATGAATCTAACCATGTGAATAGATGTCCTGATGTCGAACATCGTAGAAACCACTTGATTATCGGTCAATGGTGTGAACCGTTAACAAGTGTGAGGGAGATCACCATTAATGTCAATGATTCCCAAGGTACCCTAGTACATCCCAATGAACGTGAATGGATGAGATGGAGTCAAACATCTGTGGAATCATCCGATCAGAGGTCAATGATGTAAACCTATTGTCGAATTTGAGGAGGCCTGCCATTGAGGCATGCAGGTCCCAAAGTACTAACTGGTTTCTAAGCCTGATTCCTGGATAATGTGTTGAGGTCGACAAGAATAGGCTTGTCGAAATAGGGTCTTGATGTATCCCCCATCAACGACACAAAACGGACATAGAGATGTAATTGGCAGATCAAATGGACATGGACTGACACGGGTTTTGAGGCAATATATTTGGGATGGCTGACTCTAGAGGCGGATACTTCCCTTGAACACTGAGGCACAATAGTAGAACATGACATGGACCAAGACTTGATAATACAGTGGATGTCGTGACTTGCGTCGAGTGACCCAAAGGAGTGAAAAAAACTCAAATGATTGGCTCAGTGCAGAGGTTCAACGGGTTATAATGTGTGCAAATGACAAAGTGTTGTGTTCAAGGGCGACTCTAATAATTACTTAATAATGTTCTCAAGAGACTGCTTGGCTTGATTCTTTCAAATTTTCCCCCATCCAGATAGACGAGTACCTCTTTTTTATTTAATGAGCTCGAGGAGGATAACACATGCTCGATATAACTCACCTTCGGTAAGTTCCTCTTCCTTTGTTTAATGAACTGGAAGAAGTAAGGGTTCAATCCCGTATGGGCCTGTCGATGTGTGTTTTAGCGAGTCCAAAGACAGAAAACTCAAAGGTTTTTTAGGATTATAAAGTTTGGAAAAACACTTAAAAGAGAACTCTCTCAGTTCCTTTTTCGTACAGTAGTCTGACGAGACCAAAAAAGAGATAAACTATCGCTCGAAAGACGCCCTTTCAAACCTTTTAACGAGCGTGAAAGGAAGCAAGATCACTAGACAATCTTTTCATATTTAGAGAGTCTGAAAAGAGTTTAAAGATGACTCCAAGGGGATTCCTTTTTCGTGTGTCCATGCGGGTCCGAAAAAGAAATAAAAGTCTACCCGGTGCATTCTCATATTTTCGAGCTCGAGAACAAACTAAGACTATGCTCATGAGTGCGACAAGGTAAATAATCGATCAGAACTGCTAGGAAACCTGCGATGTCAAAACTATAATCCATAGGTTTAGTGAAGCCATTAAATTGTCAGAGAAACCCATAAATAACTATACCTTATAAAAATGGAAATTTATAAATAGTAATACAAGGAAATTTTCATTTACCATCTCATTTTGCACAAGGATTTGTAGCACTGGAGATTCTCATTTTGGAGGTGGATCTTGTTTCGCTTGATACCGGAGCTATGGCTGACCGTTTCTCTTGTCGTTTGGACCAGGTAGATCTTCATCTCTCCTTATTTCAATTACATGGTTTAATATTCATTTTCGTAGTAGTATTTAATTTAAAAAATGAAGCCCTAAGTTGCCCCAAAAAGATCAAATTGGCCTCTTTTAAAAATGATGGGAGTAAGACATTGTTTGTGCAAAAACGTTTTAGAAAGTGATAGCCATCATGCCAACACCTTAATACCTAAGTGTATGGGTCGTTTTTGTCAAAGAAACCATGAAAAATTCTCACATATGCCCACGCAACCATAAGGGAAATCGTTTTCATTTAAAAACGTTTCATTGTTGTGTGATGGATATTGAATGACTAAGAGAGGGCGTGATGATTATAAAAGAGGGTGTGGTCTCTTTAAAGAATGTGGGCACTAGATTCCATGTTTTTAAATTGCTTTAAGAAATTGTCGAAATTGTCAAAATATTGAAATAATGAAATTTTTATTTTTTTTTGTTTTGTAGGTGATTTCAGCGACCATGATCGAGTGGAAAGAACGAGAGCATGAGATTGATGACTTGGCTGCCTTGCGGAGTCCTCGCACGCGGGCCGCATTGAGAGCTTGTGGCTTACTAAAATTCTTCAAATTGAAAAAAATGAAGAAGGAGATTTTGTTGCTTGAGCACATGATCGGCTTATGGGATGTCGCGGAGCAAGGGTTCCGGATCGGCACACAGCTTCTAACCATTGAGTTGGAAGACATGTATTTCTTGACTGGCCTCTCGAAAATAGGGGTTCCCATATATTTTTCCAGGTAAAGGGCGCTACCCGAGCAAGTGGGTGTGTATCTGGCACGTCACTGCATCCCAGGAGCAAGACTGGTAGGGGGTAGGATCCCTATTAAGGATATCTGAGAGCTACCCCTCCGATCCATTTTGTTTTCCATCACGAGCATGATAGGCAGTACTAGCGCACATCTAGTGTTAAGATCGCAGGTGGCTTATGGTGTACAGTGCTTAGAACCAACACTATTCAACTAGAGTGCAGGGTTCCTTCGAAATGTGAAGGAACAAGTTTCGCGGTGTAGGATGGGACAGAAACAGTTTGATTACAACTCTTTTCTGGTCTTGTTTTTCTTTGAATGCATCCCCCAGATGCAGCCTCAGATAGCACTGGCAGTACGACCAGTGGACGAACTACGGATGGAGAGGTGGACTAGTCTGTCTCCGAGGCTAGTAGCGGAGTCAGAGTTTCGTTTCACTGGCGATTTCTTTGCTTGGTTGAGACGACAGTATCTCTGGATAGAAGACTTCACGTATGCTGAGGTGGATTTTCGTGGGAGCATGGATTTGATTCTACCCGCGGGGGAAGATTGGGATGCGTCAAGTAAGAGACTGAGCAACACCTTGTCTAGTTTTTTTTTTTAAGTTTTTAATATATATATATATATATATATATATATATTGGGTATATAAAAGAGTTTTTAAAATATGTATTGTTTTCAACATGCAGATAAGGGAGAAGTGTGCCCGGCCGATATACCGATACCAGGACGTCGTGGGGGTGCTCCAGTTGTAGCAGATCCGGGAGGACCCGTGATAGGTCTCCGGGAGGTTGAAAGAAACCTACAAGGCCTCAAGATGGGCATTCCTCCTCTACGGAGGGGAGAAGTGCCTTTACATCTGCAGAGGCACACTCTATATTCAATGTAATCAAACATTAGTTCAAGACGACGAACTTGTAGGTGGATACGTAGTAGGATAGGATTACGGATAGCATAGATTCGATTGAGTTGATAAACCATGAGTTGGGAGTATAAGTAAACAATGATACGAGAGATACCTAGGGAGGAGGCTTGGCTCAACAGTCTGATGACAGCATGATATTTTGCCATGTTATTGGTTGTTGGTCCTAAGCAGATACCTCCTGAACTCACCACCTCGTCAAATTGGTAAATGACCCATGTTGTCGAAGCAATGTTCCGGGTATGTCGACTAGCGCCATCCGCAAACCCGAAAAAGATAGGAAAGGAAGACGTCATCTGCGCATGAAAACACAAGCATAGTCATGAGTGGCAAAGTTAAAGACTCAAGCGCGCGAAAGAAATAGACACACCAAACTAAAATACAATAATGTACAAAGTACAGATGCTAGGTGATCTAGGCATAGTACTTTTTAAGGTAAATCCCGTTCTGGGGCTCTCCTAGGGAAATTCCATCATAATCTACTAATTCGTAGGTGCCTCTGTGTAGAACATGTTTCACAATGTAAGGACCATGCCACAGAGGTTCTAACTTACCTGTCCCCAATTTTTCATGAGCTTGGCCATAGACGAGGACTAAGTCTCCTTCTGCAAAAGTCCGAGGATGGATGGATTTGTTGTATTGATTCTTAATCCGTTTCTGATGTGCCTCGTTAACGAGAGCGGCATCACGACGTGTTTCGTCTAGTTTGGATAGATATAAGAAATGTTCTTCTTCGGAAGAAGTATGGGGTAGGAGTTCTACTTTAAGTTTCAGAGATGGAATCTCACACTCGATTGGTAGAATGGCTTCGACACCATACACCAACTGGAAAGGAGTAAATCCAGTTGCGGTTTTCACGGAAGTGCGATAAGCCCAAAGAGCGGAGAAAAGTTGTAGATGCCATGATGTCTTGTTTTCCCCTACCATGTGTTGAATCATGGTTTTTAGGAATTTTTTGATGGCCTCAACTTGTCCATTGGCCTGAGGATAGTAAGGGGATGAGTTTTCATGGAGAAAACCCAATTTGACATGCAATTCGCTCATCATCTGGTTCTTGAAGTGTGCACCGTGATCAGTGACAATGGCGCATGGTACACCAAAACGAGCTATGATATGGTTAAAGAGGAACAGAGCTACGGTACGACCATCATTCAAGAAGGTAGGCATATCCTCAGCCCATTTGGTAAAGTAGTCGACAGCGATGATTATATAACCGTGCCCCCCGGCTGAGGTAGGCTTACACTGCATGAAATTGATACCCCACTTGGTGAAGGGGCCGAGGGAGATAATGGGGTGCAGCGTAGTAGGGTGGGTGCATGCCTTCTTGTTAAAGACTTGGCAGGGTGGGAATTTTTTGACTGCCTCAATACAATCTTTGAAAATCGAGGGCCAAAAGTAGTCGGCACGTAGGATTTTTTGGGTTGTGGCCATCCCAGAAAGGTGACCGCCAYAGGCGCCAAGGTGACAATAATTCATAACGTGTTCAGCCTCCTCGTGAACCAGACATCGTCGAAGGATAGTGTCAATACCATGGCGATACAAGGTATCGTCGACGATGAGATAACGACRAGAATGGTGGCGAATATGTCAACGCCATAGATGATTTTAGGGGCTAAATTTCTCTCATGGGCTAATTTTCCATGGATTTTCCAAAAACRAGATTCGCTATTTTAAAAATGATTCACCCAAATTCTATAGGATAAAATTATTTTACCTTAAAAATCGCCAAAATTTTATAAAAAATATATAAAATCCTTAGAAATTTGAATATTTTTACAAAAATATCGCCAAACATTTATAGTTGGCATATGAAGGATAAGTAAGATTCGCTAAGGTTTCTACATTTTAAAATAAATTTCCATTCTTAAAATCATCCCTGGTCGACGCTCTTCACGGGAAATGTTAGGCTAAAAGTGTTGGGTTTGGAGGTAAAGGAGAATGTCTCCGTACCAAGGATCAGAGGTGCTAATGAGGAAAAGAGACTCATCGGGGAGAGAATCTCTAGGTTCTATGTGTTCATCGGCACGAGGGAGAGCACAGATAAGCTCTGCAAACACCAAGGACTTTTTGGATTTGAACTTCGTAAATTCAAGATCGAATTCCTGAAGGATGATGATCCATTTAGAATATTTTCCCCCAAGTACTTGACGTGTCAAGACGTGGTACATGGGGTTGGAGTCCACAATCACCGTGGTGGTGCGTAATAAGATGTAATGGTGGAATCTCTGGACAGCGATGACGGCTGCCAGAGCCAGTTTCTCTACATGTGAATATCGGAGTTCGGGTCCAGATAGACTCTTGCTCAGATAATAGATCACATGTTCCTCACCGTTGAGGTCCTCCTAAACTAACACCATCGCGATAGTGGAAGTGGAGGCGGCTAAGTAAAGGATGTAGTCCTTTGTATACTCCGGGGGATGTAACAAAGGTGCGTGGGTCAAGGCATGCTTGAGAGCATCAAATGATCGTTGAGCGATGTCATCCCAGATGAAAGGGGTGTTTTTCTGTAGTAACCGCATGAATCCTTTAGTTATCTCAGCGTAGTTGCAAATGAAACGGCGAAGGAAGTTTGCTTTGCCTTGCAAACTTTGGAGTTGGGTTAAATTGGTAGGTGGGGGTAAGGCTAGAATGGCCTTAATATTTAATGGATCCACCCTAATCCCGTATTTAGAGACAATGAAACCGAGGAGGCGACCAGATTCGACAGCAAAAATACACTTATGTGGGTTCAAGAGAATACGGTAGAACCGACATCGAAGAAAAATAGCCCGTAAGTGATCAACGTGATCGGATCAATTGGATGAGTGGGCAGGTAAGTCGTTGAGGTAAGGCTCTGCGATATGCTTGATATAGTGGAAAGCGTACAACATGGCCCGCTGGAAAGTAGCACCACCGTTTTTTAGGCCAAAAGGTAGCTTTCAATAGGCGAAATTTCCCCATGGGCAGATAAAGGTTGTCTTATGTTGATCAGCAGGTAAGATTTCAATCTGGTTATACCCAGAAAATCCATCCATGAAAGAGAAGATTACGCTCCCAGCGCAATTATTGATGATTTGGTCGATGAAGGGCGTAGGGTAGTTGTCCTTTGGACAAGCTTTGTTGAGATCCCAATAGTCAATGCAAACATGGATGGTTCCTTGTTTTTTGGCAACCGGAACAAGGTTGGAGACCCATTCTGTCAAAGGGACAGGATAGATAAAGCCAGATTTTAGAAGTTTCTCAACTTCTGCCTTTATAGCTGTGATTTTCTTGTGATGAACCGGGCGAAGCTTTTTTCGAATAGGTTTCACGCCAGGGTAAGTCTTGATTTCATGCACGACGATTGAAGGGTTGATCCCTGGCATTTCCTCGTAGTTCCATGCGAAGACATCGCGGAATTATTTAAACGAAGCGGTGTAAGAGACCACTTCTTCGGGTGTGCAATTAGCACCAAGGTTAATGTTTTCCACGACACCTTATTTGATCGAAATATCAATAACGATCGTAGTAGAGATGTTACCCATATTCCCCTCAGAGAGAGTATCTTATGTGAGGATAGGAGATTGCAGAGCATCGGTAACATAGGGAGGGAAGATAGAGTGTATGTCTTGGTGAATTTATTCCAACAGTGGAAGAAAAGAGGATTGATGATGGTTATCATCCCAAGGTATATTGTCAATACTAAGCATTTCCATAATAGATTCGTCAGAAGGAAAATTTTGGGAAATGTAATCGAAGGCAAACGATAGGGAATCCAACCATGAGAGCACCGAGTAGGCATCAGGTGCCAATAAATGTGGGTTGTTCGGAGAGGGAGAGGCATATTGAATAGCTACGTATGCGACCTCGGCTAGGCTAAGTGGCATAGTGTCACCGAGCACATCGAATTCCAGAGGACTAGGTACAATCCAAGGATCAGATGATTCCAAGGATTGATAAGGCATAGTCGATATCATATTGACGGTGTAAATATAATGCGTGGTAGGTGGAAGTGGTGTAGGAAAGGTACCCATGAGACTACAATCTTTCAATAAGCCAACACCAATGCTTTCATATGTAACTGGGTGGTCTCCCAAAAAAGGAATGTTGTTGGTGACAAGGACGCGAGCGTCGGGTGTACAAAAATCGAGTTGGTCGACAGTGACAATTTTTCCTTGATGGGGGAATTGTACACATTGAAACACCGACGAGGCGATGACAGTCATAGCATAGAACCAACTTATTCCAAGTAGTAGGTTGTAATCAAGGGGGGCATTGACCACCTCGACATCAACAGTAACAGTTTTTTCGCCCAACTGAACGGCTAAGGATTGTAACAGTCTGTGTGGATGAAAACCTCGCCCATCGAAAGCGCGTAACATCGTAGGGGTTTTTTAAGGGTAGGTGATTTTAAGCCTTTCCAACAAGCTAGATACATGACAAAAGTAGAGGCTCCCTCATCCAAGATAGTTCGGTGGATTTGTTGATTGTGAAAAACAACATCGATTTGAAAAGCTAGTTGGTGGGAGAGTCGTGGTTGATGATCATCCAGATTAAATGTGAGGTTATTTGATGACTCAGGATCAAAAGCATCGATGGCAGCTAAGAGAGTTCTACGTTGGTTGGGACAGTGTTGTAGAACTTCTAAAGCGGACATAGCACATAGTGCTTGAGCCAAATCTTCAACAATGTTGTAGTTTTGGGCAGCCCGTGAACTAGGATTAAAGGTAGATTTCCGGATAGTGCTCTTAGGAGGGCGTAAAATGGAGTCGAACCAAGGTTTCTCAATCTGAAGTGGCCCGGATGGAGGGCTAGCAGACGGAGGACTAACAGAAGATGATAACGAGTCCAGCGAAGAACCGTTAGTAGTCTTCGGCTTATCAGGTTTAACTGGTGTGTCATATGTTGCAGTGCAAGTGGTCATATTAACCCCGTTAAACATGTAAATGCGGGCACTTGTCGAGGCCTCATCATGGGGTTGGTTGGAACTTCCCCCTAGAGTGGGGGTTTGAGCAACCAAAGATTGTTGCTGTGGAAAAGGCTGAGTAAGCACAGCGGGTTGTGAATTTCCTTTAAAGATCTTGGCCACTTCATCGCGATGTGGACAGTCTCGGGTGTAGTGATCATCACCACAAATGAGACATGGGAATTTTGGTTTTTGTTGATCTAGGTGGATATCGGTGGCCACCCACCTTCTCCAACTGGCCCAAAACATGTTTTTGGCAATTTTGGTAATTTACTATTTTTAGCAGTTTTTAACTTCCGGGGCCATTTTGAGGCCCTAAACGATGTTTTTTTGAGAAAAAGGGGAGCAACATGGGTCATTGATCAATGTTGCTCACCCAAAAGTTGTATTTTTCGAATAGATATTTCCAACGAGCTATCAAATGCCTAAAACGGAGATCGTATGCAAAAGTTACGACATCGGGAAGTTGATGCACCAACTTACCCAAACAGGGCCCACATGACTTTTGGCACTTCATCTCCCAGGGTTAGGTTTTTGGATGTCTAGGGTTTTTGGAATTCCTGCTTATTGTAAAAAGGCCTCCAGAGCCTCATTGTAATCATCTTCTCACGGATGCGAGTAGCCGTCACATCTCTTCTCAGAGATAAGCTACCACCATTCTAGTGAGTCTTTCACTCTGTATTTTACAGTCTCTGTACATTTATTTCATTAATAGAAATCATGTATTACTGTATATCCGTGTTTATGGTTGCATCTCTGATACATTTATGTTATATTATTGAATATATGTGATATCTCTGTGCATTTCTTTATTATATCTCCGATCTCATTTCATACCGAAAATAATTCGGATCAGTGGTATCAGACCAGGTTGCTCTTGATCGTTTTTTCAGTGCATGTCCCCGACAAGGTCCGAGTATAGCAAGTTGGGTCTCGATCTTGTCTCTCTTGAAGATAATTTCTCTCGCACACCCAAGAAACCCTCAATGGCAGAAGAAAAGAAAAACGACGGAGCAGACGATCCTATCAATCTATTGCTCGAGCAAGCTCTCACGCGACAGAGGGA
>ML803208.1:143363-160504 GCA_009831015.1 Picea engelmannii | reverse complement strand
CCTCTCAATAATCCAACAAAAATTTCAGAAGTGTATCTCACAAAGGTGAGAGAATGATGATGATAAAAATGAAAGTGAGGCTAGCCTTCTTATATGAGGCCTGGCATCTCACGTTTTTCCACAAAACATAACAAATTCACAATTCAAGTGGGTTCAACCCCTCATTTAACCTTTACAATGTGTATTAAATGCAAAATACATCAAAATAGCCCACATGTATGAGATGTCAAGGTATCTAGAGCAAGCAAGAGGCCTCCAAAGGTCAAGTGGCATCAATCTGGAGCAGGGTGGGAGCAAGTGATGTCTCTCCTCACTGGAAATCATGCCACGTGTCATCAATACCCTATGTGTGCATCAAAACCTAGTTGTGTCACTCCCTAGAAGGTGACATCATCACCATAATAAGGCCAACATCCAAGATTCAGGTGTTGCGTCCAGGTCCTAGAGAACTTCATATCCTCTATGCATTGTCTCTGACTGTCTGTTATTGCAACATCCTTTATCCTAGTGAAAAATAATCCCTGGGGTACTTTTCCCAACCTGTGGGGCTTCCATCCGATATGTGTGCCATCATGACTGAATCTGCTCCTACCAATCCCATATGTCCATCATTCAGGGTTTTGAGGATGTGAGAGTCAATGTCTGAGGTTGGTGAGACACTAGATGACCCACTACTCTCCATCACGTGTGTCAAGGTCCTGCAACAAAGGCACAACGTCCTGGGTACAAGCCTAGGATGTCCCTCAAAAAACCATGTTAGGTCCATCCAAAAAAAATCAAAGTATAAAACATGGCTAGAAAATTTTCATAAGAAACATCAGTCCTTAAAACATGCAAAGTAAGCTGCAACTTAAAATATAATCCATTTAAGACAATTCACCTCGATATCCCCTTCAAGCATCGCACCAACCGAGGACCCTGTGTGAGTTATCAAGTTTAAGTATGGGAGGGCCTTCATCCAACCCTATTAGGTGTGCCACCTAGACAGGAAATAAAAGAACCCAGGTAGAGGGATAGATCATGAGAGTGACGGGGAAAGTAAAAACCCTTCAAGAGTAAGTGTGATAGTGATATGGTTTTAGGGCTTACTTCATGACTCATGGTGTCACTGAATACATCTCTATGGGCGCCTTTGTGGAGGGTTCACTTTCTCTCTAGTTATACCATATTTACATGTTATTTTTCTCAAAACCCTTTATCAACCATCTTTCTAGTCCACTAGTCGACTTTATTATATTTGCAAGTCCCCTTTATAAGATTTCAAGCTGTAGCATTTCTATTAGGAACCACGATGGGCACTAAAAAAGTAGAGCTCAAGTTTGAACTGGATTTTGTTAGTCCTTTTTGCTATCATTCCTTTCTTTATTTATCATCAGTTTCTTATTCTTTTATTAGCAAGCACAATCAACCTATGGGACTTCATCCCCTCTTCTCATGAGAAAATGGATTATGACCCATTGTCGAATTTTAGTACACTATGAGAGACTCCAGGATGGAAAGTGTTAAGTATGGTGGGGAATAGAACGTTACCTTTGTGAGGGCCCCCCAGTAGTACCCCTTTTCCCTGGGTAGTGAAAACACGAGAGTAGGGCACAAAAGTTGACCACCAAGGTGAAATAAGGAAACTTATACAATTTCCCAAACAAGTGATCCATTATCCAACTTCAACCAAAGATCCTGATCCACATGCCTGACAAATTAAGAACTGTTATCCCCAATTCCTAGGGATAACTAAGGAGATGATGTCTCGAGGCCCTCAGGTTGCAGACATGGGGTACTGAGCGACAACTTGACTAGCATTGTCTACTTGCACAGACAGAGACCCGCTTCACCACCATAATTCCAAGTTCATCATGATGGTATCCACCACATCAGTTGGATTTCGAAAGACATTGGGTCTTGATCCATGAGGTACAATCCATGTATTATGGTGAGTATCATTTCAATATTTGAGGCATTTGAGTTTGTTTCATTTTAAACTGTTTTTTATTATGTAACGTCTGCTTGGACATTATGCTATTTTCCCTGCTTCACTTTGGTGGTTGACATTGCACCCTAGTAAGTGGATCACCCTTGGGGATATTTTTTCCACTGGGAGGTCCTCTTGACGATTCATTGTGCCATTCCTGACCATACTTGTCACTTTCCACACTTCATCCCCTCATCCCCTTACCTTTTGGTATTTCCGGGTGCACTGACCCAAGAAGGGATTGTCCCTCATTTCATGGGAAGAAGGGGTTGAAGGCCCAGAGGCATGCAGCTAGAAAAAGATAAAATCCAATCATGAACCTTATATATGCTCACCTAGGGATCCCAAGGACAATGAAATGTATCTCGTAAGAAATTGATGGGACCCCTGAAAAATAATTAATACAAAATTCCAACCAAGGTAGAGCATGTGTGGGAATTTTTTTTCATGGTTAGGTAGAAGCCCCACACATGACTTCAACTTGGCGAAGCATGATGTGACGAACATAGAGTCAAGGTGGGCATTATTTTTCATGCTTAGGTAGAAGCCCAACCTTGGCCTCAACTTGGAAACATCTTAAAAAATAACAAAAGGAAATAAATGGGCTTGGAAAAAGGTTGCATTGAAAATGAAGGTGTGACACACCCTCTACAAAGGCACCCATAAATGAGACACTACGATCCCTTGTATGTCATGAACCCCATGTCCAAAAGTATTTCCCCCATCCACGCCAATTCTTACATCTGACCTACAGAGAGGTCCACTCGAGAAACACTCTTAAACTTGAGGTCGGATTCACCCAATAGGTCGCTTTGTCAACCCTCCCATACTTAAACTTGGAAAATTGCATAGGGTCTTTGAGCACTTGTTTATTTTGATGAGGTGGTTTGGATGTACATTCTTAGATGACTCTTTTATTGATTTGATTTACTTATCATGATGAATTTGACTTGATATCCTTGGAGGGCGCATTCATTGTCTTTGCAGGACCTAGTTGGTGGACAGATTGGGAAGAACAAACCTAGCTTGGGCTTCCTTAGGGCTTGAATCCCACAAGTTGGATACCATGGCTCGCACACCAGACAACGATGCTAGCCTTTGGAGGCATGAGGAGATACCACGGAGGACACAACCCAACCCTTAGCCAGCCCAACGATTTTTCTTGAGGCTAAAACGTCACTTTTGAGGAGGTTGACGTCACCCTAGGGCTAGGGTTGTGGTGGCGGTGTTGTTGTTGCTTGAAATTTGGCACGTTTTGATGGGAAAAATATTGGCTTGGAGGAGGAAGACCTAGCGCTTGAGAGGAAGGCCCTAGAAGGCCCAACGACTTTCATCTTCTACTCCATTGACTTGCAAAAAGTGCCAAAAAGTTTCCCTAGGAGGGTGATGTCTTACTTTTAGGGTTTCTTTCATGTGCAAATTATGAATTAAATATTATTATTGTGTAAAAGGGGAAAAGTAAGGGTTGTTGTCCCCTTACTTTGTGGTTTACCCTAAATATAAGTGGACAAACACTTTTAGTAGGATTTGTATAAATAGAGATCACTTCTATTTCATTTTTATCATAACTCTCCCATCTTGGAGAGGATTCTTGGTTGAAATTTGCGCCCTACTTGGGAAAAAATTTCTATCTATCTTTCTACTATCTCTTGCTATGGTTAGTTTTGGCTATTGGATGAAGAAGTAAGGAACTGTCTTTCTTGGAGGCTATTTATTGCTTTTCTAGTGGATTTTCTTGGTTAAAAGGATTTTATCTTGTTAATGCTTGGACTAGGTAAGGAATCTTTCATGTTATTGCTTCTTTGTTGGGTCACGTGGTTAATTTTTTAAGATTTTGAGGAGTATAAGGGCATACAAACCCACTAAGCCCATCATATTTGTCTTGGAATAATGTGTTTCATAAAGGAATGCTAGGAGGAGTAAAAGGGTTTGCACCCTCCTAGGGTTTTCCTTAGCTAGTCTTGCTTGCCTTGGGGAGTAAAAGGGCTTACACCTCCAAGGAAGTATCACAACCAGCTCTTTCATTTTTAAAGACTCCATAACCCAATATTTAAAGGCACTAATCTCTTGCATTAGAGAAATAAAATCATTGCATTGGGATACGTAAAATTACGAGATATCAAAATTGTTTAAGTTGGAATCTTTTCTACATGTTATAAGCTTTCTTGTGCCCTAAGGGCATCCTCTTTTAGCCAAGGATTTCATTTTTGCAACAAATTTAATGCTACAACCATTAGGGCTGCAACAAAATTCATTTTCTTTCATCATTTACTCACTTTTCAACTGTAGAAATTGACTTCTAAACCTAGATCATTATTATGTTGGTTATGGGTTATCTTTTTGACGGTTTACTTGTTGATTTTTATGGTTGGAACTTGTTTTTGTAGCAATTGTTTTCTATAGCCATAAGGTTTCCATAACACTTTGTTGATAAATTCATTTGGAAGCCCTAATTTACTGTCAAAGTTCATGCTTAAGTATTAGAAAGTTATTTATTGTTTTAGTACTTCATTGTCCAATAATTATTTGACAATTTTGATGGTTAGATATGCAGTAACTAGCTATTTTACTTGTTGATATATATTTATGTTGACTACTGCAAATAGGGACAACAAGCTTAACTTGATTGTCCATTGGATTGTCTAGTTTGTATCTTGTCTTTTCTTAAGTCTCAGGCAGGTGCAACCATCTTCCGCGGGTACTCAAACACTTGGAAACCATAAACCACCTTTGAATCTCATTTTCAAGCCACTCTCTACTTAGCAACTTGACCTATACGGGCATCTCTTCATAAGTATCACTTTCCATCTCATTTCCCCCAGGGTCACCTAGGACTCCCTCTTGTCTCGGAATTCTTCCTTCACAAAATCGAGGGAGAGTTTATTTGAGGTGACAGTGGGTAAACTCTCCCACCATTGTCGCCATCCATTGGATTGGGTCGGGCTTTTCCCAACCTACATTTTGCACGATAACAAGCACAACACTTTGCATGAAAGAAGGACTAGCATACCTCATCCCACTATCTCCTAAGCACTAAACCACTAACCCATAAATTTTAACATGTTAACCCCCTAACCCCTTAACTCCAAACCACTAACCCACTAACCCACTAACCCCTAACCCCCTATCTCACATAATCCCTAACCCACTAACCCATGGTTAATGATTATGGTTGACTAGTTGACTATGTTTAGCTATGATTGACTATAGATATGTATTATTGACTATTGTTGAACATGGTAAGCCATTGTTGGATATGGTTCACTATATTTGACTATTCTTCACCATTAGACTATGGTTGATTGAACGTGTTTGACTATTATTGACTAGTTACTAAAACCCTAACTACTAACCACTGAACATTTAACCCATGTAAACCACTAACCCGTGGTCAATAATTACAATTGATTACCATGTTAACTATGGTTGAATGTGTTTAATTGTGATTTCCTACAATCATGCATGGTTGACTATATTTGACTATTTTCAACTATGGTAAAAAATGTTTAACTATGATTGATTTAAAACCAACAAACCTCTAACCATTTACCCAATAACCCCCTAAACCCTAACCTATAACACATCAATGCCCTAACCATTAACCCACCTAACCCTTAACCCATTAATCAACTCAGAAATGGGCGATGTTTATAGTTGTCCATGGTTAACTCTAGTTATTGTTTTACTATGGTCAATTGTGTTTAACTATGATAGATTATAATTATGCATGGTTAACCATTGTTGGCTATGGTGGACCATAATGAACTATGGTTGACAAGTTGGTTATGTTTGACTATAATTGACTACGATTGAATATGTTTGACTATGATTGACTAGTAATGCACTAGACCCCCTAACAACTAACCCTTAACACACTAACCCTTTTATCCCCTAAACCCTAAACTACTAACCAATAACTCCTTAACCCACCTAACATATGGTCAATGATTATGGTTTACTATGTTTAACTATGTGGTTGATAATGGTTGACTAGTTGAATATGTTCGATTATGATTCACTAGACCCAAAACCACTAATCAACTAACCAGTAACCTCATAACTCGCATAACCCCTAACCCATTAACCCATGGCCAATGACTAGGGTTGACAAGTTGACTATGTTTAACTATGATTGACTATTAACCATGGTTAATCATAGTTAAATATGTTTGACTATGATTCTCTAGTATCCCACTAAACCCTTACACTCTCAACTCATAACCCCTAACCTACTATCCCCCTAACCACCTAACCACTACCCCACTAACCCCTAACATTGAACCACTAACCCTTTAACTTATAACCCATCAATGCCCTGACCTTAAATTGTTAATCCCATCAACCATGTCCCTCTAACCCCAAACTATTAATCATTAACCCCATATCCCCCTAATCCACTCACCCGTTGCCCCATTAACCCCAAACCCACTACCCCTTAACCCCCTAACATCAACCATTAACCCACTACCCCCTAACCCTCAACCCCCTATCATATTAATCCCCTAACCTATAACCCATAAACCTTTGACCTTGAATCATTGACCCCCTAACTCAAAACCACTGACCTCCTAACTAAACTTACAGTAATCCCTTAACCCCCAACCTTGAAGCAATAAAAATTTAACCATGTAACCTCTAACCTCCCACCACTAATCCATTAGCCCCTAATTCATTGACCATTAACCACTTACTCTTAACTTACTAACTCCATAACCCCTAAGCCCCCAAGCCACTATCCACTAACCCTAAACCATCAACCCACTAAAATCTGACCCTCTAACCCTTTAACCCCACTAACCCCTAACGCTCTAACTATTAACCCCTAATATTGTAGTTTTAAAATCGATAACCCCCTAACCCCTTAATGAGTTGACTATAGTGATTATGTTTGACCTTACTTTACTATTATTGATTATATTTGATCATGGTTGACCATAATTGATTATGTTTAACTATAGTTAGCAGTAATTGATTATTTCTAACCCCTAATCTTTAATGACTAACCCCTATCCACCTGAGATTATTCTTTTTCTTCTTTTTTTTAAATAAAAGTTGATCTTGATATAAAAATAAATTGAATTGCATCAACAATTACATGGACCCATGTATTTTAAGTGTATTTTAAATAGACAAAAAAATCACAGAACAAATTTGGGAAGAGGGATAATGTATATCATTTTTTAAGGAAAGTCAGCCACACATGTTGACCAGTTCTTACCTGATAAAGCATTGTCCAGTTCTTAGTAGACAAAGCATTGTCAAGTTCCCTCTCAGTTCACAGTTCATATTGTTTGAGCAAAGTTTTTGTGCACTGTGGCTGAGTTGTTGCTACACAATTTGAAGTTCGACAACCTAGAGTTTGTTTTGTTGTCTACCAAGTGTTCCCCCTGGGTTCATATTGCTTGCACAAAGTTTTTGTACACTCTAGCTGAGTTGTTGCTACACAATTTAAAGTTCGAAAATCTAGAGTTCGTTTTGTTGTCTACCAAGTGTTGCTGAGTTTTGTGAAGAATGTTCCCCAAGTTTTTAGCCAAGGAGAGATGTAAATTTCAGCAAGTATCATCCTTGGATATCTTAATTCATCGGACGATCGAGTTGCTCTTTTAGAGCCATGAAAAAATGCTTTATGTGGATTGTAAAAAATACATCAAGATATGTTGAAGATGCGGTAGGCCCTATTGAAAATTTTCATATTAAACTTATTGAACGCATTATTTTTAAGCTTTTAAGCTAAAACTTGTGCAACTATGGCTCGGATATTCATATGTAGTCATGGCAGTGACAGATGTTTCTATCACAAAGATATGGCAGTGTAAATGTGGAATTGGCATCGCACAATGTACCCCAAGTTGTTGTGTATAGAATTGATGGAATTTCTGCCTGGATTGGCAGAAATATACTTTCATTCTATGTGAAGTATGTATCTCTTGTGAATGTCATAAAAGAATTCTTGCAGAACCAGATAAATATAAGATGGAGGGATGCAACCATTATTGTGGCAAATGTTATTCATGTTCTTTAAAATGCTATTCATAAAATCCTATATTTAACAAAATTAGAAGCCTTGGGTAGTTGAACCTCAATGCAATTAAATGCAAACGTTTTTGAAGTGGGTAGTTAAATGTTGAACCACTAAAACTTTGAATACATACTCAAATTTCACTATTGCTAATTTAAATCGATGTCCTTGCCAATTGAAATCCAATGCTTGAAGCAACAAAGTTGTGAATGCGTTAAAATATCTAATTATTCGCTATGTAGTGTAATAATCGTAGCTTCCATGTTTGGACATTAAAATTAATCACCGGCCAACAATAGTTTTCCTTTGTCTTTGAATTTATTTATGTCCTCCATGAGGTGCTATTATGGTTCTTCATTATTTAGTCCATCTTGCTTATAAATATATGACTTGTTTGTGGGCAAAATAGCATGGTGCTACAAAGGTGTTATTGTTGTTTCTCTTAAGTTTTAATCGATGTCCTTAACAATTAAAATCCAATGGTTGAAGCAACAAAGTTGTGAATGTGTTAAAGATCTCATTATGTAGTGTAATAATTGTAAAGGTGTTATTGTTGTTTCTCTTAAGTTTTAATCGATGTCCTTAACAATTAAAATCCAATGGTTGAAGCAACAAAGTTGTGAATGTGTTAAAGATCTCATTATGTAGTGTAATAATTGTAGCTTTRTAGTGTAACAATTGTAGCTTACATGTTTGGCCATTAAAACTAATCACCTGCCAACAAATTCAATGGCCATTACATCTCCATGATTGGAGAAAGTTACTAAGAGGGTGTTAAGGAATGAGACACACTTCCACGATAAACCTAGTAGAAGAGAGGAAGAAATATATATTAAAGAAAGTAAATGACAAAGAAAACACATAGTACACAGAGATTTTACCATGGAAACTCAAACCGTAAAAACTAGCATCCCATTCCTTGAGTGTTCTACTCTCTTGTTGTCTTATTCATTCAGAATAAAAGATTACATTCCTAACCTTGTTCCACACCAAAGACACAATCGACATCTTACCCTATTGCTTACACAAGAACAACCCTGTAGCCAATTCGTCTTACATCTACATGACCAGTAACCTCTACAATTACAGATTCAAGATTAGCTTTTACAGCATTACAACACACCTTCTTTATAAGCTTTACAGCAAGAACAACCCTAAATAAAAGGCGCCCAAAAATGGTTACAGATACACCCAGATCATTGGCTACAAATCTCGCGAATATTGGGATTTTGTGACAGTCGACTACCAAGTTGGATTACCATCGAATACCAGTCGACCTTCGTTCGGTCTTCAGTCAGTTGCCACACGCCCACCTGTCTACCTCTTATCAGTTGATCTCTTCGACTTGATTTTGATGTCTTTACCATGTCAAACCACCTTGACCTTCGACTTTGACTTTACCGGCTCAACTCACCTTGACCTTCGACTTTCTTTTGATCCACCTCGACTTCAACTTTCACTACAAAGAATATAACAACACAGCATTCTCCCACTTGTTGTCTTCTTTGATAAAACCAAGAGACCTATGAAATTTCATTCGCATACCCAAGGAAACAATGCGCATTGCCTCTCTACACCAAGAGAACTTCATAGCACTCACATACTTGGTCAACAAGTCTGCTATGTTTTCCAACGTGTCTACTTTCTCTAGTAGCACCTTATTGCTTTCCACCATGTCTCTTACAAAATGGTATTGTACATAAATGTTCTTAGTCTTAGAATGATAAGCAAGGTTCTTTGCCAGAAATATTTCACTTTGATTGTCACAACTTATCTGCATAGCTCTCTGTTTAAACCTGATTCATGAACACAGCCTTTGCATCCATACTGCTTATTTTCTTCCATGAGTGGCTACCATGTATTCAACTTCTGTTGTTGACAAGGCTAAGACCACTTGTCGCTTACTCATCCAATTGATTGTTCCACCGAACATTTTGAAGACATATCCATTGGTCAACCTCTGTTGATCTAGATCTCCAACCCAATCGGCGTCGACAAAGCCATGTACATTTAATTCACTATCACCTCCAGGTTTTCATTGGTAGCATATAGCATAATATTTTGTGTCACACAAATACCTGAATACTCTTTTTACAGTTGTCCAGTGCTCCTTCTTGGGTGTCGACATGCATGGGAAATGTCTGGTCAAGTGCATACCATCGCATATATTAGACTATCAACAACACTTTCATAGGGAACATGTGACATGTCCTCTATTTCCTCCTGTGTCTTTGGACATTGTTCAACAGTTATCCTTGCTCCCATGGGAATTGGCACCTTCACAAATTTGCAATCTTTCATGTTGAAACGTTTCAAAATTGTTTCAATATACTTCGTCTGGTTCAACCAGAGCTTTCTAGTTGCTTGATCTCTCTTAATCTCCATTCCCAGAATGAATTTCGTTGCATCGAGATCCTTCATGTTGAAATTTGGGGATAGTTGCTTATTCACCTCCTTTATCGTGTCTATGTTGTTTCCAATCAACAACATGTCGTCGACATACAATGTTACATATATGAAATGCCCACCTTCTTCTTTGGAATATATGCAGTGATCAGCTTTGTTTCTCACAGAGCCCTAATTAAGGATGTATGTGTCAAATTTTTCGTACCACATCCTTGGTGATTATTTTAGACCATAAAGGGATATTTTCAGTTTGCACACCAAATCTTTCTTTCCCTTTACTAAAAATCCTTCAAGTTGTTTCATGTAGATTTGTTCTTCTAGGTCCCCATGTAGGAACGTTGTCTTTACATCCATCTGTTTTATTTCCAGATTGACTGTTGCAACCAAAGACATTAATACTCTAATGGAAGTTAATTTTGCAATAGGGAAAAAAATATCACTAAAGTTGACTCCTTCGACTTGGGAATATCCTTTCGCTACCAATCGAGCTTTGAATTACTCGAATTAACCTACTACATTCATATTCTTCTTGAATACCCATTTTCTACCAACATGATATCTTCCACTAGGTAACTTGACTAAGTCCAGTGTCTCATTCTTATGCAAGGATTCCATCTCTTCTACCATGGCATCCTTCCATATTTTTCCTTCTGCTAAGTTGACTACCTCCCCGATCGACTTGGGCTCATCGTCAGTGGAATTTAACACGAATGAGGAACAGAACTTGGGTGGATTATACCTTTCTATTGGTTTTCTTACTCCTTTTGACCTCCTTACAACCAGGTTCGGTTGTTCCACCTCTTCTTCTGATTTATTCGACTCATCTTAATCATCTTCTTCCTTCCTTAGTTCAAACCGCATCATCTCAGGATTATTCTTGGTCTGAACAATTTACTTAGGCTCATACTTACTTCCGACTTAATATCCACAGAATATAACTAGCTTATAATGGTATTAAATGCATTTAAATGCTCAGTTACCGAACTACCATCACTCATCCTCAGAAGATACAGTTTATTTCTGAGAAATAGCTTATTTACCAGGGATTTCGATCGATACAAGCTCCCCAACTTGTCCCATAGTTTCTTGGTTGAATATTCACCTGAGAAATTCAGCAGCACTGAATCTACAATACAAATTCGAATTGTACTCCTTTCTCTTCTCTAGAGTTTCTCCCATTCTTCCGTCGACATACCTGTCGGCATGGTACTTGGGTAGAATGATGTCCATTGTTCTCGACCTACAATGAGATATTCAATCTTTAATCTTACAAAGGTCAAAATTCTAGCCATTGATTTTTTTGATATCTATTCTTGAGTTTCTCTCCATTCTTTAGCACAATTCTTTAAAGATTTATAACTTGTGACTCTTACTAAACCTAGGGTTTAGCTCAGATCCAAGGTTGTTAAGTCAAGTTAAGATACCACATGTTAGGAAATGAGACACACTTCCACTCTAAACCTAGAAGAAGAGAGGAAGAAATATATAATCAAGAAATTAAATGACAAATCAAACACACAGTACACAAATATTTTACCCTAGAAACCCAGACCGGGAAAACTAGCTTTCCTTGAGCATTATGCTCTCTTGTTTTCTTATTCATTGATTGTTAGCCCTTGGTTATGTATTAAGGAAGAAGGCAAAGAGTAAGGAATAATAAAGACAAAGTACGAGCTGTGTGGATGATCCAAGTGGATATTGGTGACCACCCACCTTTTTCAACTGGCTCAAAATAGTTTTCTGGCAATTTTGGTAATTTACTATTTTTAGCAGTTTTTAACTTACAGGGCCATTTTGAGGCCCTAAACGATGTTTTTTGGGAAAAAAAGTTTTCAATATATAAGTTCCTTTTATATTGTACCTAAAATTAATCTCCTTAGTGATACCTTTCCAACGGGCTATCATATGCCTAAAACGGAGATCGTATGCAAAAGTTATGACCTTGGGAAGTTGATGTACTAACTTACCCAAACGAGGCCCACATGACTTTTGGTGCTTCATCTCCTAGGGTTAGTTTTTTGGATGTATAGGGTTTTTGGCATTCCTGCTTATTGTAAAAATGTCTTTAGAGACTCATTGTAATCATCTTCTTGCGAATGCGAGTACCCGTCACATCTCTTCTCAGAGATAAGCTTCCACCATTCTAGCGAGTCTTTCGCTCTGTATTTTTACAGTCTTTGTACATTTCTTTCATTAATAGAAATTGTGTATTATTGTATATCTATGTTTATCGTTGCATCTCTGATACATTTTTGTTACCTTATTGAATATCTGTGATATCTCTGTTCATTTATTTATTATATCTCCGCTCTCATTTTGTACCGAAAATAATTTGGATTGGAGGAAGGCACATAAACTGAGGAAGGCTCGAAGTGGTTAAAGAAGCAGAAAAGAAGGAATAAAGTCAGGAAAATCAATTCGTTGAAAGAGAAGATCAAGGAAGATAAAGCATCAAAGAATATAGATCGTGGACAACTCAAAAAGAGGAAGAAGACACCAACGGATGCTTTGGGTGACACTGCATCTGCTTCGCACGTGTTGCTACTTCGGGTGACTTCAGGTGACATTGCATCTGCTTCACAGGTGTTGCCGAAAGGGACAGTAGTTAGGGATTTTTGGTGCATTTTTAGAGTTGAACCCTGGGTCTACCCCTATGCCAACAAATGGTTTTGTTGTCGGGACAAGGATCTTTTTGAGGGAATGTCAAGGTGGTTTCCATCAAAGACAGAGATTTAGAAGTGGATAGAAGAACAAGAAAGGGACTTCGCCGAATCTCAGAACAAGAACCCTAGAATTAGTACAAACGATTGGTTGGGAAGGTACATATTTACTGACATGCACCAGATCTTCTTTGGAGGAGTTCATAAGGATTTATATGAGTGGTTATCCAGACTAGCAGACACTCAGTTTGAAATCAGATCTAGACCACCTGTGGTTTGGACGTCGACGCTAATCAAGAAGGTCAAGAGAGTTGATAACGTCGTGTCAAGAGAAGTAGATCTCTAGTTTGATATCACTATTGGAGGGTACATTACTGAGTATTTTATTGACAGATTAGAGTCATATAGCTAAGCAGAGAGATATTTCTTTAAGGGACCTAGAGGAAATTTTCTACACTTTTTGAAGTTGAAGATCAAGATGTTATTGCATGAGAATAATATCTTGAAGATACAGTAATTGATCGAATTTTAAGGCTAATGTTCAAGAATTCAGACAGTGATAGTGACATAGAGGCTAGACACACGCACAATGGGAGATCATTTAGATAATTTCCTCTTACGAACATGTTTAATCAGAATTACGGAGACGAGGGATTCTACAGTGGAGAAGAAGCAGAGTTATCAAATGAAGAGCATTCAAAGTCAGCAAGGGCAGAGGAAGTAGAGATTGAAGAACCTTGTCGAGGAGAATCAGAAACTTCAGGTAATGTGCCTACAGTCGAAGTAAGTACTATTACTCCTCCTATTGTTCTAGCAGCGTTAAGTAGCCATAGTAACCAAAGTAACCAAAGTAATCAGAGCACTCAGAGCACTGTTACAAGCAGTTTAGTACATACTCAGTCAAGAAACCAAGGGAAGTCCATGGCAGATGAAATGAGGTTACCTATCTTTAGAGGAGATGGATCTAAAGATCATGATCATCATTGGTTCTTATGCGAAGCAGTATGGAGCATTAAACAAGTCACCAACGAAAATGTTAAGAGAGATCAATTTAGTACTATCGTGAGGGACCGCGCTCTGAGATGGTACATGAAGTTTGCTTCAGGATCTGCACAGCCTAAACCGTTGAGTGACATTAATATTGCGTTGAGTGTAGAGTTCAAGAAACCTAATTTGGAGTCACAATGCATTACAGAGTTGAAGGAAATCAAACAGAAGGTAATTGAACCTGTTTGGGAGTTTGATCAAAGGTTTAAGACCCTCACAGGCCATTTGAGATTTCAGATTCCAGACGAACAGAATAAGGAATGGTTCATCGATGCCCTCCTACCACATATCAGAGTTCCTCTGATGCAATAGAAAATCGCTTCGCATGATGAAGCTCTAGAGATTGCTATGAAACTAGAAGCAGCCTCTGTAGGAGAATCCAATCTAGGTATGAGCTAGATCTTGAACCAATTAACTAGTTTATCTTTATAGGTTGAAGACATGAAGAAAGATAAAGGAAAGGAGAAAATAGAATATATATGGTGCATCAGATGTAAATCAGAAGGCCATGACAAAGATCATTGTCCCTTATTTAATGAATACTTGGCTTCTAGAGCCCCTAATCCTTTCAAGCGGGCTACCTTACCCTAGTGCGAGGTATGTAGAACTAGACATCGCCCTGGTGAATGTTATTATATGCATAAATATGTCCAGACACCCAACAAACTTTATTGCACATTCTATAAGTCTGTGGGGCATGATGAGAAGGATTGTAGGGATTATGATCTCATGCATGAAAGATCAAGGGATACATATAGGATTCAAGGAGAGATGCAGTCAGAAGGAAATACTATGCAATTCAATTCCCCAGGAAGAGGAAACTTCAACCCTCGTTGTGGATTTAGAGGAAGAGGATGAAGAGAAGGCATGGGTTGAGGTTGAGGTCAAATTATTTTCTATAAATGTGCCTAGCCAGGTCATTTGGAAAGGTATTTTCAAAACCCTTGTACTACTTGCAGCTACTCTAACTCATTTGAACATGTCATTGAAGACTGCCTAGTATTATTAGCCAAACTTCAGTAAAGACGAGGTGGAAACCAGCAATTACAACTAATATTAGTTGAACCTCATGGTGAAGATCCCAGAGTTGTTGTTATTACTAGAGGAGGCGCTCTTACAGGAGAATATCGGGTGACTCCAGGAAAGACTACAAAGGGATCAGGGATCAGAAGAGTTGTAGAGAAGACACAATTGTTTGATCCAAGGAAAGAAAAGTAGACTTTTGAAGAAGCAAGAAGAGAATTTGTAGGAGAACGGGCTTCTTCATCTAGGGCAAAACCATAAGTAAAAGAATGTGAGATGCCTCTAGAATTTGATCAGTCTGCCTCACACGGGCAAGCAAGCTTGTAGGTTTCTTGTATGCGTGTATTGAGTTGATTAAAGATGAGAGAGTTGTGCAAGAACTACAACACTTGGTAAGACGGTATGATATAGGAAAGGTATATCCTCTGTTAAGTATAGTTTTGAATCAAATATCTAGGTAAAGAAGGACAAACAAGGAATTAAACCTTAACGCTCAGATTGGAGACTACGACATAGATTATGTGGTCCTCAACATAGGATCAGAAGTCAATGTTATGACGAAGCAAACATGGGCACTGATGGGAAAACCTAAGTTGATTTACTCCCCTACTAGGCTCGGGATGGCTAATCAACAGGTGGTGAGCCCCTTTGGAAGACTGGAGCATGTCCCTGTGGACATCGATGGGGTAAGGACGTTTGTAGACTTCGAGGTGATTGATATTGTTGATGATATTTTTCCTTATGCTTCGTTGTTGGGTATTAATTGGGATTTCAACAATTCGACTATTGTTGACTTAAAAAAGAGAAGAATGACATTTGAAGGTGATGGCCTTAGGGTCATTGCACCTCTTGATCCTGATGAAGGTCGCAGATATACAAAACCTATAAGGGAAGAAGACTGCGTCTATGAGCTAGAAAATATCTACAAACTGACAACAAGACAGCAGGATTACATCAATCCCACAACAGATGGAAATCTAAGTTGGCGAAGTGAAAGTGCATGCTCATCAGATTCAGAAGAAGCATTAGAAAATTGGAAAAACATAATGTATGAAGTATCTACGTGGAGGTGTGCTAGATTGACTAGAGCAGTTCATTGGATCAGCACAGAAGTAAGTAATCTTCCTACATTTGATGGCTTGAATCATTTAGAGACATTTCTTGTTGAATTTGAAGGAATTGTACCAGTACAACAGAGGTTGTTAGAACTAGATGAAGCCCTAAAGCAATGCCAGCTAGATGGTGGGGAACATACAAGAAGAACATCGTGGAGTGGGTACAATGTCACACCTTGATGACAGTGCACTTTTCATACCAAGTTGAAGGTTGCGAAGTTCGATACACAGGTCAGAGTTGTCATAAGGACCATGTGAGAAGTTGTGAGGAATCATGGAGCAGCATTCCTAAAGAACAGTGGGTACATAAGTTCATCAACACTTTGGATACTACGCCTATCAACTGGTATATTCAAGGAGAACTGTGCTTAGCCACTTCATATTGGTACGGTATGACTCAAAAATTTATAGCTACGTTTTTATTTGAGATTCAGTACCCCACAGTAGATCAGGATTTACAAGTTGTAAGACAAAAGGTCTTTGAGGAGGCACCTAACCTCCCTTTTGAGAAAGAAGAGGATAAATGGATTGCACCTCTTCAGAGATTATAAGGTTGTTATAATATTAATATTGATGAATATGATGATCCTAGGAATGTAAACATCGCAGAAACTGAAGGACAGAGGGACATAGAAGGGCCAGGCATTGAATTACCTTTTATTGGGCATCCTATTAAAACTAAGAAGGTTAATATTGGAATAGAGAAAACACCTAAGTTGGCAAATGTTGGAGATTATTGGGATGATGCTACTATTGATAAGATCAAAGAACTACTGCATGATTATCGGGACTTGTTTCCAACCAAGTTCACAGACATGAAGGGAATTAAAATGCCCATGGGAGAAATGAATATTCCTTTGAAACCAGATGCAAGGCCGGTCAAGCAGAGACCTTACAGACTG
>ML803208.1:32797-45049 GCA_009831015.1 Picea engelmannii | reverse complement strand
AGCACCAAAGGAATCACATGTCTTAGCAGTGAAGAGGATTTTAAGATTACTCAAGGGAACATAAGAGTTTGGATTATGGTATCCAAAAAGAAAGGATATATCACTTATTTCCTACACAGATGCAGATTGGGCAGGTTGCATTGATGACCGACGAAGCACCAGTGGAGCAACGTTCTACTTGGGTGAGTATTTAGTATCATGGTTAAGCAAGAAACAATCATCAGTATCCATATCTACATCTGAGGCGTAGTATATTGCAACAGTAACATGTTGTACATAGGTTCTATGGATTAAACAAACTCTAACAGATATACAGGTTGAGTATGATGAACCCATTCCAATCTATTGTGATAATACAAGAGCCATCAGTATCTTAAAGAACCCGGTGATGCACTCCAAGACGAAGCACATTCCAATAAAGTATCACTTTCTACGGGAACAAGTTCCACAGAAGAACATCAAAGTTGAATATGTGGGCACAAAAGAACAAGTGGCAGACATCTTTACAAAACCACTTCCACAGGAAGACTTTGAGTATCTTCACCAGAGACTCGGAGTAATTTCTACTCCAAAATGAATGTTTTTGAATGCTTATCTTATATCTCTTAGATTTACATGAGGAAGTACCATAAAGAGGACAGTTCAGGTCGGGAGATCAGTTTTAGGAAGAGTTCAGTCAGGGGGAGTATCCCCAAGGACAGTTCAGTTAGGAGGAGCAGCCCAAGATGGAAATTTACCTTTTCCATTGATGAAAAAGGGGAGATATTTATCAGATGCAGAGCACGGAGGCATCGTTCCAAGGGGAGCGATGGTCACAGGAAGAGCATGAGTGATATGAATTCAGTATTGCATGACATGACTTTAGTATTACATCAAAGTATTTCCATAAATTTCAAAGGGGGAGATTGTTGATTAATTGGGTTGGTTTTCATTGATGTCAACCCTTGAAGAAAGTCTGGTAGAGAATTATGGTAGCACAAAGGTTTGGGTAATGGACCCAAGTTTTTTTGATGGATAATGGTATGAGTTTTGTTATATTTGCAGGTAAATATATTCTAGATGGATAGTACATGCCATATCATTTTCGATGGTATGTGGAACGTCACATAACTCCTCACGATTAGAGAGTTATGGCCATGTGAAGTTGGAGAACCCTCATGAGTCATCTAGAAGCCCCAAAAGGTCAAAGTAGTCAAAGTGTTTGCAAAGAAGAAACTATTTAAACAATAAAGTGAAGTGATGAGTGTACTATAAGTCAAGAGGATACAAAAGAAATTATTTAAATAATAAAGTTAATGGAGAACTTTCTAATTATGGAAAGTGGTTAAGTTAAGTGGACAAGTGGTTATAAGTGGGTTAACCCTAAAATAAGGAAAGTGGGTTAAGATGGTTAGAAGGTAACCCCTTGAGGAAACTACATAAAAGTATAAATAAGAGGCAAGGGTATCTCATTCAAAACACACTTGAATATCATTCAATGTCTATTTTTTTGAAAAGTTATTTGGGAAGGTATTATTGATAGAGAAAAATTGCAGCAAAAAACGTGTTGCAAGAAAAGTGCGGCAGGAAAAGTAAGGCAGAAAAATTGCGGAAGAAAAATTGCAGCAGAAAAAGTGTGGCGGGAAAAGTGCGGCAGGAAAATTGTGGAAGAAAAAGTGCGGCAGGAAAAGTGCAACAGAAAAAGTGCGGCAGAAAAATCGCAGCAGGAAAAGTGTGGCAGAAAAACCACAGTAGAAAAAGTGCGGCAGAAAAATCGCGGTAGTAGATTCGCGACAACAAAACGCTATAAGAAGAAAAAAACAAGATATGGTTCTCATATGTGTAGTGTTGAATTTATGAATCAAGTTGAGGGTTTGCCTTGTAAATATGTTGGATGCCCTCTTGGGAGTTTATGGCTTGATGTAGAGTTGATATGAGGCAGATCTACTGAAGTTTAATATTGGTTCATGTTTGAGGGATTTTGAATGAGGTATGTTGCTGAAGTTATTGGTACAGATAGAGGTTGTATAGCAGTGAGGTTCTAGCACATGGTTGTAAGTACAAACTTGTGGTATAGTGTTTGAGGTATATGTGATCAAATCAGATTTGGATGATGAAATTGATGAGGGCTTTTGGTTGAGGTACATGTTGGGTACATGGATGAGACAAGTAGTTGATGATTTGGCACATACATGAGGTGTATAGTTGATGATGTTGGTACATCTTGATGAGTCATAGTTGATGTGTAGTTGATGCATGATTGGTACATACTTGGTACATGGTTGGAGGTACTTATTAGTAGTATTGTTGACACCTGGTTTATGGATGATGTAGCATACTTGTCTTGGTATATTATTAGAAGCACATATTGATCTTGGTGATGATTATGAGTTGTTGTGATATGCTTGGTTGATGAACATCTTGTTGATATTGTACATATGGTTGAGAGTTGTCTTGGTTATTGATCTTGATGAGTAAATCTGATTTGGTTGATAAGATTGATGAGACAGGTTGTTGTGATAAGTTTTTTTGGACAGGTTGTTGTGACAGGTTATTTGTACTGGTTTGGTGCATGGTTGATGCATTTGTTTATGGTACAGTTTGATGTATGGTACATGTTGGCACGGGTTATTGGTACAAGTTGTTACAGGTTGTTTGGTGCAAGGTGTTTGGTGCAAATTGATTGGTACATGTTTACAGCAGTATATCTCACAATGAGAGTGTGACAGTGGTTCCATCATTCTACTTACGTCGGGGCATCTGGACGGGGCAAGGACAAGTGGTTGTAGCCACCTTCGGGTTGTATCCGGAGAACATAGGGGGTTGTAGACTCCTTCTGGTTATATCCAGAGAATTGGGGAGTTGGAGCTTCCCTCAGGTTATAGCCTGAGAAACTAGGGGTTGGAGCCTCCTTCTAGTTGCAGCTGGAAAACAAAGGAAGTTGGTGGATTCCCATGAATGTAATTCTTAAAGACATATAAGAAAAAGTATTATGTGGTTTTCTCCCACTTTGGGTTTCCACGTAAAAACATTGGTTTACTGTGTATGTGTATGATTGCTCATTTGTTCATTGTTTATTTACTCTGTAATTATTGGATGATAATTCTACATTGATATAACACTTGCATTTTATGGTGAAAAAGGATCAAATTTCTTTATTATTGATTCACCCCCCCTCTTAGAAATCCAACAGTTTCTTCCTTGTTCGAAGTAGTAATCCCCGTTTCTTACCTTTGAGTTATTTGGGCATTTTGCCTGTCTTTGAAGTTGTGATTTTCGTGGTTATTGTGCTCGTGCCTTGGTCACTACTCTGTGATTATTAATGTGGAATTTTGTGAAGAATTAAACTTTACATGCTCCTTCTGGTCAAACCCTCAGTTTGTTAACCCACTTTTGTCTACCACCTTGATGTCCATTGTTGCGTATGGAACCATGTGCATTGGGAATTACGGTGGAGATGGCCAACCAAGAATTTGATGAGGGCACAATTCATGTTCATTTGTATTCATGGGTTTAGTTGATTATTTGTTGTGCAAAAGTGGGTTGTATGTTCACCTTACTCATTTGTCTAATAATACATTCTGTCCTATGGGAATATTGGGGTAATGACATCATTGCAAAACATGGTTTAAGGAATCCGACCTACTATGTGTTTGATTTTGTATAAAAGGAATACCTCTGGGAGTAAATTATATATGCGTCGAATGAGTTTTGTGATCCATAATGAAAAGGATTGTAGGAGCGTTGTTAATTGAAGTTTCAATTTTGAATTATGTTATATGAAGGGATCTTTTTTGTTGCCACTTCATGGAACCCTGTAGTGATTTTAACGCACTGGTGTTGATTTCAGGAATCACAGTATGTCCATTCCTAGAATGTGGGTTGTATTTATTTTGATTAGTGTGGCAATGGGCATCCTCGACCCTGTTGCTCGCAAGTTATGTTATTATTGTTGAATGATTATTGAGCAAAGGATTTTCATATGATCCCTGTGTATTGCAACTTCTAGATGAAAATGAACACCCTGGAAGTGAAGTTAATTAGTTAAGTTAATTAACTAAAGAAAGTAGTTGAACTACCTCAACTTATTGAGAAAGAATAAAGGTTCAATGAGAAGAAGAGACAAAGGCATAATAGAAGGATAAAGACGAGACTAAGGTTTTCTCTTTAGTTAAATGAGATAGTTTAAGTTTTCATTCATTTTTTAGTTTACTTGAAAGCCTAATCCTCTTGTTGACAACGTGGTCTTATTGAAGGAAGCAAAGTTCAAAACTGAATCATACTTTTCAGTCGCTTGTTTTAGAGGTGTTGATTCATCCTTTATAGTCTGTGCATTCTTGTATGTTTGTGAATTAATTTCATGGTTTATAAAGGATATATTGCAGAGTCATATGACAGCATTTTTGTGGCACGCTGATCCAGATCATTAATTTTAGTGTTATTTACTGTCATAGTCTTTTTGTATGGTTCCCATTAGAGACCTCTAAATCTGACTTTGGTCCATACCCTTGCAGGGGTTTGTAAAGGGAAATACACTTTTTGAATCTCAGAATGAAATAAATCAGATTGTTTTTGTCTCATACATGTGTCTTCATGACTTGGTTCTTCTTTTCGCTTTTGGTCTCCACGTTTACTTTATTGTAAAAGTTGTATACATTATTGTAGCCTTGTATAAATTTTATCTTTGCATTGCAACATTTACAAATCATAAAATCAACCTTAATCCTTGTAATTAATACTTGTGGATTGAGTGAATGTTTTGAGGTTATAAACTCTGGGTGAAATTCCCAAATATCTTGTCCTAGCTAGGAAATATCTGAAAATGATTGAATAAGGTGTTCCATAACTTTTCCTCAACAATACCTAGACTCATTACCTCATTGAGCAAGACTCACCGCTACTTCAAGACTAGGCTAGTGGGATGGATACTATTGTTGGTGATAAGTGGAGTACACTGAAGAAAAGAGGGGCCCTATGGGGCCATGTTTAAGTCGTCTAGCTCTCATTACTCCATGTCTAGGACCCGTGGGCCTCAAGACATGATCTCCTTAGTTATCCCTAGGCTAGGGGATAACATCTGGCTCCAACTCGGGGACATGTGCTCATCGTAGAGCACATGAGAACCTCGACATCTCTGGTATGACATCTGCCTACTAAATCTCAACAAAGGATATTAGTAATCCCTTGGGTGGTGATATCACCCCTTGTTAATATATGATATACTAAAAAAATAAAGAGCATGCCTAGTCTAGCATATGATCATGAGCATACATATGTACATAATGAATCAAGACAATATGAAAATGCAACTACAACTATGCTAACATGATATGCAAATGGTATATTCAATGGATGCAAATGCCTACCTACCTCTACTTAGTTGTTGGTTGAATGTTAGGTGTAGTCAAATAACTAGTGAAACCATCCTAGAAATACTTCATAATACCTTCCTTTGTGCTTTATCATAAACCAAAACAATGACAAGTTAAGCACAAAAATAACATGAGTTAGATCATGTATCATATCATCAGAAATTGTAAAGTCTAGCTCATGGAGGCGGGAGGGAGGGACAAAATTATGTCAAGTTACACTTCTAGGAAAGTCCTCAATCCATCTCAGAAAGAGATCGTGAAAAATCAAAGGCTCAAAAGACCGACTTTAAGAGTCTAAAGGTTGGCTACCTTGGATGTCATCACACCCTGAGGTATGGGAAGGGACTAGCAAAAATCTAGAGGATGATAGGCAATTTTTAAAGGGAAAGTTGAAATATTAAGATAACAAACTTCTTCTTAAGGTGGTGCCTCACAATTTCATCCAATAACCCTAATAGTGCACAAATTTCAGACCTCTGGTCTCAAATGACAATTTGTGATGATAAAATGAATGTACTTTATGCTTATTTATACAAAACTTTGACCTTTAATTAATTTTAGGTAAAAAATAAGGCCGACCTGGCCAATTTACAATAAAATTCAAATTTTACATAATTAAAAATCATTTTCATCTAAAGACACCTCCAAGGGTGACGTCATGCCCTTCTAGGGTCACGTTGAGGTCCTAAGGTGGAACGTTGAGCCTAAAATGTAGGGCGCTTGGCCTCCATAGGCCCCAGATAATGCCCACATGTGCCACCAGGCTCATAAATGCCTCCAAAATGAAAACCCTAGCTCTGGATGACATCCAAAGTCATGATGGTTATGTATAGGTCCCTCAAGGGCCAACATCCATGTGGAAGAGAAAGATACCCCTGGGTCTAGGGGTATCTTACCCCTAGGTCTGTCGGGGTGCCTCCAAAGGCAACGTCCTTCTTTTTTCCTGTTGCAAATATTCAATTTATTCTTACCCCTGGTTGGTGTTGCAGCATCCATCTATGGGATTTAATCCCACATGAAGGTCCAAGCTAATCATTCCCTCATGTGTACCTGTCCACCGGGAAAAATCCTGCAACAACAACAAGTATGTCCTCCAGGGGTTCATAAGTCACAAGGATCATAGCATGTAAATCAAATCCAATAATTAAATTACCCAAACATGTGCATCAAACCTCCCTTAACCCATACAAATGCTCAAAGACGTTAAGCAATTTGAAAAGTTAGGTTTGGAGAAGGTCTCAGGGCATCCTATTGGGCTAACCTCTCTTAATTTTGGGGTGTTTCGCAGGTGGGATTTAGTCTAAGTCATGTAAGTGTATGAGATGGCATGGGGTAAGTGTTTTGGCATGGGATGCATCTAATAATAGGGAAATGTAAAGTCTTACCTTTGGGTGCCTTTGTAGAGGGCGATCTGCACCTTCTCATAAATGTAATTTTTTCCTATCCCATTCATTTCCTTTTACTCTTAGCTTTATTTATTTTGATCTTTTGCTTTTTTGCTTCAAGGGAATAGTTGAGGGCCACTATCCTGGTTGGATGACCAGAGGTGACAGCATTGTCCACAAACATTTCACGGAGATGAGAAGATTGGCTCGTGATGAGACCCCCTTTCTCTTGGCTATGCCACCAAGAGCCACTACCATGGTTTGGAGACCAGAAGGTGGTAGTGTCATACCGCTACATGCCTAGGGTCATAATAGGTCGGCTCATGATGAGACCTCATATCCATCAACTAGTACATTGAGTGTTTATGTATGTTATGGGTCCCCTTTTCTTACTGAGAATATTTTCACTGCTTTCTTAGGAATCCCTGGGCGAGGCATCTCAAACGTTTCAAAATTTGGCTTTTAACTCTTGCCAGCTACTTTTACCCTATGGGCCTTTAGCCCCATCTTCCCACAAGGTAAGGTACAACCATTCCTAGGGTAGCCAATCCCAATTCCCAAACAAGGATGAGGGAGATGAAAGGAATAAAGATGGAAAATGGTAAGTATGGAGGGAACTGACGATCAATTTTCACAGACCCACCCAGTAGCAACCCATTCTAAAGGGAAATCAACTTACTAGGGCACCATGTTACCCTTCCAGGTATGAACGAGGAAAAGAGCATAATTTCAAAGAAAACTTCATGAAATGAAGAAGGATTCAATACAACATATTCAAGTTCTTCACAAATCAGAGTGATACATACCATCATACCCATACTCATTACCTCATGGAGCAAGACTCACTGCTACTTCAGGACTAGGCTGGTGGGATGGATACTGTTGTTGGTGATAAGTGGACTGCACTGAAGAAAAGAGGGGCCCTTCGGGGCCATGCTCAAGTCATCTGGTTCTCGGTACTCCATTTCTAGTACATGTGGGCCTCAAGACATGATCTCCTTAGTTATCCCTAGGCTAGGGGATAACAAAGCCCAGTACTTAAGAGTTGGTTTTAGGAGATTTTTTAGACACTTTCTAACAATTAACCAGATATGAGATATGATTTGAAGTAGTGATTAAGCAGAGATAACAGATCTGAAATGTCAAGATAATACTTCCAAAACAAGCCCAAGACATTCAAAAGAAACCCCCTCAAGTAATCAACAAAATTTTCAATGAGTGAGGTATGATCTTAGAAGGTTTTGGAGCACTTTAAGAGTTATAACCAGATCTGAAATATAAATTTGCAGTAGAGAAAACATCTTCAAAACCACTTCAAATTCCACTAGAAAGATTTTAGAAACTAGCTAGAACACCCTAGGAATACTACTAAAATGTTAGAAACAAGAACTAGCTAAAACTAAGCCCTAAAAGTTAATCAAATGCAAGTTGTCCTAACTGTTAATTTTCTGCATAAAAAATCCCTAATGGATGTATATTTTAACCATGTCCCTACATAAATTTAATCATCCAAAATGAAAACTAAATATCTAGAATGTTATATCTAAGCATGGCCTACAAAACCATACGCTACTTTCCTAAAACTAGTTGGAAAAATGCTAAAACTAGAAACATGGGGTTAGAAAAATAAAAGAGATAAAAGTGAGAATGAGGGTTTAGAGAATGAGGAGGCTAGAGGCCCCAAAAAATCTCCCCAAGGGAGAGGTGGCTCGCCCTAAGGGTGTGACAGTGGCCTTGAAATCAGAAATCCAATTCGATATTTTTCCATGTCTCTCAATGCAAGTGTTTTACTCTCTCCAATGTAGATCAGTGTCTTATTCTCTTGGGAAATGGAGTCAAAAGGGCTTGGAGAAGAACTAGAAGATGTTGAAGTGAATCTCCCTTGAAGGTTTTAGCTTGTCACTATCCTGCAAGAGGGTAAGAAGTAAAATCGTCAAGCTCACAGGAGGTCTTCAAAGAGTGGATATAACATGTAAAAGGGTTGTTAGTTTTACCTAGTCCCTAGTACAAGAAAATATCCAAGAAACAACTCTCAAGAGGTGTAGTTTATTAGCTACATCTTGAAAATATTTCCTTTAGATCCAAAATTATTTAATGAACACTTAGAAGCAATATAAAGTAGATCTCGCCAAAAATTTACTTGAAGTAGTTGGCATAAGCATTTAAAAGAAAGATCCACCACACCAATATCTCTAAGCATCCACCACAAAACCCTCCAAGAAAAACGCATCACATCAAGACACCAAGAGGAAAGCCATACTGCACCATTGGAAAAAATATCATCATAGTATTGAGGAACATCCAACAAAAAAAAAACTCTAAGGGAAAATCTCAAGTGATGGATTTATAATCCTCCACTCACTTGGATTTGTCCACAAAATAACCAATTCTAGGGTTATCCCCTAAAATATTCAAGTTTTGTCCACTTATTAATCTCTTCTAGATATTTCCTAAACAAAATAATAATAAAATCCCTTAAGAAATATTTAATCCACCTAGGGATTATCCACAATAAATATTCCAATTTAGATAAAAATCCCACAATAATTAATCTATCAATTTATCCCCTTTCAAAAATGATTTTGACTTATTTGACGAGGCGATTTGGGTAAAAAGGGGATAAATTTAAAATAATGTGGAAAATAAATTTCCACAAGGCATCCTTGACCTAGCAAAAGGCCCAACATTTTCTCCTTGAAGCATGCAATCATCCTCTAACCAAGGAACATGTCCATCGATCCATTAAAATCCTCCATGAAGCTAGGGATTATCCTCCCCAAGTCCCACGATCTAGGAAAATATTCATTTGGTGATATGCAGTGAGCCTCCCAAGGCTATTGAATAGTAAAATAATTAATTTTCTTCCTCAATTAAGTGCATCGAACCTCCTTCTAGTGGAAAAATAAATCCCAAGGCTAAATCGAACTTGATAATGTGGAAAATAATCCATCGGGAGATGACAAGTGGCATTAAATTCCTTCCAGAAGACTTCCAAGTGGCTTTTATATCATAAAGTGTTATATTCCAAAAATGTCACATCTATGCATCCAAGACACTGGCCCATCCATTTGCATACTTTACCAAAAACAATGCTAAGGTTCTAAAAAAACCATTTTTTGGATAATGTACGCGCCCTGCTGCACTAATAGCTTGCGTACACAAGCGTGGTACATACTAGTTAGCCCGCGTACATACACTTAATGCATGCTAAGTAGCCCAATTTTACCTCCAAAAGTTGCAAAAAATATAAATTACACATATTTCGACGGAGTTTACGGGCTATGGAGGGTTTCCTAACCATTTTACCCCTTGTAGCCCATTCCCAAACTGATGACCATATTTTTCTCATATAAAAGGAGGTCTAGGTGATTCATTTAGACATATGAATAAGAGCACAAGAAACCTCTACCAAAATCCTTTCCCTCTCATTTCCCAAGTTTTGCATCTCACTCTGAGTTTTAGCCTTAGTTTTCCCCTCCATCCATTCTCCCTATACAACCCTTCCTTCTTCCCTTGATGGCATGTTGGTTATGAGAATTTTATGTAGGATTGATGCACTTTGAGCCATGACCGAGGATCCTAGACTTGGTCCGTAGAGTGTTGTTTGGAAGCAAAGGTTGTAACCTTTCATCTTGAATTTGAATAAAAGAGATTATCTTTGTCTCATAACCCGATGTGTACATGTTTTTGTTAATTTGATCATTTATATCTATATTTCGGCTTTTAAGTGATTGCTAGAGAATGTATATGTTGTTGTGTTGTATTCTTAACCCCTTACGGGTCAGCTTTTGGAGGAGATATGTGATCTAAGAGGCAAAAGCAAGCGGAAGAGGTCTATAGCAACCGTAAGGATTTAAGGTGCTCTTGTTAACCTTCTCTTCTCTCTCTCTCTTATCACTTAGTCTAGATTGTTTTGGGGTAGATTAGAGATAAGTGAGTCTTTTAAGGGAGTTATCTCTCTGCCTATTCCTTAGACCCGGTTTAGGAGGAATTTCCCCCTAGCATAAAGATGCTTGAATAAATTATCACCCAACTTTCTAAGGCCCAAAATCATCCAACGATCCACAAAAACTAGCCAAATATGGGTGACATCACCCTAGAGAATGCAACAACTTGCCTTAAAATTCATCTGACTGAGATGGGAACTGGGTCGAGTCACACAAAAATGGTGATGATGTGGCCTGTGAAATATCTCGGGCATATGTCAAATGCAAATGTGTCAACCAACTAAGGGTTAGCTAACCCTAGTGATGTCCAACATCAGCTAGAATAATAACAACACCTTTTAAAAATCTTGGAACATCTGAATGGCATGACACTTGACAAGAAACTGCAAGACAAATTAAAACATGTGTGTCTACAAGGAAACAAGTCATGTTAGCATGATAAGATAATCAACGAAATATAAAAGTCATCTAAACCATACCATTAAGCCCCGTATTCATCTTTCGTCACAAGCTCAAGAAGGTTATACAACTTAATAAGTCAAGGTATGAAATGCCATCAGAGACCCTTTGTCTAGATGTTCTTTTTGAAATAGTTATCCACCAGTGGGGGAATAACATCAAGCTCCAACTTGGGGGCATGTGCTCTCTTGATGAGTGCATGAGAACCTCAGATCTCTGGAACACATGATTGGGACAAAAGGAAGTACCATTAGATTCTTTATCGAAACAAAACTATCTGTGCAACTGAAGAGAAAAGGCATAGAGAAGAAAAAAAAATCCCACCCCACCCCCCCTTTTTTTTAAATATGCGTGCAAAATGCAAGACACTCATATAATAATATATGATTCATGGAAAGTAAAGATGCATAATTCAATTGATTGCAAGCAGATGCAATGCATTTAATCTAGCATGCAAATGCACTATAGTACATATGACCTAACCAACAAACATGAGGGTCGAAGCCCTAAGTTTCATCTATATACAGGTGGAGATAGGATGCCTCATAACCGACAGACACCTTCCTTCCCATCATGGTGAACACATTGTAAATATTGTTTTCTTTGTTTTTCACAATAAAGGGGCCATCTCATAAGATTTCATCTTTTGCATCATAGTTGGGTTCACCTGTTTTCTTGTCCCATAATAAAACTAAGTTTCCTTCTCCATATTCAATGTGTGGATCATATTCAATGTAAAGTTTTGGGGGACGATATGCTTCCTGACTGCTCCTGATAATCTCTTGCTTGATTGTTTTTTGTTTTTGTTCATCATTATGTAAGATCTTTACCTCACCCACATATTTATCATAATGTCTGACCAAGAATTTATCGTACTTCTTTGTTCTAGGGAACAGAACTTTAAATGCTTCCTCATTTGCAAAAGGAAGTTCAGAGGCGTCGTATGGAGGTTCATGTTGAAAAGTCAACAAGAAACATGTGTCTAATTTACTTTTTCCCTTAATTAAATTAGACAATAAATATTAATCTATTATCTCATTCATAACTGAGTGATTTGGAATTGTAACAGATTTATAAGTGTAGTTAAGTGAGTTAATATCAGTTGTACTA
>ML803207.1:128721-139500 GCA_009831015.1 Picea engelmannii | reverse complement strand
TCGTTATAACTGTATTGACATAGCAAACGATTCATGCCACGAGTGGGTCGACTCAAGCTGGTGCGAAAATCAATTCAAATAAAATCATAAATTGGTAACATAATTCGTAAGGATTATCCGATCGTTTGTTATTATAAATCAAAATCATTCCACGATTTAAGCGCATTTGCACAGGCTTAAATGAGAGCATTGTTTTCATACGAAACAGAGTAGTTCTTTCCAAATTGAAACCGAACAGAGTTGTATTCATGTTTTTAGAAGATTACATGACACAGCATATTAAAAGATCGTAACAACCAAACTCATTGAAATCGTTTACCAATAACAGCATACGAACCATAACGAAATCAAATCCAAACATGATTGCATTCTAAATTGAGCATGAAAAACTTTCTATTCAAAGTAGATACAAAATGAATTCAATTGAAATCAAATCGTCAATTTCGTTAACTCAATCAGACAAACGAACAAATCAAATCCAAACGAACACTATTCAAATCCAATAAAAATCTATCAATGGCTAAACTGGGAATGATCAAATCACGTATCCAAAACGAAATTCCATTTAATTTTAGCAAAGCGAAATGTATACAGGATGAACACATTATGACAGAGCCAATTTGAAATGTAAATAGAGCTATTCGAAGAGAAAATTCAAATCAGTATATTAATCCCGGTCATTCACAAAACTTAAACCGATATCAAAATCATACCTGTATGGCGAACAGAAGGCTTGATCACGACAATTTGGAGTTGACAACGGCTGTGGCCGATTCAACATTATTGAAAACGATAGATCCAGTTGTCTTCTGCTTCTTATCGGTTGCTTGGAGTTTGACTCTTTGGTTGGTCAACACTGTAACTTGACTTTCCAACGATTGAATTTTCGATTGGAGTAGGGGAACGTCGATGTAGTATCGTTCCAACCACAAATCACATTGGTCATAGGAAGACTGTGTGGGCTTCGAAAGTGCAGTTGGGGGTTTGATTATATTGCCAAGGGTTTCGTTAGGCAGTTTGATACGAGGGTAGCTAGGGTTATTCCTTATGCAAGGGGTAAGATTCGAAACGAAATCATAAGGTGGCTCGGGGCACAAACCCTATGAGTAAGGGTACTCACTGGCTAGGAAACGTTCTATGTCAGAGTCCAAATCCTCACTAAGGATTATAGGCTTCTACTCAACCGAGGGTTTAGGTTTATTCCTAGCCATTCTTGAAATCATCCGAGCGTTCTTTTTACCCTTGGCATAAGCCGTAGGGTTTGCCTTGGTCTTTTTGCTCACATGTCTTTTAATAATCTTAGCCTTCTCAATTAAAGCATCGGGTAAGTCAACATCAGGTTCGGTCGAGGGTTTAGGAGGAGGCAATAGGACATGGAAGGGCACAGGTGGCTCGACCTTGGTTTCATTTACCACAGGCTTGTCAACCTGGACAGGGTCTGTATCATCAAAACCATTTCGAGTGATGAAAGCTCTCCAGCTATCACCATGTAAAATCAAGTGATAAACAATGATAATTTTAATAAGCCCATGGTGGAATAGTCTACTCTCAACCTTCTTCCTTTTAAACCTTTTCGACATTTTATATAGGCTACGTTGAAAGTAAAAGGGCAAATTCAACGGGTATCCCATAAAATTCATTAACAAACGCAGGTGGTAGAGGAAAACGAGTCCGTATCGACCCTCACAGGTCACGAATTGCTTAATTATTATGAAAATTTCATGACATCGATGTTTTAGCATGGATATGGGCATACCTCTGTCAAAAGTTGTGACCTTTCGCGAGACGAACAAAAGTGTCCAAGGCACCTCTTCCACTTTCGAATTTTTGAACCAACGCTGGCCCATGGCAGGTAACCCTCTAGCAGAACTGATAAACTCCTCATTGATTCCCAACTGAATATCGCACACCTTGGATCTACAGCCATCGAAAGTCAAAGTGAACTGTTGTGCCAAAAATAAGTTAAAACCCTCAAACCTCTGCACGAAGGTGAGCCATCCATTATCCTCCAAGTCTTTCTGGGCATTGTCAAATAATAGCAAGGCTTGGTTTCCGTTTGGCTCAATTCGCATGACTGGTGCCATGGAGCCGAGCACACGGTAAGTCCAGGGTTTGGATCATAGAATACATAGGAGTGGAGTGCACGAAGGGTTACTCGGGCTAACAGAGGTGAACGAGGATAAGGGATAGGCATAAATGTCAGCGTGCGAAGGTGGTGGAGCTTATCTCTGCCATGCATAATAGTTATTGCCAATAGTACCACCGTCGTCGTTCATAGCTATTCAACCCACTATAACATAGTTCAACAATCATGTCATTTTCCCAACCAATGAAATCAATGGTAAGTGTATAGACCAACGCGTGCAAATGTTATGCCATAGTTTTAAACCATCAACATACAATTTGAAACCAATACCAAATGTTTAACCATGCGCCAATGTATTGTAACATCTCATATCAAGAGTTTAACCAACGTGCCAATGGGTCTTCATATAATCAACATGCCACTAGTTATGAAAACATGAACATAGGTATCATATTAGAAGATATATATGAAAGATTTAACCATAACCCCTATGTATTTTCATGAAACCAATGGTCAAGTAGGTCAAATAAAAATGCAAATCCAAATGCCAATGCATTACAATCTTAATGAAACCAAGTCACACAATCAATCCAAGAATGTCCAATAAGTACAGTTCAAAAGTTTTTGCCAGCTGCATAATGATAAGTGAAATGTAAGCGCAATGGGCATATCGACAAGAAAGACAACGACAGTTCAAATAGTGATTTTAATGCGACTTCGAAAGATGAATTTTTCACGCTTACAGTCGTGAAAACAAAATGACGGTAAATGTTCAAGTGTCGCAAAAAATAAAAATGTTGTTTACTTGAAAATTGCGACGAAAAATTGATGTTTGCAAAACATTGGTGTAGGCAGCTTATAAGACAATGGAAAATGTGAATTGGCTGCCAACAGGCAGCCAAATCTACTTGCCCGATTCACCCCCTAGCCTGACCATGAATCCATGGGGGTGAACATGGAAACTCCTCCTGAGTAGTGTCCTTCAATTAAAACAGTTCTCCTCTTACCTCACACTTACTCAACAGTGTTCATAACAACAAGACAATTCTATTTCAGCAAGATCCTCTTGCCTCACACTCAATCCGCAGTGTTCATAACAACAAGAGAGCTCCAGAATCCTTTCCCCAGCATACTTGGCAGCGTCCTGCCTCCTCGCATATGCTATTTATCCATTTTTGCCCAGGTCTTTTCCCTCCTTTGGGGATTTTCACAGATTTTCTTAATCCCTTATTTTCAGGGGCTTCCAGTGGCCAAATCTCTGATTTTCCACTTGTAATCATCATCCCAGAGGCAGTTCCAACTTGTTCCCCACTCATGGATTCATGGTCATCTGATTTTAAAATGGTTGTTCCATTTGTCCTCCTCCAGTTAATATAATTATTCTATTGTGATACAAGTGTCATAGTCAAATAGTTAGTTGGGTCCAAACATATCTCTGCCCAACAGTCACAATAATTAAATACAATTATTAAATTCAAAATTTGGAATTTCCATAAATGGAAAAAATTTTCCAGATTCGAATTTGCTAAAAACGGAAATAAATTTCGAGCACATAAAAATATTTATTTTTGGGGGGGGATATCACATCCTTTCCCCCTTCAGTAAAACACTGTCCTCAGTGTTCGTTCCTTTCCTGGAACAGGATTGGATGAGATTTCTGCAAATCTCCCTCCAATTCCCAAGTGGCCTCCTCAGGACTAAAGTGCTTCCATTGCACCTTTACCTGAGCGACGACACTGTTCCAAAGTGTTCCTTCTCTCCAGTCCAGAATGTGCAGGGGTTCCACCTGGAACTCACCCTTGGGTTCCACCTACACCAAGTTCCATTCAATCATATGAGTAGGGTCATGAATATATTTTTTTAACAAAGAAACATGAAATACATTATGAATTCTTAGATTAGATGGAAGTGCAAGTTGATATGCTACGGGTCCAATTCGAGTTAGTATCTCGAAGGGCCCACAAAACCTAGGTGCCAGGTTGGCACAATTCCCTAACTTCAGCGAGCATTTTCGGGCTTTGACCTTCAAATAAACATGGTCTCCCACTTGAAATTCCAAGTGTCTTCTTTTCTGATCCGCATAGATCTTCTGTCTGTCCTGTGCTTCTTTCAATTTCTGTTGTACTTTCTTTACCATGCTATCCATTTCTTGGAGTATCTCTAGTCCAACCATGATTCTGTCAGTCAGTTTATCCCAGCTAATCGATGTTTGGTACCCATTGTTATATACAAATTCCACCAAGTGTAGGTAGTCTTCCCACTTGTTCGGTTTTGTTCTTACATACATGAAGAGCATATATTCTATGATTTGGTTTGGTATTTCGGTATGTCCATCTGTTTGTGGATGATAACTCGTGCTGAAATTCAAATTAGTATTTAGCCCTACAAAGAATTCCTTCCAAAAAGAGGATGTGAATTTTACGTCTCTATCTGAAATCACCATTTTAGGAATACCATGCAGTCTAAAAATTTCTTTCATGAATATTTCAACAATGTTAATAGCTTTAAAAGTAGACTTTACAGGAATAAAGTGTACAGACTTACTGAGTTTATCGATTACAACCATGATAGAATCATTACGTTTCCGAGTTTTAGGAAAACCTGTGATAAAGTCCAGTGAGATGGTCTCCCATTTCCATTTTGGTACTGGTAATGGTTGTAATAGGTCGGTTGGATGCTGGTGTTTAGCCTTAACCTGTTGGCAATCTTACACCTAGCCAACTACTCTGCTATTTCTCCCTTCATATTAGGACAGTAAAATAATTTTCTGAGTGTTGTTATTGTTTTTTGGTAACCTGGATGGCTAGAGTATGGTTTCTTATGCACTTCGTCTAAAATAGTTAATTTTAGCTCTGTTGAATTTGGTACGTAAAGTCTGTTTTTAAATCTTAATAGTCCCTCCTTGTCGATATTTATATCCGGTTCATCTGAGTTTGTGACACTATTTTGCAATTCTTCCATCATCTTAGTGTAATTTTCGTCATTAACACCTTTCGTTCTTATTCTTTGTTCGAGATCACTTTCTGCTCTGCTGATTTTTATCTCAAATAACCCATGGATTCTACGGCTTAAAGCATCTTCTACTTTATTTTCCTTACCCTTGATATGTCTGATTTCAAAGTCAAATTTGCTCATGAAGGATAGCCACCTTGCTTGTCTCGCATTAAGGTCTGGTTGGTTAAAGAAATATTTCACTCCACTATTATCTGTTAATAGTAAGAATTTTCTACCCATGATATAGTGTCGCCACATTTTTAAGCCATGTATTATTGCTACCAATTCTAAGTCATGAGTGAAATAATTTCACTTGTGTTCCTTTAATTTTCGGGATTCATAACAAATTACAGGCCCTTCCTGAGTTAGAACACCGCCTAGCCCCTCTTTACTTACATGAACGCATACTGTGAGGTTTTTATCTGGGTCTGCTACCTTCAAGATGGGCGTTGATGTCAATAATTCTTTTAGCTTGTTAAAACTATCTTGACACTTTTGCGACCAATTAAACTTGGTCCTTTTGTTTTGTAATGACGTGATAGGGTAGGCTATCTTGGAGAACCCTTCTATAAATCTGCAATAATATCCGGTGATTCCCATGAATGACCAAATATCTGCCACATCCTTAGGTACTCGCCATTCCATAATGGCTTTTATCTTTTCTGGGTCTACGACAATACCTTTCGAGGAAATGACATGTCCTAAATATTGTATTTATTTTTGATACAAATCACATTTGTCGAATTTTGCATATAGTTTGTGTTTTCTTAGTGTTTGCAGAACTATTGATAAGTGTTCATCATGTTCCTTCTCCGTTTTAGAATAGACCAGAATATCATCGATAAAGACTACCACGAACTTGTCTAAGTACTGATTGAAAATGTTGTTCATCAAGAACATAAATGTGGCTTGTGCATTAGTGAGTCCGAAAGGTATGACTACAAACTTGTAGTGTTTGTATCTTGTTCGAAAAGTTGTTTTGTTTATGTCTTGGTCCTTTATCCTAACTTGATGATAACTGGATCGTAAATCCAATTTTGAGAAGATCTTGGCCCCACCAACTTGATCATTTATCCGTGGTAAGGGGTATTTGTTCTTAATGGTCACTTTGTTCAGTTTTCTATAATCGATACATAGTCTTAGAGTACCGTCTTTCTTTTTCACAAAGAGGATTGGTGCTCCCCATGGCGAGACACTTGGTCTAATATACTATTTATCCAACAATTCCTATAATTGTATTTTTAATTCTATCAGTTCTGGTAGACTCATTCGATAGGGTGCTTTTGAGATAGGGGTTGATCCGGGTAGTAATTCTATGGGGAAATCTATTTCTCTTCTAGGGGGAAATTCTGGTATCTCATCAACAAACATGTCTCTGAATTCATGTAGGACAACAAAGTATTCTAACTTGGGCTTATCTTCTTTTTCTAATAGATTCGTTACTTGGATGGCGTAAACTTGACATCCATTTCTAATACATTTCTTGAATTGCATTGTTGAAACTTGTCTGACTGACACAGGTTTTGGTATGCCTTGGGTTGTTCTAACAGTGCCAAAATTATCTTTATAGCTAAGTATCTTTGTATAACAATCTAGTACTGCTTTGTGTTGTTCCAACCAATCCATCCCAATAATCATATCATAAGACCCTAGTGGTAGGATGATCAGATTGGTCCTTATCTTTTGACCATCTAAACTGAACTTAAGATCAGAAATAAAGTTAACTACGTTTCTTTTACTCACTATTTCTAGTTATACAAGCCAAGGTTTTGCATGCTTTTGTTTCTTAAGTTTATTCAACTCTACTACATCGGGAGTAATATAACTTAACGTAGCTCCAGGGTCAATTAAAATAGAAATTTGAGTGTCAAGGATTTTACCTTCAATCTCTACCACTAAGGACTGGTGGTCAACTTGTCGACCATCTATGGCTGCATTTATCCGATGCAGACTTCTACCCATGTCACCCACTCTCGAGGCTTCCTGCAAATTGTGAACAATAGTTCTTCTTGCTGCAATTAAATGTGGGCAATTCCTCCTTAGATGAGGTTCTCCACACTCCCAACACTTTAATGTCTCGCGAGATTTGTCCCCAAACTTCTTCATTCCAAGGTTTACTTGTTTACCGCTACCTTGCATATTATGATGATTGGAGTGAAAATCCTTCCTTGGGAAACCTTTTGCTGCATTCTGATAAGGAACTGGTTGGTATCTCTTCTTCCGCTGGTTTATTCCATCTTGCTTCTTATCCTTCCAAGTCTTGGGAATCTCTACCCGTTGTTTATACTAGTCATAGCACATTTGTGCCTTCCTGAATGACTCACTCAAGGATTTGGGGTTGTCAAACTCAATTCTGTCCTTGTAGGACTGTGGTAAACAACTTAAGAATGGCTGGATTTTTACCTTATGCTCCCTGATGTATGGTATGAACCTTAGTAGTTCCAGAAATTTATTTATAAGGTCATCCATCATCATTTGTCCGAGTCATAATTCATAAAATTCTTTTGTCTTCCTTTCATAATAGCTCTCAGAAAGGTATTGTTTCTTAAAATACTTCTTGAATTTGCACCATTCCTACTGTTTCTCCTTTAGCCCCTTGGCCAATTTCAGGTCCTACCACCAAATGTTGGCCTTTCCCTTTAGATTGTAGATGGCCATTATGACCTTCATGTTGTTGGAATAGTTGTATATTTGGAATTATTTCTTGATGTCCAAAAACCATGCCTCGACTTCTTCTCCTGTCCTGGATTCTCCGTCAAAAGTAGCTGGTTTAATCTTTTTAAATTCTCCTTCAAGGTGATCTGTTTGTTTTCTTTTTCTGTCTGGTATGGTTTCGACTTCAGCTGAAGGTGTCCCTTCAAATGAACTGTCCTCATGGTTATCATCTTTTGGACTTTTCTTGATTACTATACTACGCAACAAGACTTCATTTATCTCTTGTTGTTCCTGCTGTGCCTTCTTCAATTTTTCATTGTCGGCCTTGAAAACCTGTAGTTCAACAATAAGGTTCCTGATGGGTTCCAACACCTTCATGGGTGAGCTTCCATCGATGTTCTGTCTTGGGTCTCCAGGAAATCCTTGTTGCGGATTCTCTTCCATCCTGATTTCTGCACCTTCTTGGGCTACCATTATTCAACACAAAACAAAAAATAATTTTGTTTGCAATTCACAAGGTTTGTTAGTTTTATCATAGATCAGAATATATATACTAAGAAATTAATGTGGCCCTGCTCAAGCCCAGTGTTGTAACTTTTTCTCTAATACCATATGTAATGTACCTCAAAAATCACCCAAAAAAAAAAATTAATTAATTCCCTTGCATAAATCAATTTCGTTTAAGCTTGTAAAAAAAAATAGGAATGATTCGATTATGACCATAAGGGTAGTATTACACCCATCTAATCTACTTCGAACAAAAAGCTTCTATGGGTAAAAAGAAAACGTCCCTCCATGATTTTGTTCCTTCATTTATTCCCTGCACCCTTCCAACATACTCAAAGTAAGAGGGCGATACGAACTTAGCTTGAAGGAACCTATGTTGTTCAGAGAGAGAAAAGGATATCACCCTAAAGTGTTTAGAGCGAGGCTGAGATCAAAATCATCTCGCAGGGGTCAAGATCCAGTGGAAAAAATCCAAGTCTTCCTCGCCAGATATCTTTAGAAGAACGAACGGTGATAAAATTGTTGGGAAAAGGACCGAAATCCAGTGGATCGTTAGATCTCATAGATCTGTGCGGAAGTTATTGATGGTCTATCAAAACTCAGGAAGGTAATGATCAAATGTCTTTAGAGGAACGAATGGTGGAAAATTCATCGAGAAAGTATCTAAATCTCGTGAACCATTGGATCATAAAGTTTTATGTTGATGTTAAGGATGATCCTTCCCAAGCTTAGGAGGGTAGCAACTGTTGGATGAGGAACAGCAAGAGTCGTTGATCTCGTTCTTCGGATTTCCACCAACTCGGAGTTTCCACGTTGGAGGAGGGGCCCACCAAAGGACCATCCCATTCCAGACCCCACGTTTTTATTCAAAATCCAAAACAAAAAAAAAAACACCCAAGAACTCCCGAATCGCGAAAAGATAGCACGTCGGGGTTTCGGGGTTCGGGATTTCGTGTTTGGAAGTGCCCAAACCACAACATATACAAACATCCAAAATATGAAAAGGAACAGGTGGGACCCGTATTTCAAGGTTTTCGGGGTTTTCGACTTCATGAGTTCCAATACTCGAACATCAACTCACAACAACTTGCGAAATGAGAAAGGGATGAGTGGGACCCATCTTTCTGGGTTTCGGGGTTTGGAGTTTCATGAATTCAAAGCCTAACATCTACACCCTAGAACTCCCAAAATTGCGAAAAGTGAAAAAGAGGAAAGGTGGGACCCCCCTTCAGGATTTCGGGGTTCAGAATCCCGTGACTTCAAATGCCAAGCCTTTACACAATAGAACTTCCGAAAATCGTGAAGAGTAAAAAAGGAAAGGTGGGACCCGTAATTTTGGGATTTCAAAACTCAGGGTTTCGAGGTTTCAGAAGTCAACAACAGTGCAAAAATATCCCAAAGCTCCGAAAAGGTAAGGTGGGACCCGTAATTTTAGGATTTTGGAACTCAGGGTTTCGGGGTTTCAAATGTCAAACAACCACACAAGACATTTGTCGAAGCTCTGAAAAGGTAAAGGTGGGACCTGTATTTCGGGGTTTCAGGGTTCGGAACTTCGTGAGTTCAGAATCCATACATCAATATACACGAACCTCCGAAAAGCGAAAGGGAAGTTGGACTAAGTGCTCCTTTCAAAAAGGTTAAGGAAACAAAAAAAACAAACACAAAGGGAGAGAGATTTCCTACTGTAACTCTTCACACTACTTTCATAACTGATGTTCTTACTTTCATTCTATGAGATAGTAGGTGTAGAAGGATTCAATATCCGTTTACCTATCAAAATTCCGAAAGTCGAACTTCTGAGTTTTATACGCATATAATCTATAAAAGGGGGTACAATATGGTAACAATTTCTGTAAAAGGTAACTCCTATTATATTCACTTAGAGCCTCCTTTCATCAATGCATTAAATGTCAATAGTACTAGATCAATACATCTATGTAAGTATATGAATAAGAATATCATTCCATCATAGTTTGGTAATTATAATTTGATGTTCCGAGGGATTTGAGTTTGGTTTCATGGGGGTTTAACTACCGAGAGGACCTTCCCTATTGATGTTAGGCTCCTCCTTTCCTTCCTTACTTATAGGAATATAAATTATAGGTGCATCCATCTAGCATTTTACTCACAGGAGGAACAATTTTCCAAAGTTTGGATGTTTATTCCGAACTTCACGACGACAAACAGATTAAAACTACAAAAGGACTTCATCTTCCACAATCAGTAACTCTACTTCGGCAGATAGATATGAACATTCTAGCAGACGAATTACAACTATATATATATATATGGATTTCCTTCACATAAATTTCTCATAACGAACATAAACAAAGAAAAGGAATCATTGTAGTTCCGTTTTTTTTATCAAATACAATGCATCAGATATCAAATCATTCAACAGAGAATGGAAACTATTCTAGATCAGATTTACAGGATACATGACATCGGATGAAAATATATCAATTCATAATAAAAAGGGATAAATCAACCTATTTGAATCCAATCTGCAAAAATACAAAGGGAACATCCACGTTCCT
>ML803207.1:63441-76340 GCA_009831015.1 Picea engelmannii | reverse complement strand
ATTTGCAGGAGGAGGATGATCAGGGAGTATTACGATGGCAGAAAACAAGAATGAACATTGCTGACCACATTTTAGTTATTGATGATGTCGATCCAGCCTGGGTGGATGGCTATATCTATAAATCGTCCCGCAAGCCTGTCGATCATTCACATTCTCTGTGGGAGTTCCACGTCTTGAATCATAAAACGAGCAAGACCGGAGCCACTATGGTTATGAGGTTCCACCATTCCCTGGGAGATGGCATCTCTTTGATGTCGTTTCTGTTTTCTGTTGTAACCAGAGTCGACAATCCCCATCTCCCTCCGACATTTCCTACATCTGCAAATGGTAAGCCTAAACCTGAGCCCAAGCCTAATGTCAAGTATTCCACTACCTGTACAAGATCAGGGCGTTGGTTAGCCCTTACAGCTAACTTTTTTCACATGAGACCATGTTATACCATGCTTGTGGGACCGTATATTCTTGTTGATGTTATAAGCTCTTTCCTAAGAATAGCGGGATGGATTGATGATAGCCAGCTGCAGCCTATTCCACGAATATCATGTCCTGATGAAGATCAAGCCATACCTGCCGAGCTCTCTTCTGCTACGTTTCAGTTGGAGGAGATCAAAGAAATAAAGAAGTGTGTAGGAGGGGTGCGTATGTTCTTCATCTCGCTCTGGTGTAGGATAGGAGCACTCTGATTAGGATAGCTGTTCAATATTTTGGATTTTTCTAAAATTCAGTGCATTTCCTTATAATAAATTGCAGATATCAGATTTAGATGGTATATTTTGTGTGCAGATTCATAGATTGCATTATTATTTTATTTTACATTCAGCAATTTTTTAAAATAAATTACAGATACCAGATTTAGATGGTATAATTGGTGTGCAGATTCTTAGATTGCATTATTTTGATCCACCATCATAAATTGCATTATTTCAATATCTTGGATTTTTTAAAAATATATCAGATATAGATGGTATAATTTGTGTTACCGGATTGTAGTGGATGTTTTTTAGGTCTACTTTCCATGTGTGCACTAGATTTTACCATTTCAATCAATTCGACGATGAATTTCAGCAAAAAGATAGATAGACGGATTTCTGTAGTAAATAGTTAACCCATTATCCTATCAACATTTAGACCAAATCTGATTTTTTCTCTGCCTCTTTATCTTAGGCTGCCTTAAAGCTGATTTGTTCAGTTTAAGAGAGATCCGATTATAGGAGTTACAAATATTTTTTATTATAAAAAAGTTTGAGGAAGATTTGTATTAAGAGGGATTTGATATTTCATTCTTATATAATAACTAACTTAAAATTGTAATTGATGTGGGTTGATTTTTATAAAAATAAAAATACTATAATTTAAATTTATAGTTTAATTAAAAGTTAAATTTGTATATAAAACTTTTTGTTTATATTTGGGTTTCTGATATTCTTTTGTCACTTGGATCATGGAGTGGATTAGCACAAAGTCCTTTTCTATCCTAATCAATAGTTCTGCATCACCATTCTTCAAAGTGGAAGGAAGCATAAGACAAGGGTGTCCACTCTCTCTCTCCTTCTTTTCCTTCTAGTTGCCCAAGGATCAAGGATCGAGTAGGCTTTTGAAGGCTACTTCTACTAAGGGAAGATTAAAAGGTATCACCATAAGCCCAAGATGTACTATTTCTCATTTAGTTAGGGAAGATTAAAAGGTATCACCATAAGCCCAAGATGTACTATTTCTCATTTACTGAAGATTAAAAGGTATCACCATAAGCCCAAGATGTACTATTTCTCATTTACTTTTTATTGATGAAATGTACTTATTTATTTGTTGTGAAGGAAATGTTAGTTTTGTAGAGCACATGGACAAAGCCTCGAAATATCCCAAATAATCTCTCTCCAAGAAGAGGCCTTGGTGGCACGATTTAAGTATGTGGTGTTCGTTCTTAAAGCCAAGAGTTATCGGGAAAATGTCTAGCTACGACGTTTAGCCAAACTAGAAAGAAAAGTTCGTGTATGGTGTAACAAATGGCTTTCAAGAGCAAGCCATTTGGTTTTGGTCAAGGCAATGTTAGAAGCTATTCTAGTATATAGCGTCTCTCTTGCATGGATACCAAAAGGTATCCCAAGTAGAATCTCGTTTCCTATGGGTTAGAAGTAAGGAAAAGAAACCAATGGTGCTTTTCTCGTGGAAGAAATTTTCAAATCAAAAGCCTTAGAAGGATGGGGTTAAAAAAACATTTTCTTCTTCTCTAAAGATTTGGATGCAAAAAATGTGTGAGGTATTTACAAAAAACAAATTTTGGGGCTCTCATTACAAAGGAGAAATATTTTCCACATGATTCTATCATAGGATGGATTATGAATGTTGAATGCATCAATAATATGGAAAGCAATAGTTAATGCTTTTTCATAAATAGGAAGATAGTGATTTGGTATATTGGAAATGGGTCTCGGGTGCTTATTGCAAAAGACCCATGGACCTTGTTCTCCCTAACCATCTCATTAGGAACCTTAATAGAGGAGTTTTTTATTATCTCAACCAAATAATGAGATGGGACTTTGTAAATCAACATATACAGTGGCGAACTTCGGAGGAACTAAGAATTGGAGGTGATGAGTCACCTCAATGGAATATTTACATTAGGGCACTACCAAACACTTTTCTTTTCCCAACCGAGCAAGAGGATAATCTCCTTTGGTCCCTAAATCCCAAGGGTGGTTATACACAATGAATAGGTTATGCAACACTAGCCCAAGAAGTTAGAGAAGACCATGCCCCATGGTGGGGGAAAAAGCTTTGCAAGATAAAATTTCCTCCAAAGAAAATTTTTTCCATGTTGTGGCTTATGTTGCATAATAAATCCCTTACATGGGACAAACTTCAAAAAATGAATTTCCAGGGTCCTAGAAGGTGTTATCTATGTGATCAACATTTAGAATAATCACCACCTCATCATGGACTATAAATGGAGCCTCAATTGAGAAAGATTTCAATTCTTGGCCCAACAGTCAACACTCTCAAAACCTCAAAGCACTCCCCCTTACAGTAGCTTGGGCCATTTGGATTGCTAGTAAACATGCTCTTTTTTATGATAAAATCACTTCATCTCATCATTGTGTTAATCAAAGCATAGATATTCTCTCATCCTTTCCTCATTGCTCCAAGACCAAGAAATCCATATCTCAACAAGAACTTCAAATTAAGATGGATACGCCTTGGTATTTTTTTGATGGGGTTGTCCAAGGGGACCTCTCCATGGGTGGAGCAAGTGGTATCCTACACATATCACACACCCACTCCATTTCTTTTTCCGCTGGACTCAGGCCAACCACAAACAAATTCAATGAGCTCATGGCATTGAAACTCATCCTTTAGCTAGGTTGAGAAAAAGAAATCTCCCAGCTTTATATTTATCAAGATTCTCATTTGGTCATCAATTGGATGAAAGGGTATTTCTCTTATTAGAATTACATACTTTTTCCATTATTCCATAGTATCAAAAGAAGCATAGTGTACTTTTCTCTTCTCACTTTTGATCATGTTTTTAGGGAATGGAACTAGGAAGTAGAATGCCTCTCAAAAGCTGGATTGGAATTGGGAATATGGAAGATTTTTGAAAAGAGCCCAAATGATTCCAAGGAATATTTTCATGACTCATGGTTCCAATTATCATAATTTATCATGATTGTTTGATTTGTTCACTTGGTATGAGTTTTTCATAAGAATTGTTATAAAATGAATCATATTGCTTTTATTCAAATTTTTTGTGATATTTCAATGTTTTATAGATCTATGCAATCGATCTATTGTTTAGTTGATTGGGAACCAACCCACTCGGATTATAACTGCACAAAGAGATAAGATGACACTTTGTATTTTGTCTTTTAGACTGTACAAGGCTCTTAAGGAGAAGAATTCATGGGCATCTAGTTTTGTAATTTTATTCTACCTCATAAACAAAATTATTTGATTTCTTCTTTGGAAAAAAAATAAGACCTCTTCTTTATAACATAAGGAATCCTTTATAAGTTTAAGTTACACATATTCATATATTTGTATTTAAGTAAATATTATTACTATGAAAAATATAATAATTAGGGAATATTGATATATAATATCTCTTTGTTTGATGGGTAATGTATTCCTTTTTTTTCTAAGAAAAAATTAGTAATTTTATTAAAAATAACAAAATTACAATAATAGGTACTGATTGGTGCTTCAATGTGCCTCAGATGGGCATGGTATAAAAGGAGAATATTCATTCTTCCTTTACATAAAAACAATTTTCAAAAAACCTCTATAGATGACCATATTTCAAATCATAATTAGCAAGTTTAATCTTATTCTACAATCTCTCATATAATAAGGAAATTAAAACCATGATTCATGAAAACAAGTAGTAATGTGTCTTTTGTGGGATTCAATGATTTCCTAGGTTCCTTCATGCAACTCCTATCTTTCGTTGGATAACTTTTCATCTTTAGAATTGTGTTCCTTTTACACATGGGAAAATGAAATGTGAGAGAATGTGGATTGTAGATTCATTATGTCTTGGAATAAAGGTTGCAATAAGTAATTACACAAGACATAGTCCACTTTAATCCATTCAATTACTAAGAGAGTCCCATGGTTTTAGTATGTGAGACTTCATCTTCTAGAGAAAGGATAAGGACCACCTTGAGTGTCGAGGGTTCACTAAAATTATTCATACCTTGGCCTATCCCATCTCTGAAAGAGAGAGCCAGTGATTTCATACCTTGACCTATCCCATCTCTGAAAGAGAGAGTGATTTCTGGAGAGAAAAATGATGCCTCCATCCCTTTCCCTTGATGTATTTCCTAGAGAGGCTCCATCAGAAAAATCCTAGGGAAAGGATTCATTTATTTGGCCTATTAATACTCGTGCATGAGGACGTGCATAAGAGGATTGAGGAGAATCAATGAGAATGCTAAGGATTTGGGAAGCACGCTTCATGGGAAAAGTGTCATTTCCATAAAAAAATCCTTGTCGTTTTTGGCTAGCCAAATTCCTGAGGTCAAAGTGAGAGGAAGGGATTTGAAAGCTTTAGTGGCCTTATTTTTATATCATTTTTTAAAATATCTTCTATGGAGACTCATCACGAAGGGTTGGAGTCTAGTTAACCCTTAACTTTCCTTCCAAACTTTCTTTGAGAATGGGTAGGAGAGGATAAGATGGCATTTTTTTTCTATATCAACTCTACATAGGAAACATCTACTAGGAATTCCAAAATCTATTTTTTTGTAAAATACCCCAAATAAGGGCCTTATTATTGAGGATAAGTCACAATAACTTTTTTTCTTTTGCTAGGAATTTGAATTTCCAAATGGATTTGCACCACTAGATGAATGGATGATCTATTCCTTCTAGTGCCAAGGGTTTGTAATCAAAATCAATCTTGTATCCTTTTGTAGGATTCAAGGATAAAATAAGTTCATCTTCATCATAATTTAAAATGATTCTACACTTCCTCAGGTAGACTATGTAAGATTCCTAAGCCTCAGCTTAAGCCATGTTGAGTTCTAAGACTCTCCATGAGAGCGAGTGTTGATTATCCTTGTTTATAGTTGGGCCTCTAGAAATTTGGTTTAGAGTATAGTATCCTTTGGCTCTTAAATATTGGATGAGAGGAGGCGGAAACCTATGCACCTCCTTGACCCCAATCAATGGTTCTAGGGCGATCTGGACCCCTTCTACTTTGCCATCTTTCTAGATCAACCAATTCCCAATCATTGGAAATGCTAAAGCAATTTCTTTCTAAATGATCAAGGAGTTCAAAACTTTTTTGTGTGCGGTTTGAGTCCAATCCTCTAGATAAATGGTGGAAAAGTATTTATCTTTTATGGTCCAATCCTAGAGATCTTTTCCTTCCAAGAGTCTCCAAATGTTTTTGGTTGCAAGGGATTTTGAGAAAATAAATAGGTTTTTTATCCCTATCCACATTGGTATTTTAAGATAATAATATTTTTATAGGACACTAGTGTCAAACCATTCTTTTCCCCATCACTCGACCAAATGAAACAATATCAGAGTTTCCTTATACACTCAAGGATTCCTTTAGGGATCGAGGAAAGTGACATCTAAATATGTCCTCGCTAAATATTTGCTAGAGACTATCCTCGTCTATTAGATGTCCCTTGCCAATCAACTTTGAGGTATAGATTGGCCTTTAGATGAAAGCTAAGGTATTTGAAACTTCTCTCTAATGTTGTTACACGAAAGTGGAAGGTGTGATTGATGTGTTGCTTTTGAATTTCCTAGTAGGGAATCATAGATTTTGAGGAGTTTATTATTATTTCTGCACAAAATATATCTAGAATCTCTTTGAGATTTTCCACCATTCGTGTAGAGTCATCACAGAAAATGAGAATATCATCGACAAAAAGTAAATGAGAAACAAAGAATGAATTACCAATCAAAATACATTTGAAGGAGTTTTTGGCTAAAGCTACTCTAAATCACCTCTAAATGCTCTGCTTAACCCTTCTACAATTAGGAGGGAAAGGAGTGGGGATAGTGAGAACCCTATCAAATTCCTTTTTCAGGCTTATAGAAGGGGGAGGCTACTTTATTAATTAACATTTCAAAGGAAATTGACCTTAAACATCCCATTACCCAAGCTACAATGTGAAGGATAAATCCTAGATTTGTGAGAATGAGGTAGAGGAAGAGCCAACTGACTCTTTCAGGGGCCTTTGAGAGATCCACTTTAACAATCACGGTCTTCAAATTTTTAGTTTTAACTGAGCGAATACCTTCCTTCCAACATCTTCGTGAATATTCCCACCTTCCATGAAGCGAGACTACTTAGGGGAAATATGAGATATGATATCTTTTAGTCTTTGGGAGATGAATTTTGATACAATTTTATAGATAGAATTGCAGAATTAGATAGGTCTAAAGATTTAATATTCAGTTGGGTTGTCGATATTTGGAATGAGGGATGTGGAGGTGGAGTTGAAGGTTACGAAAGTATTTCCAAATGTTCTAGAGTGCTCCACTACCCTCTTGATATCATTTCCAATGAAGTCAAAATAGCCAAGAAAGAACTCAACAGGGAGTCCATATAGACTAGAGATTTTATCCGTTTGAAAGATTTGAAGAGTTTTGAGTAACATGTCCAAAGATTTCCATAAGACTTTGATTAGGTAAGTTTTTAACCCAAGTATCATATTCTTTGGAAATTTTCCAAATAGAATCTGATATTTTTCTTGTAGTTGGAAAAATGATGGAATAATTTAGTGTTATCATCTCTATCCTTAAGCCAAATTTCCTTGCGCATACGCCATTCTTTTTCTTTGTCTAAGAGGATATTCCTTCTTTTAGTTTCTAGTTGATTGATCTAAGCCTTCTTAGAGTTGAAAAAAGAACCAAAGCCTTCGAGTGAGATCCTCAAGGCTATGGATTCTTCCATTTATTGGATAAATCTTTCATCCTTTTTCCTTTTCTCTTTGGACCATTAGATCATATAGTGTTTGGTATTTTTGTTGGAATTGGATGGTCGTTAATTCATTGAGAGAACTATTGAAAGGGTATAAGAGTCTTTTAATAATAATTGGAGGAAATTCTCTTCTTTGAGCCGTTTGAGATTCAATTTGAAGGGGTTTGGTGGTTTTCCTATACCATGGATGACTTCTAAAAGCATTGGATAATGATTAGAGTCACCACTAAATAAAATACATTCCACTAATTGAAATTTATTGACGAATATTGAGGACCTCCTTCAAAAAAAATCCTTTAAAACCAAAAATCAATCTAAACATTTAGCTATTTTAACCTCTCTTGTCCTATGGTTTGTCTAGGTTGGAGTGAGCTTGGCTAGGTCAATATCCAATAATCCAACGTGCTCCAAATTCTTGATGAAGGAACCCAAAGGTCATCCAATTGTGCAATTGGATCCTATATCTTGAAGGAACCAAGAGAGAAATTGAGGTCTCCTCCAATAACCACCATTTGACCATTCGTCGCTTGTTTGTCTAGGTTGGAATGAGCTTGGGTAAGTCAATATCCAATAATCCAATGTGCTCCAAATTCTTGATGAAGGAACCCAAAGTTCATCCAATTGTGCCATTAGACCCTATATCTTGAAAGCACCAAGAGAGAAATTGAGGTCTCCTTCAATAACCAACATTTCTCCATTGAACCAAAAACTATTAAGGACGTGTTCCCATCAATCCATTTATTTTAGAGTGGGGAGATTTTTCCCCAATTCTAGAGACAAAATGGAGGTCCCCAAATTGTCCTATGGCATCGGCATCAACAAAAATGAAGTGCCAACCTTTTAAAATCTTGGAGAGTCTCCTCCAATAACCAACATTCCTCCATTGAACCAAGAACTATTAAAGACGTGTTCCCATCAATCCATTTATTTTAGAGTGGGGAGATTTTTCCCCAATTCTAGAGACAAAATGGAGGTCCCCAAATTGTCCTATGGCATCAACAAAACTGAAGTCCCAACCTTTTAAAATCTTAGAGAGTTCTAGAGTTACTTTTTTTCCATCCATCATTAGTTATTGTAGGTATATGACACATCATTAGTTATTGTAGGTATATGACACATGGATTGTGAGTTAAATAATAAACCACTTCAAGGCCAATTTCTTGGAGGGATTGACGATCCCTCTGCAATTCAAGGTTAGAAAAAACATTTTGCACCTCCCTTGGGGAATATGCTAGAAGGGCCCTCATCATAGAGGAGAGTGTTGTCTTCTAACTTGTAAATTAGCTTGTTTCTAACCTATGGATAAGTAGGATTTTCTACCTCTCTAATCTATATTGGGAATTATTTTCATCCAATTGGTCAATTCCTCCTCTTGTGCCTCTTTCAAAGAACCGTTACCCTCCGTTATGAGGTCTAATATTTTATTTAGAAGTCTCGGATAAGGGGGAGCCTTCATCGATAGGAACTTCACAAGAGGGAGATGTGGAGGCTTGGAATCCCTGGAGAGAATTTCTAATAGACCTTCGAAATAGATAAGCAAGGAGTTATGAGGTTTTGAGAGCTTGGATAAGATAGAGATAAAATCCCTTTGATTGTTCTCCAAATCATTCCATAGACCTATCTCTTGGGTTCCAATAAGCATCTGACCAATGCAAGCAAATAGGAGAGGGTGGAGGTGAAAACGTCTTGGTGGAATTTTCACAAAATCTCGTTGAGGAGGAAATATTGAGGGAGTGTCATGCTATGGCTCCTTTGGTGGGATGTCTGGACCTAGGTTGTCTAGCCTAAAGGTGTTGTGTTTGATTTTATGCTTGATAAGTAAGAGCTTGGTTTTGTGAAAGTGAAGGGGTCTTTCAAGCCCAAACCTTGTTAGTGATTAGTGAGCCTCACAATACAATTTTTTACCCGATGTCCATATTCATGGAATCTCCCACATTTGAAGGGATCCCTTTATAATGGAGGATTTAGTAGAATATAGATGATAGATGGACCTTTTCGAATGATAATTGAATCTACCAAACCCTTGAAAATGTCAAGGCATACCGAAATCCTTACCATCACTATGTAACGTGGAATTATCTACTTCATAAAGAGTCCCAAAGAGTTTATGATTTTTTAAAAACATCTTCAAACTAGAGAATTAACAGAAGTCGAGGCATACAAATCCAAACTTGAGTAAAGTCAAGGTGGGCTCAAGTGCCACCTTTTGATATATAAGGCATGTGAGCCTCACTAGCCAACCTTTCCCAAGACCATTATTCATGGGATATAGCCAAGTAGGTTAGCAAAGGTTCGTTTTGTCCAGGATTTGAGAGTGCTGGTCCCATGCATCTACTTGGGATGGAATGGTCCCATATAAGCGCTGAATTCTCAATCTGCATAATTTGATTGAGTTTCACTACGTCAAGAAGCAAGATGTTAATGGCCTCTGACTTTTTCCTTATACATTTCCTATGCTTACGAAGGTCTCCGAGTCCAATGTCTCCCTTGCAGAGGTATTGGAATCAAAGGGAGAAATACCACTCATTAGCTCACCAGTTAGATTTAATTCAATAAACCCTTGGTTCAGATAAATGTCACGAGTTAGAATTAATCCAATAAACCCTTGGTTCAGATAAATGTTTGATAAACCTTAGATAAGAGTGGAACTGTGAAAGCCTTCCGTCAATTCTAAAGGAGATGCGTCAGCTGCATTAATAGCCTGGGGAAAAATCCATTTTGATATAGTCCCAATTGATCCGTAGCCTTGGGTAGATTTCTGAAGGCTATTGGATCTCCTTGACTGTATTTACCACTATCCTTCTCCAGCAGGCCTTGAAAGCAAGGCCTGATCCGTAGCCTTGGGAAGATTTCTGAAGGTTATTGTATCTCCTTGACTTATTTACCACTATCCTCCTCCAAGAGGCCTTGAAAGCAAGGCTGCGGTGAAGGAATGACTTGCTATCGTTTCAAGATAATGGATGTCCAAACTATCATCTGGTCCTGAGCCACATCTCCAAAAGGGTCTGCATTGTCTTTTCCAAAAGGGTGCCATGGATGTCCATCATGTGGGTTCAGATCAGCTAGTCCCTGAAAGAGTCATTTGAATAGTTAACCAGATCCTTTTCCATGAAGCCAAGGTGGAAGGATCTCACACCTAGACGAATTGGCGTGAAGCCCTGCCCTGATGGTAGAATCCTTAGAAAACGCAGAAACCCAGGACACAAGGCTGCATTTCCCCTCCATCCCAAAAAAATTCCCACTAAAAGGTTGCGTTGATCCACTGGTCCTTCCACGGAGGTGCCCACAGGCCACAAAATCGGGCAACTAGGGAAAAAACCCTAGCCGCAGATGCTTCACCAGATCGCCAGGACTTTGCATACATACCTAGTATCGGACGAGCGACAGTTTGCTCTCAGATCCGCTGCTCAGGTCCGGACTTGCTGCTCAGGCCTTTGCAAGATTTTCTTTGGGACAGCGGTTGACCTTCGTGAGGTTCATCTGCACATAGCGGGAGCTGAATGATTAATACGGTGACTAGGGCAGCCTAGCCGCAGATGCTTAAAATAAATTAAAATTAAAATTGATAGATGTTATTTCACTTTATCCTGGCATACTTTACTTATAATTAGCTTAATCTTTCATACTGTTCTCTCTATCGTCTTTTGTTTTTTGAACTCTCCTCGTCGACCTCGACTGAAGTCAAGTACTCGTGGTGCAATTCATTATTGAATTTTGTCTTGCTTTACAGACGGTGAACGATGTGCTGACGGGAATAATTTTATACGGGACGCAACGCTACTTGCAGATTCATCTGTCAGCTGGTATGCAAGCCGGCCAAGCCATTGGTTTTTTGTGTACTTATTGCCCTTTCAGACTGGATGCAAGCCAAGCCGGCCTAGCTAATTGCACTCTTATAAGCAATAATCCTGTTAGTCATTAGTTTAGATTTTAATCCAGCCCAGTTCAGATCTTTTTTACTTCAGCATAATAAAATTTCATTTCTCTAATTGTTGTTTGGAAACGGTGCAGTTGGGGAACAAATTAGTTTGGAAGATGCTTATGAAAAGGGATTTGAGCTGAGACAGAACGCTGTTATTACTAAACAGCTGAAGAATTTAAGATTCACAGCATTATGTGCAATAAACACGAGATCGTCCCCTGGACTTCAGGTTGTTTTTCGTTAACAATCCATCCATCTCTAGTTTTCAAATACGGATATTTAATGATCATTTCTCTACACGTTGATGATATTGTTTGAAGCAATAGTTTAAATCTGTGTGCAGAACATAGACGACATGTTAAAATCAAAATCAAAGGCAGCGTGGGGAAATCAGGTTTTTTATTTGCCTGTGCGGATACCATTTTCCATTGGAAAGGTGGAGAATCCTCTGGAATTTGTGAAAAAGGCGAAACGTACGTTAGATAGGCAAAAAATGACTTCAGGTTTTATCGGACGCAGATGTATGAGATATGTAGCAAGGTTAAAAGGACCAGAGGTATGAACGTTTAACATCTGATCAATTTTTCTGTAACTGTTTAGTCCAAAAAGAGTTACTACCAATGTTTCTTAATTCTCTTAATTCATTGGACAATAAGCGCCATTGGTACAGGGATTTTCTAAATATGTCCGCAAAACTATGGCCAGCACAACAATGGGGATATCAAATATGGTTGGCCCTATGGAGAAGGTAGCCATTGGCGGAAATCCAATAAAATCCTTTTCATTCTTTGTATCGGGTGAGCTACCTCATGTGAGTATACATTAATTTTCCTCCAGGTTCATCCAATTATTTAAAAAATTTCTCAGTTCTGGAGGAAATCAACGTAATAATTATACTCGAATCTCTCCTTCCATGCAGTCGGTGGCTGTCTATATTCTGAGCTATATGGGCACTGTTGTCATGCAAATAAAGATTCAAGGTGGTTGTTATGTGGATCCGAAGATGCTGTCGAAGTGTTTGATGGAAGCCTTTAACGAGATGAAGGAGGCTTCCATTGTTTATAAGTTGGCTGACTGAAAGGCGTTACTAAATCCGTCTACGAGTCCTTATATGTTAGAAAGTGGTACCGTGCGCATATAATCTCTGGTAAAGAGTGTGCCAGAACCCATAAATGGTTTGGTTGTAACGTTCTGTTAGGGTTGGTGATGAAAGATCAGATAACATAGTTGACTTATTAATCAACCAAGGTAATTCTACAAGGGATGACATAGTTGATTTATTAATCAACTAAGGTAATTCTACTAGCTAGGGATGCCATAGTTGATTTATTAATCAACGAAGGTAATTCAAGGTAATTCTACTAGCAAGGAATGGCATAGTTGATTTATTACTCAAACGAAGGTAATTCTACTAGTAAGGGATGAAGGTAATTCTACTAGTAAGGGATGGTTTAATAATAATAGCTCCCATGTGATAGTTCAATTGGTGAGATATGTGCACTCTCTTGGTACGAGGGAAATTACAAGTTTAAGTTTTTT
>ML803207.1:47552-61997 GCA_009831015.1 Picea engelmannii | reverse complement strand
TGATCAATCCCATGACTTTACTAAAACCAAATAAACTTATGTACATTCCCGAGTGGTTCCTGAGTGGACTTCTTGGGCAAATCATAATCAAGTCACTGTACTGTTATAGTTGAACTTTAGTGCACCCTCGAGTCAGTAAAGTCACATACCATTTGAAACAGATTGATAATCATACATATCAAGCCGCATTTAATGATTCCAAATACGTGTCAAAGGACATTTTGAATGATCGACAAAAACTCAAGAAATCACTCTCAACGAGGCAATATTTTGCCTCTTCATCTTATTCTATCGGACATGTAACTAGAATTGAGTTGGAATTCTTCATCCTCTTGTAACTAGATTGTAATTGAAACACTGCAACACTAGTACAATTCAATAAATTTGTGACTACATGACCAAAATATTAGTCATGACATTTTTTTGGTAAGGTATACATTGTCAAATTTAAGTAATGTAGTTTACTATTTTCTTTGTCTTTCTTCTAGATCTAGTTACCAAAATTGGAAACAAAAGAAAATAACTAATGCTAGAAATAATGTAGCATATCATTATTCCATGGTCTCTAGAGCATATCTCCCCTCATTAGGAATTGATATGCGATCTCACTAGCTTGATATGACAAAACAATTCTAGGGCCATTTAAGAACCCCCTATTATGCCAACTCCATATAAATCCATAAAGGTGTGTTCCCATTTTGTTATATATTAAGTGAGGTTTTTATGAATTACTAACATAAACTACTAATATGGATTAGGGATAAATACATATGACTAGTCTATGAATATGTGAATATAAATTAGTAATATATATTCCTTACATGTAATGTAATTCTAGTAGTATAATCATATTAGTATTCTTTAACACGTTAACTAGGATATTCACGTTGAATTCTTTTTTGCACCATGTATGAATGTGTTGGTAATGCTCCTAACACCACACCCAATAACATGCACAAGATAATTATTTACTACATGAATTTCAATTCTTAGCTAATGCTTGCCACAACTGAAAACATATACAACCTACTTCATATCAATTTGTTAGACATAAATAATGTATGTATGTTAGAAATAAATAACATATGTATGGAAAGATGTTACAATTGTGAGAATAATATACAAATTGAAATATCCATTCCTTCCTGCAATATTCAAGAAATCTATGAAAGTTGACACCTCACTAGCTTGATATGACAAAAAAATTCTAGGGCCATTTAAGAACCCCCTACTATGCCAACTCCATATAAATCCATAAACGTGGGTTCCCATTTTGTTAAGTATTAACTGAGGTTTTTATGAATTACTAACATAAACTACTCATATAGATTAGGGATAAATACATATGATTAGTCTATGAATATGTGAATATAAATTAGTAATATGTATTCCTTACATGTAATGTAATTCTAGTAGTATAATCATATTAGTATTCTTTAACCTATTAACTAGGATATTCATGTTGAATTCATTTTTGCATCATGCATGATTGTGTTGGTCATGCTTCCTAACACCACACCCAATGACATGCACAATATAACTATTTACTGCATGAATCTCAATTCTTAGCTAATGCTTGCCACAACTGAAAACATATATAACGTACTTCATATCAATTTGTTAGACATAAATAATGTATGTATGTTAGAAATAAATAACATATGTATGGAAAGATGTTACAACAGTGAGAATAATATACAAATTGAAGTATCCATTCCTGCAATATTCAAAAAATCTATGAAAGTTGACATCTCACTAGCTTGATATGACAAAAAAATTATAGGGCCATTTAAGAACCCCCTACTATGCCAACTCCATATAAATCCATAAAGGTGGGTTCCCATTTTGTTATATATTAAGTGAGGTTTTTATGAATTAATAACATAAAATACTAATATAGATTAGGGATAAATACATATGACTACTCTATGAATATGTGAATATAAATTAGTAATATGTATTCCTTACATGTAATGTAATTATAGTAGTATAATCATATTAGTATTATTTAACATGTTAACTAGCATATTCATGGTGAATTCCTTTTTGCACCATGCATGAATGTGTTGGTCATGCTTCCTAACACCACACCCAATAACATGCACTTGATATAATTATTTACAGCATGAATCTCAATTCTAAGCTAATGCTCATAACAACTAAAAACATATATAACCTACTTCATATCAATTTGTTAGACATAAATAATGTATGTATGTTAGAAATAAATAACATATGTATGGAAAGATGTTACAATAGTGAAAATAATATACAGATTGAAGTATCCATTCCTGCAATATTCAAGAAATCTATGAAAGTTGAGAATAGGATACAACAATTCCTAACTTTCCAAAATTACAAACAAACAAGATAACATTGTCTCTTATTAGCATACACAAATAGATTACAATGCCAAGAAGGGAACCCTTTACATGACTAAAATGGTTCTACTTGTAATATTTGTCAACAACTCTTAGCCTTCATATACTCTTGGCCTTCTTGTTTCTAAACTATTTAACAATTTGTCTTAACAATTTGTCTTCTTGTGACTCCAAGCCCAACAATGGTACAATGACATTGGATAATAGATGAACTTTCTTTTCTTTTGCATTACACAAGTTTTGTGACTAGTAGGTTTAGGATTTCTTCCTTTATCGAATTTAAGAATTGTCTCCATTGAAGAACATATTCCCTCCATTCTCCCTTTTCTTGGTCTTGTTCAATGAGGAATGTTTGTTTTTCACCTCTTTTTCTCGACCACATAACCTTCCTTCAAATTGTCTCTTCCTCTTTCAATGTGTAACTTCTATATGCCAAATCCTCGTCCATATTTCCTACACATGGAAAATACACACTTACATTTGGAAATACCATGGAAATAACATGTGCAAATAATCACATAGAAATATCTCACACGTGTAATGAAACTATCAACAAGCTTGCAAGAAAAGAGGCATTTTTCACTATTTGTGAAGAATAAAAAAAATCAAAACAAACTTAGAGTGCCTAAATATAAATGCATCCTTTTACATAATTATTTCTGTGTACTATCTCTTTATTAGGAATGAGGGATGTAAATATTTGTGGTGATGACTTCATGAAAGATACTTAACATATGTCATGTCTATCATTTCTTTGCATCATAATTTTCTGGTCTCCATGCTTCATTAATGGTGTAAATTTTGAGTCAAGTTTTATGATGTTTGGATTGAAAATGTTTTCTTATGAGCGATCCCCTCACAACTTATGATATTATGTTTATTCTAATGAATTACTAAAGGGTAATAAACAATGATGACAAGGTGGAATGACAAGCAATTTTTCTTTGAATGAAAGCTCCCTTTTTTTTCATACAGATTTGACTTTATCCTCTTTTCATTAAATATTGATCTCATTAAGGTAATGATTCATAAATGATAAACTTATATCCCACTCACTTCACCAACATGGATACTATGTTGAAGTATTTTTTTGATCTCTCTCTTAGACTTGTACATAGGACACTATCTACAAAAAGGCCATTAGGTCTTTGTTCCTCTTGTCTTGTACAAGGATGTTTGTCCTTATGATGGATGCAAGGCATGTTCTCTATGTAACCTCTAATTTGGATGATTGGTTGGATTCTCTTTGTATGTAACTTTCACATATTAAATAAAACATATGAAAATATAATAGAGAATCTATGTTCTCATTGAGCCACCCAATGACAAGTCTCTAACTTTGTCACTAAGAATTTTGTATATTATCTGATATGCCAATTAGGTCTCTTCAAGAGATTTATGGAATTGTTGTGTGGAATCCAATTATTTTTATAACCCCTCCTTGATCTACCTCTAAATTATATTTCCTTGGATCTGTGGACATTGATTAGTAAGGATAGGATAGTATGCTAATAAATATGCTCCAACTATGATTTCTTTATGAACCTAGATTGAAATCTTCTCTAGACCAAGAACTAAGTTGTCAATTGTGAGTTCTCTCTTCTTTCTATTTGAAAATTATAAGAGGAATGAAGACTGACTAACTAGAATTTTATAGTCTTTCAAATACCATTGGAGGAATTCCTCTCTTCTCCACCCTTGCTATGGGTACCAGTGCTTTTATGTAATCAATTAGCATTGGTTTAAATATTAATTTAATATCACAAAATTATATTAAAAATTTGGCCATTGTCTCATTAATCTTATACAAAACACCGATGTGTATGTGTTATTGATACACACCGGAGCTATTGTGTTACTGATAAGAACTGCGGCTTGTTTGTTACTGAGAAGCACTGGTGCTTTCGATTTTTAATGCACTAGGGTGTTTTTTTGTGTAATGCACCGGTGCATATTATTTTATACAACATAGGTGCCTTCTTATTAATAATACATCGATGCGTTCTATGTATAAATCCTAGGTGATTAATTATTTTTAACTCTCTCGGTGCGTTTTGAAGTTAAATCCCTGGTGCTTATAAAAAAAATGCTCTGTTGCTTAAATATTTTACTGCCTCGGTGCTTGAAATTAAGTGGACAACACCGGTGTTGTAGGTGTATGTACGTACAGGTGCTTGTGACTTATACAAATGCATTGATTTGCAAACATCTGCTAACACCTTCGACCGACCATATTTTTTTAGTTCTAATCAACTTCTATTATAGTATCCGCAAAAAAATCCGCTATCGATAACAAATGTTGTAGCAATGGTTTTTTGGACATTTTTTGCCAATTTTGTAACACTAGAAACCTCCACTATAACCTCCACTAAAAGGTCTTTTCCTTGTAGTGTAAGAAGCATTTGTATCTTGTTATATCTTGTTGCCATCACATAATATAGTACTTGGGGAAGGCATGTATGTTATTGAAGAAGCATGTTGTCAAGGTTGTGTGCTACTGAAGAAGTAGGTTGTTAGACCCGTAAGAATTCTCTCTAGGTGATAGAACTGACGAGAATTGTTTTCCCAAGGTGCCAAGTTGCAACTATAGGGCTCTGAGACTTCTTGTCTGACTTGTTTCTGAAGCCCTGGAAGGGAAGTGGGAAAACCAAAGGTCTGTTGCGCAAAGAAGGGGTACACTTCCTGGGGTGGAATAAACATGTGGGGAATGAAGGACTGTAGGTTGTTTGATGGGATTGGCACCTTTGACTATCGAAGGCCTTATCTTGGCTTAGGAATCCTTTTTCTTGGTGGATTTTAAGCCCCAACTCAAGGGTGACCTGTTGTTGATAATTTTTGAGTGGCAGAGTCTATGGTTTGGAGAAACATCTAAGGTTTGCATGTAGTTGGTGGATTAGAAAAGAAAGATAAGTGCCTTCTTATACGTATTATTTTGTTGAGTAATCTACATATTCATGTTAATATAGTTATGTGATATATATATATATATATATATGCATGGATTATATATGTTGTAGAGTTGTACGTTGCTACATATGCAAGGCATGGGCCATGACATTTTATGTGTCTACATGTGGTTTAACATGTGAATTCTTACATTATTTATATTTATGGAAATGGGTACATAATTAGGATGGACAGTGCATGTATTTGTTAGTTCTACATAACTATTGCATATGTAGAGCATGGAAACTATTAAGTGTTCCTATTGTCTAATACCGTGGTATCATACATGAGTTATTGAGACAAGATTCGAATTGTCGTACATGTAGGGAAATAGTTCATGTGCATAAATGGGACAGACTCTCTGTGTATCTCAAGAATGGCTGAAAACATAGTTGTAATTATGAGTTCATTTCATCATTATAATTGTTATCTGTCAATTAATTTTCAGCAGTAACTGGAATGGGTTCTAGCACGAGGCCCGAGATTTCATGTGTGTAGAGGAACCCTTGACGTGCCCAACACTATATCGGTTTGTGCACGTAGGATTATTAGGATATAGTTGTCATGTGTGGCACAAGAATTTTTTTTCACACTATTAATAAATGGCCATGTGTGGCACAAAGTCAGTTGTGCACAATATTGGTCTCAATGAGTTGCTTCTGCAAAATAAAAATTGGGTATCAGAGAAGAGAAAAAGTGTGGTGCAGTCCAGCTTGGGACTGGGCATGTTATCGTATGGTTCTAAGTAGATTTTTGGTACTACTGGTAATGGGGAATGTTACAAAGTGGTATCATCAAAATTTTGGATATGTGGCATGGCCTAGAGTGAAGATGGGGATGTTACAGAGGGAGTGTTGATATTGGTAGCATTAGACAGGTATTTCCACATAGGTCTAAGTGTCTATACATGTGAAAATCGTTCAAAGCCTTCTACCTTGAATCTTTAATTTAATTAAAATAATTATTAAAGTAAAGTGATTTTATTAATAAGTTGAGTTATTTAAGTAAATGGTAAAAGTAATTAGAATTTAATATTATCTGTTGATCTCAAGTGGCGTGAGAAGTAATCTCAACCATCAATCACTTTGGATATTAGGGTTAGGTCATAACTCAATCTTATAAAAGCAAGGCCAGGGTAAAGGGATAAGATACTTGACACATTGATCAAAGAAGAGGAGGACTTTTGATCAGAGAGTTGGATCATAAAGGACTATGATTCAAGGAGATCTTGGATAGGTGGAAAAATAATTTCATCTATAGATCAGGTCAAGGAGAAGGAAAAATAATTTCATCTATAGATCTATAGAGTTGGACACAAGTGGGTTTCAACAGAGCGAAGCCATAGGAAAGGGTTTAGTCATACTTATTTTGTTGTACAATCCTTGAGGTTGTGTACATAGGTCTCAGTGGATATAGGTGTGTGTATGAAGGTTTTTTTAAGGAAAGGTGTTTATTCCTTGAACACGTGTGAGATGTGGGTCGTACATCATAGTAGACTTTTCTAGGTTTGTATGTAGTTGTTATTTCTCTGAGTGGGTCATTATTCTTGTTATGGGAGCCATGATTTTATCATAATAAAATCATCCTAGCACTGGTTTTCCTTTCAGGGTTTTTCTACGGGTATATACCAAAAAATATTGGTGTTTATGTGTACATGAATTGGTTTCTAGTATTGCTTCCACTATATTTATTTTAGTTGAATATTCCAACAATGTATTTTTGTTTTGTGAGTTTCTAATCTAAGTTTTAGTAATGAAATCACTAGATACAAGACACCTAGGAAGCAAAGTAAGGATTTCAATAGAAGAGAGAGAGAGAGAGAGAGAGAGAGAGAGAAAGAGAGAGAGTTTGTTAACAATAACACGTGCATGTTCCTAATAACGCACACACTCTTTAGTAATAAGTGCACTTTTCTAAACTGCACGCGCGTTATTTTCATTCCAATTTCTTTTTGGGCGATAGTGACAACTATGGCGTATGTGTTTGTTGAGTTGGTTGCCTCAGATTTAGGTTATGGATGACAAACCTAGTGGTTTTGTCTGCAAATATATAAAAACCTCCATTTTTATGAATACATCTTTATATATTTGTTCTTGACGTTATCTTTCTATAGGCTACATAAATACGTTGTTGATGAAACTATAAAAATAGATAGATGTAGATTCCAAATATATAATTTTTTTTTAAATAATATTGTTTACTATTTTTAATCTATTTTTGACTTTGCATATATAAAAATCCTAGAATATATATCTCTTTTATTTAATCTATTGCATTATGGTAGTTTAACCATACACTATAGTAGAAGAGACCAACATTTACAATTTAAAATAAAAATAAAAATTGTTTTTGATAATGTTAAGACCACCAACAGAAGGCATTGTAATTTCAATGATATATTGAATTTCATAATTAAAAAAAATATATTAAATTAATATTATAAATTTCAAAAAAATACACCACTAAGACAATGGGTTCTCTACTGTAACACCATGTTTCCCCCAATTTGTAAATTTAAATATATTAGCCAAGAAACTATGGCAAACTCAAAGGTTTGAATGTTTGATTTGATGGACCTTTGTATAAAAGGTCGATGAATGTAAATTATGTTATTTTAATAGAAAACAGATACGTGTTGCATGACCGTCGGAAAGGGGATGTGCTAAGAGAGACCATGAATGCTATGAAAAGATGGTGGAGGGGACCAGGAATGGTTGCATTAGCATCCACCGAACCAGTACTTTGCTAGATTTAATTTCTCAGGATCAGAACAACACTCTGACCCAGGAATGGATTATAGTCAAGCTGGTAGGTGGGAAGAACTCCTCAAGAGTTAATGAGGGGATGGGGCAGACCGCCCATCTGTAAGGATTCCATACCTGACAACGGTCTGGGAATTCGGGCCACACAAAATCTTGTTGGGAAAGGCAAGAAAGGAAAGCGTTGGGGGTTAGAGAGGAAATCTGTGAAGAGTGCAGAGATGAGAGAGGGAACTCTTAGATTCAAGGAATAAATGTGAAAAGAGTGTGTTCTGATCGCGGGAAATAGAGACCGATTCGGGAGAAGAAGAGTAGCCTTCATCCCTATCTATTTCTATGTCGGAAGAAGAGATTCAATTGGAAGGCATCGTGGTCTAGCTCGGGGGTGGCTAGTGGTAAATCCGTTAGGAGTGACTGAGCCTATGGTTGGGTGGAAACATACACCCCTTCTAGCAGTCGCTTCATGTTATTTGGTTATGATAAGTGTTTCCATACTTTATGCGTTGAATTGGGAATTAATAGTTGCATGCATGTATTTACTTATTTGTAAATGGTTCTGCATTGAAAAGGTTAAATTATGTATATACGTTGGTTTCCTTGAGGACTTATGCTTATGTTTTTCCCGTATGATCTAGTTTAACTCTAGAAGGTGTTTTCCCTAGGGATCTATCTCACAGCTTTGAAATCAGAGCAAGCTTCTTGGCACTGCTACCGTCTCGGTAACCTCACGAGTTTACATCACCTAGTTTCATAATTTAAGGTTCTGCGAACTAGGAAGGTGTTTGACTTCAAGCCAGTAGTCTGAGAGACCTTGAACTTGCACCCACGGCCTTAAATAAGACCTGGATGAGAGTAGAGTTCATAGCCCGAGAGTCACCTAAAGATCCATGTGACTTGGGTCTAGGAACACTACGCTAAGCCCTAAATGAGCTAGTTCAAAATGTTTTCGAAGTTTCGGGAGTTAAACGTCTGGAATGTCAAACTTCACGATAGTCAAAGTTACCCGAAATCCCTAAGTAACAAGAGCCATGGATGAATCAAGAACCTGACTGAGGAGATGAATGCAAATCGTTCATTGGGAGTAAAACCTATCTCAGTCGTCAGAACGACTCAAAGACCCACTAGAGTTAACCAATCAAACAACAACTGCTTGATTAGATCGATGGTTGGAAATCATTGCGGTGTGCAAAGGTGAAATTAGTGGACATGCTAGTTCATGGTCCGCAATAAAACAACGTCGTTGATCTCATTGGAGATGGAAGATCAACGACCATGATTAGACAGAGTCGAGTGAGCACTTCCCAGATTGCGGATATTGGGGCCAACAATCGCTGTGAACCGTCGATTTGTGAACAAATATCAATGGTGGGGAGTCATTGCAGAGCGCGGAGGTGAAATTAGCGGACGTGATAGTTCACGTCCTGTAATCAAACAACGTCGTTGATCTCGTTGGAGATGGAAGATCAATGACCACGATTAGACAAAGTCGGGCGAGAAATTCCCAGATTGTGGAGATTGGGCCCCACAATCGTTGTGAATCGTCGATCTGTGAAAGAAGATCGATGGTGGGGAATCATTGCGGACCGCAGAGGTGAAATTAGAGGACGTGATAGTTCACAGTCCGCAATTCACCAACACCATTGATCTCCTCAGGATCGAGGATCAACGACCACGATTAGACCGAATTGGGAGAGTACTTTTTTGATTGTGGAGATTGATCCCTTCCATAAAGAGTGAGCACATTTGGGTCCCACAATCACTGTGAATCGTCGATCGATGAAAAAATAGGTATTGGCTGGATCATGACCATGAAAACCTGAGGGAGGATGAAAGATGATTATACCGGAAGGACGAGGACATGTGTCACCCCTAACAGACCTACGTGTCAACCCCTGGAACACACATACCTCACCCACGTGGTTGGTGAAATGACTAGGATTCCGGGAGTCCGGGACTTTGGGACTATGGAGGATTCGAGGTGACTACGGAGGATTCAAGGTGCTTCGAAAATTCCCGAAGTGCTGAAGTGCCGGAGTAGATCCCGTCCGTTAGCACAGGAAGGAACGCAACAGTAAATCATTGACTCCAGAGAAGAACACTCTGGATGAACATGAGGAGTGAAGTTATGAAGTGATGAAGTCCATCATAACTATCCATCAGGAGTGGGACACGTGGCGCTTGATCTGTAACTCTGGGTACGGATTAATTCATAGGAAAAAGGTGTTGGAATTTTTGAAACTTTCGAATGTCGAAGTTCCAAAGTGGACCATATCCTTCGATCGCGAAGGGACGCGTGGCGCTTGATCTGTAACTTTAGGTACGAATTACTTCGTAGTAAAAAGGCGTTGGAATGTTTGAAACTCCTGAACATCGAAGTCCCGAAGTGGACCAAAATTGTCGATCTTGAAGAGACAGTTGGTGCTCGATCTGTAACTCCGGTTATGAAGTACTTCGGAAGAAAAAGGCGTTGGAATGTTTGAAACTACGGAACGTCAAATTCTCGAAGTGGACCATAGCCATCGATCACGAAGGGATGTGTGGTGCTCGATCTGTAACTCTCGGTATGGAGTACTTTGAAGGAAAAATGAATTGGAATGTTTGAAACTCCCAAACGCCGAAGTCCCAAAGTGGACCACAGTCGTTGATCATGAGGGACGTGTGGAACTTGATCTATAACTTCAGGTAAAGAGTACTTCGGGGGAAAAGGATTCAGAGCGTTCGAAACTCCCAAACATCAAGGTCTCGAAGTGAATCAGAACCGTCGAAATCTCTGAGGACATGCATCGGATTGTGAAATTTAGATATTTTTCACTCCGGAGGATTCGTGCGATGGTTGTCTTGGTGTTTGGTCATAGTCCACGGTCATATGTAAGTATAGAGGGATTGAAGAACCTGAAGAATGTGAGAGAGGATTTCTTCCAGCTCTGAGCTCAGTTCAGATCATGGAGACCATGGCTGGAAAGATGTGGAAGAGTTGAATGGAATAGAGACCTCGAATGAGGGTGTTTATTTTCTTGAGAAGAATGAAATTTTTACGCCCCACCATGGGTCTGTTACATCTACAGTAATACAAGGTTTTGGAAGGAAATTTCATTATTAAAGTACTCAACACCTACACCAACAGAGACATATATCTTATATTTTCCTAGAAAAATAACATATGATTGTTAGAAAAACTCAAATTTCATACATTTATTCACATTTTTTATAAATAAAGTTGTATGTTCATAAAGCTAAATCAATTTCCTACATTTCATCTTTTTACAGCATATTTAAATTCATTGTAAAAGTACCGTGAATAATCCATTCAAGTTAACATATTGTTGTTTTTCCATGTTTGCATTTCCACTAATGTGTCATGAGAGACCATCATTAGCTTTCACATTCCCTATAGTTAATTTCATAATTTAAAAAATATATATAAACTTAACATTATAAATTTTGAAAAAATAGTCGTGCATAAGAACAATATGTTATATACAATTGTACAATCGTTTTTAAGAAAAATCAATCATTTAGGTACTCAATACTTGCACTAACAATAACATATGAATTACATTTTGCATGAAAATAACATACTGTTCGTAGAGAAAACTCAAATGTCACATAGTAATACACAAATTCTAAAAATAAAAATTATATATTCGGAAAGCTTATTCAATTTCCTACATTTCATCATTTAATACCCTGTAATGTCCCTTTCCAAATAGGATCTCCAGAGAGGAGGCTTAATGGTCTAAACCGCCTCATTAGACTATAGACAGGGCCAAAGAGGGGTAAACAGGGCTACTAGAGGTCACTCCAGTCACACGTGTTATATTCAGAAAGTGACATTGAGCTAAAAAGGGTTAAAAGCGCTTTTAAGTCATTATGAGCTAGAAATAGAAGTCAACAGTGAATTAGGGTTTTAGCATGATTTAGGGTTTTGGAAGTCAATAGTGAATTAGGGTTTCAACATGATTTAGGGTTTTGGAAAGCTATAAAGGAAGGGCCAGCGACCTAATTCATCATGATGCAGATTATGACTTGTCATTGAGGAGAAGAGGCGCATCTCAGGAGAGATAATTCAGTGTATTCCAGGAGGAAGACACTAGTTGGCTAATTTCGGTGTTGAAAAACACACCCTAGTCACCGGGAAGATCATCTAGGTCTTCCATCATTCTTCATTGATTCCGCAGTGCTCCCATATTCCGGGTATTATCTTTTAGTTTCTTATTTGTATTCCGACTAAGATCCTTTTGTCTTTTGATCTAGCCAAGTGTTGTTATTTTATTCAGCCACAGTTGCTTATTTATATTCCAGCTAAGATGATCTAGTCGAGTATTGTCAGTTATTCAACCACATTCGACCATTTTGTAATTCACAGCGATATCATAATACAAAATTTGCAGTCCTTTGTCACGTTTATTATTTGTACGATCATTTATATGTTGTAAACCTTTGATCCTACACACATATTACCAACGTTTCCTAGACTAGCCAAGTCAGGAACATTACAGTGGTATCAGAGCTTTAGTCCTACCAGCCTGTGACTAAAGACAATGAGTGCAGCAGAAGACCTAGAGGGCCATGAACAAGTAGGTGACGAATATGTAACTTACAATAGGCATCAGGAATAAAGGCATAGGCCTTATTTTCCCCCTTTTCCTCCTAGCTGAGAGGAAGAGGAAGAGGCACACAGAGAAGCAGAGACAAGGGCAGAGCGTTAGGCTGAGCGCGAGGCAGAGAGGATACTAGGAGACATATATGAGCGACCATAGGGCAGTGGAAAGGCCCCCATAGATCCTGAGGCAGCTTTCATGCAGGTTATCAACGATATGTTAGTTAGTCAATGGACCATGTCTCAGTCCTTGGCACAGGTGATTGATAGATTGGCTAGAGTTGGCACCCCAGATACACAAGTCCCGCATGCAACATTTTGGAACTCAGGAGCAGGCAGTAGACCCCAGTCATCCTCTCACACATACACCTTTGCGAGTAGGATTCCCAGACCCTTGTTTGCTAGTTTCCAGAGGGCACCCCCATTAGCAGCACTGCCACCGATAGCACAGAGGTCACCCACTCATGCCGACGACATTGCAGAGTATAGGAAGGAGTACACAACATTGGGTCATGACTTCCATCATGACATGACCTTAGTTGAGTACTATGGACTCAGACTCAGGAACCGCCCCAGAGAGACGCAGAGGGGAGGACCACAACAACAACAGGGGCATAACCTCGATTTCATCTGAAAAGTTGGGAAACTCACCATCCCTTCTTTCGATGGATCGTCCAAATACATAGCCAGAGCTTAGGTACAAAAGCTAGACACGTATTACAAGCTCAACCAAATGACCGAGACATAGGCCATCAGTTTCGCGACCTTACACTTGGAGGGTGAGGCACACGAGTGGTGGTATCATGGATTGGTGACATTGGGTCACAATCTCATCACCTCCTATAGGGAGTTTACATATAGGATCATGGACAGGTTTGACAGGAAGGATCCCAAGATACACTTCAAGGATCTATCTTAGGTGAGACAAATTGGCACAGCAGAGGCATTCATCACAGAGTTTCAGCGGGTAGCCATGGCAGTGACAGATATATTAGAGCCCAAGCTGATCATGTTATTCATAAAAGGACTCACATAGCCTTTGAGAGGATGGGTGAAGGCATACGGGCCTCCCACTTTGCAGGATGCCATCCTTCACGCTCGAGATCTAGCAGACTCAGTGCCAAAGACTAAAAATTTCTCCAAACCATTTGTGCCCTAGAGGGATCGAGATAGGAAGCCATTCTAGAGAGAATGGAAGGGCAAGGAGAAGTTGGATGATGAGACTAGGTGAGAGCTTATGAGGAAGAAGCTTTGTTTCAGTTGCAGAGATCCTTGGGTCCCAGGCCACAAGTGACTGGGCAAGGGAGAGATTCATTATATCAAGGTAGCAGCAGACAGTGTGGACAGTGAGGAGGAGGAGAAGGACAGTGGATCCACTAGTTTAGAGGAGGAGTTAGCACCAGCAGAGGAGAAGCCTCCCCGTAGACCACCGACACTAGCAGGAGCCCATCCTCGAGTAGTCCCACAACTGCCAGAGAAGGCTAACAGGAGGAAACCAACAAAGGGAGGAGTCATAACGACCCTTTCTAGTGTTTCTAGGTATGATACCCTCCATATCAGAGGGATTATTCATGGGCAAAGAGCAATCTCCCTGATAGATGGTGGGGCCACCCACAACTTCATTGACACTTCACTAGTATCGAGACGAGCACTTCAGACAGAGGAGTTTGAGGGGTTTGATGTTGCGGTAGCAGATGGCCACACAATGGAGTGTCTAGAAAAAGTTCCAAACTTAGAGATGAAGTTAGGCAACTACACA
>ML803207.1:18692-44244 GCA_009831015.1 Picea engelmannii | reverse complement strand
TTATTCAGCCGCATTCGACCATTTTGTAATCCATAGAGATATCATAATACAAACTTTGCAGTCCTTTGTCACGTTTATTATTTGTATGATCATTTATATGTTGTAAACCTTTGATCCTACACACATATTAGCAGCGTTTCGTAGACTAGCCAAGTCAGGAACATTACATACCATATAGAAATTCATTGTGAAAGTACTTTGAATCATCCCTCCAACATATCATTGTTTTTACATGTTTTTATTGCCACTAACACATCATGAGAGACCATCATTAGCTTGCAATCACCCTAATATTAATATGAGATACTAAAAACTTAAAGACATCTTTTGCTTTAAAAACAAAATATAGGAAAAAGAAGAAGCAACTGTAATAAAACTAACATACATGTCTCCTTTACATGACTATTGAGAAGAGTTTAGTTGGGAAAACACTAGTCGAACCAACACTAGAAGAGCCAAGCCAACACTAGCAGATATAAACAAATGAATAGAGAACCAATAGAGTCTATCTAACACCAGAAGAGAAAACAGAGCTAAAAAACATCGAAAGAGAAAACATAGCAAAAAAATCACTAGTTGTTCCAACACTAGAGGAATGAATCCTACACCAATAAATCCAAACAAATGAATATAACCAAACCAACAAATCCAAGCCAACATTAGAATAGAAAATGGAGCCGAGAGAACACTATCCAAACTGAGAAAATAGAGTCGAGCAAGGACTAGTTAGGCCAACACCAGAAGATAGAATCCAATACCAACAAATCCAAACCAATGAAAAGAGATGAATGAATTGAGATGAGAAAATAGGATAGTCCAAGCCAATCCAAATATATATCCAATCCACCCTTTATTGCACAAATCCATCTCACATAATAAAAAATATTCCAACTAAAAACATGGCATCACATATCAGTCCAGTAGTTCAACTAACAATGTAACATCATGAAACAATCCAACAGTTGAAAAAATCCCTCTTCATTTGCAATTTTTTATTTTATTTTGCACATTGTAGCAGACACTAAAGCTAGTCATGAAAAGAATATAACACATACCCAACACTTTTCACCTAGCAAAGGGTAATATGTTAACATATGATAAAGAGTAATATGTTAGTTTTATCTTTTCACCTAGTAAAGGGTAATATGATAACATATGATAAAGGGTAATATGTTAACATATGATATCTTATACCAACAAGCAATAAGAAATATTGTCATAAGGTATGTGTTCATGTTAGTTAAGGATATTTACTCTAAAAGTTTGAGTAAAATATGATTAAAAATATTCATATTAGAAGTATTCCTTGGCCTATAGAAAACTTTCACTTTTCCATGTCCTCCTTTTGTTTCATTAAGAGGACCATGCATTTTCTTAATAAAATGACATGGTTCTTTTTCATTTTTTCATTAATCATAGATGACCAAGCACCTCAAGGATTTGATTACCAATGTTGGATTTTTATTTATTTTTCTCTTGCTTCTAGTACATGTTTGATGAGAACATTATTTGTGACTCTTTCCACAAGCTTACAATTCTTTCTACTTAGTCTACAACCTTCTCATTGATCAAATATACATGTGAATGAACATTGAGCCTTAGTGAAATTTATCTATGCATAATTATTATGATTTCTAGGTAATTCTATCAAACTTTCAAACTAGAGCGCTAGTTATGGTTTTGTTGTTAAATAAATGAAAAACTCAAAGACAAAAAATTTTACATGCATATACGAGTCCCAAATTCAATTTATGGTTGATCTCATAAGAATCCAAGAGATTTCTATTAGCTAGAGAAATTATAAAGACATTGTTCATATGTACAATAAAACCCTCAACAAGAGCGTCGCCACCCTAATAAGAAGGACAATCGATGCCTCTTATGCTTCACCCCCTTGTTGAATATACATCATGACAACAATAGGATGATACATGACCTTTTATATCGAATATGATATCATATGCAAGGATCCACAACAAAATCTCTCTAGTAATACAATATCTTTGTTGAACTAATTAGTAACCTTATCCTTAGAGTGAGTGAAAATCCAAACTCTTTTACCTAACCATAACTAGGAAACCATAACTAGCCTTATTAACAATGAACTCACACAAAACAAACAACAAATTTGTTGTCACACACCCAATTTTTTATTTTTTTCTATACCACAATATTTTATATTCAACTTAAATAAGGAACATTACTCAATTATTTAAATCTCATTAACAAGACATCTCCTATATTTGAAGTTTTTATTTTTAATAGTTCCACGTACAACTATACTTGCATGGCCTACCTCATAGACTTCGTGACCACAATTTGAAACTATGTTACAATTATTTGTGGTAGGGTTTAATCATAGATTGCAATTCTCATGTATGAATTTTGTGTTAAGAACCTTCGTTGGTCACCCTAAGGGAGACCCTTTTCACGACCTTGCTTACCTTAACCTAATTTGGCTGATTATTTCAATTGATTACTATTGATGCAAGTAAAGGTGACTTGTCCCGACCATTCCAACATGGAAACATAAGTGTAAATATTAAACCATTAATCATATTATCATTATGTTTGTTAGTGAGTTGTTAATCATGCTTGGCGTTGAATATAGGAGATTTAATCATGCTTTGGAAATTAATACAGGGGTGGTTGGCAATTGTTAATTTTCAGGTTGGACGTACCCTATATTAATAAATGAACATCTATCCTTAACCATATGTGGCAATATTTCCATGCGCCAAGTGTGATTTATTGGAACAGGAACTAGGAGGGTAAGTCTTGACCACCACGCACAATTCTCGATCTTTCAATTCATTATTTGGTAAACTTCCAGAGGAATATAAGGGTTTCCGCTAGTTCGAGCTAGAAGGACCTAGGGTTTCATTTCTTTGTCCTTTAGTTTTTTCTATCGGATGCATGGGGTTCCTATGTCACATTTTGACTCTGTGCACATTGTACCTTGATGTTTTATTTCCTTCGCCTGAATTTCTCTATCATTGGGAGCCTAGGCATAATCCTGTTTAGAGTTTTTGTTTATTAATTCCATTTTGTAAACTGTCGAGGGTGGTGGCTTGTCGAAAGTCCTTTTGTCCTGCGCATATTTCCGTTACTCTATATAAAGTTCAGTCATTTTTGTTTATCATAACCTTGTCAAGAGTTTTGGTTTGGAAAACACCATTGAGTATTCTGTAATGGTTGCGCGCATATTGGTTTTACTTTGGTTATTGTATTATTCCTATGTTAAGATGGATTAATTTTGGATGATTGACTAATGATGAGACCTTATTTTTCTTCGAGGTTACCCATCAGAAAAAAAAATATGTGGATTCCAATTGGTCTTTTCATTCTGTTGCGGGAGTTCGTTGCAAGGTTGAGCTACTCTTGGTAAATTCATACCCTTTCTCTGCCATTATTTAGTAATATTTTTGGTTCCTTTTGGTAATATTTCGTTTGTTAATGCAGGGATATTCCGCCATATTATCAGGGTTTTTATCTTGGGTTACCCTTTTCAAATGCTTGTAAGTGTTATTTACTTTGATTATTTCCCTTTTTGAATATGATAAATATTACCTAGATACCACTCTAATTCTGCATTTGGAAATTTGTGGATAGGTGTGGGCTATGGCTCCTTGGCTAAGGGCATTCAACCATAAAAAGGTACTTCGGTTTCCATATTGAAACTTAACCATGGATGAGAAATGGATACCATGGTATATGCTATAAATTAGTGTTGGTGGTTACCTATCATAGGTTTGTTGAACCCATTTGGTCTATTTTTATCATCAAGAATGTAATTTGCTCTGTATTCCAGAAGGTTGTATACGCATGAGGGCTCCATAATATATTTTTTTGTTGGAGTTTAAATTATGACAGAGCTATTTCTCATGTATAATGAAGGGGGTTTTACTCATGTAACTCACAGACTCGGGTTGAAACAATTGTAGTTATGTTAACTTATTTCATAATGGAATTTCCATGTTTCTTTTCAGATGATGTTGTGGTTGGTTTTGGCCTCTACTCGCCACGCTCATAATATTCTCTTTTGTTCTATTTTCATTTAAAGAGGGTTATAGAACTACCCTTTTGTTTCTATTGTTTAAACTTATCGTTAGGCTCTTCAATGATCAATGCTCTTAACTTTTTGTATATGTTCAAGGTTTTAATCATAGAAACAACATTATCGTTTAGTATTTTAGCTTGTTGATTTTATATATAGATTCCTCTGAGTTTCTTTACGAAAATAGATTTATCGTATTTTCATATAGCCTGTAAGTTGTAAATACAATTTCTTCCATGTTCTATGATTTTGTTTAAGTTTTTGTATTGGTTATGGATAAAATTGTTTTCCTCTAACAACTTTATAATAGAATAATACTATGAAAAAAATAATATTTTATCCATAAACTTCCAATTGAACGACGATTAAAATACTAATAGAATATCCATAAGTTGCATCTCTACACTAATTTAATTAGAATATATTATCCATATAATACTCAAGACACAATTTTTAAATCTAGATCAGAATGGAAGAAAAATACGTAAGAAAAAACTTATAACTGAGATTCCCTTAAAGGAAAACACATGTCAAGTGGGTTGTTCCTCCCAAAATTAGATCATAGATGTCACATATTCCCACTCTGTGAGCTAAATACCAATCCAAAACCATCCAAGTGACTTGTTGCAGTGTTCAGGGTTCTAATCTTTATGTAAATATTTATGTGTCATTCCAAGATTTCTAAGATTGATTCAGAATGGCTTCCCATTTTCTTATTTTCTTTTCCTCTGGCTCATTGACCACCTATCAAATTGATTTTTGCTCATTGACCACCTGATACTTACACATGTTCCTAAAAACCTGAGATCTTGTCACACTTATGTTGAGTTAACTCAACCAATCTTCACTACTTGTCCCTCTTGGTAGTTCTCTTTGGATCAAGTGATTTCCTCTTTTTTTATTAACAAAATAATAAAATTTTAAATTGGATTACTAAAATCAATATTGTGCTAAAATAAAAATAATAATAATAATTATAAGTTTGAATTTTGAAATTTAAAAGTATCACGTTTGCACTTACCTCATGCACCCATTGTGTATGCTTTGTCCACATAGGGAAGTAGATATCATAGAGGGCTAAACAAAAACCATGATGAATGCTTTCTCTATAGTGGAAAGTAGATATCATAAAGGGACAAACATAAACAATGTCTCTATCCCAAGATGATATAGTGTCAGGAAAACATTGAAACCCATGTCCACCTTCTCAAAGTTGCCCACAGTGAATTCCTAGCCCACAAGTGATAGCAAAGAACAATTAATGTGCAATTTTTGGGACTAGTGTGAAAGCTTCCAAATCATTTAAATTTAACCTTCATAAAGTGACATTGGCCTACAGAAATACATGCCAACCTACAAAAACATGGAGTTTTCATCCAAAACATGATCACTTATAGCATGAAGTCCCACAGAGTGAGTTCTTGGTCCACTCAAGAAAGGCGAAATAGTGCCAAATGAACATTGAAACCCAAGTTTGTTGTCTCAAGCACAGTTGGAATATAAATAATAAAGAATGCTCCGTTTTGTAAGCACAAGGTCACAAACATGAATATTACTTCGATTTAGGGATGAGGCAAGCATATCCTGGAGTGGAGAATCAGAGCAGCAATGTCAAAACATTTTTCCCTCACTGCATGTATACATAATTCAGGGCTTGGCATTGGTGGAGGCAACTAGGCTATGGAAAGAGCCAAGAGTGTGGAATGAAAACACAATACTCAACAATGTGGAAAAACAGACTTTGGCTCTCAATACATTGTACTCCTCTTTCTAACTATTTATTGTAATTCTATTCTGACTGTTTATTGTAATTGTATTTTGGTTAACTAGTCTTTAGTACGAGGAAAAGTAGAGGGTTTATGTGAATCAATATCCATCCATTCCAAATTCCAAAGAAATATTAAAAACAATGCAATGAATTAATTATTGTTTTATTGTATTTTCATCTTACCAGTTCAATGATAAACAAGGCTGTGTGGCAGCGTAGTCCCTAGCAATGATGTTACAAAGAAAATTGTGGAAAATGGGGCCGAATTGTAAATGACAGAAGTGTTTGGTGAAAAATATATATCATGGAAATATTGTGTGCAACATGTATATCACGGAACATGGGGCATAAGTAAATGACGCTTGGCATGTAGAGCACCATTTATTTTTTGAAAGTATATAACAAACTACAAATTTGTTCAGTGGAAGAAAAAAATTGGAAATTTAAATGCATGTGTGCAACATGTATACGCTTGGCATGCAGAGCACCATTTATTTTTTGAAAGTATATAACAAACTACAAATTTGTTCACAGTGGAATAAAAAATTTGGAAATTTAAATGCATTTGTCATAAAGACTAGTCAAAGAGAAAAATGTATGAAGACATAAATTTAAAATGAGATAAGAAAACAGTTTTATTTGAAATATGTAAAAAAATAAAAGTTTGTTACATACTACTGGAAATTTTGAAATGTATATCACGGAACTTTTGCGTGCAACATGTATATGCTTGACATACAGAGTACCATTTATTTTTTACATAAATTTAAAAGGAGATAAGAAAACAATTTTATTTGAAATATGTAAAAAAATAAAAGTTTGTTACATATTACTGGAAGTTTTGAAATATATAAAAAAATAAAAGTATGTTACATATAAAAATTTAAATGCATTTGTCATATAGACTAGTGAAAGATAAAAATGTATGAAGACATAAATTCAAAAGGAGATAATAAAACAGTTTTATTTGAAATATGTCAAAAAATAAAAGTTTGTTACATACTATTGGAAATTTTGAAAGATATAGAAAAAATAAAAGTTTGTTACATATAAATGCAAATTTCAATGTGTTTGTCATGTATACTAGGATTGGGGCTCCCGCGGACCATTATATAAATATATACAAGAAACAAGACTGTAGAAAGAAGATTGAGTGCAATAGTTGCAAAAAAATAAATTGAAATGTATATGTATTTGCCTACACATCTCTATTTAAAAAAGTGGAATAAATGGGTTGATAAAAAAAACACGATGTAATTAGTAGACTTAGAGTGAGGGTACATATGAGCCCTTTGTCTATTTTCTTATGGTTGCAGTTTCATTGATGTCGCCGACGACGGTCGTTTCATTGATGTCGTCGAAGGTTGTTAGAATCCTGGCAACTGCCTGTTGTCTTTCGTCGGTGGCCTACTTCAATTCCATTTCGAGCCATTCTTCAATGTAGCTTTTCATTGGGGCAACATTGATCTCATTCCATATTTTTATGTTGAAAAGATCATTTTCTAATTCCCGGAAGTCGAAAGAAACATTACATAAAGCCTGATGAATTTCCTCATTCTGTACTGAATATTTGACTAGCCAGTCGTCGACATGAACTTGATCATAGTGAAGGATGTTGTAAAATTTTTTCATAGACAAGGCCTTAAAAATAACAACCTGTTTATCAAACTCTTTCCTAGTTAAGGGAAAGGAGTTTGCGATTAAGTCGGGGTCTTGGAAGTCGTTGGTTTTTCCAGCTAAGTTTATTCTTGACAACCTTGTGAATAATTTATCTTTCCTCAATATGGCTTGTTCACATGACTGAACAATGAGATGCAGTTTATTCACTTTTTCTTTCCAACATGCATTCAATTGACCGATCCATTTTTTGGATGGAAGATCTTGTTCTCTTCTTTTCATTTTTGTCATATTGTTTACAATGGTGCCAAAAGGAAGGACTTTTTTTAAATAGAATTTTTCTTCATCTTTTAACTCCGCCTGCAAATGTTGGAGCAAACTATGTGCCCTGGTTCCAAGGGAAGTGATGGTTTGTGATGTTTTCCACGCCTCGGTAACCAGTTCCATTATTTTCTTGATATTATTCTCCACATATCGTCTACAAGATGAGAGGAAGGTGAAGGATGATTTTATGTTAGCTGTAGGGGTGGCCGTCATGGCTATTGCTAAAGGATTGACAAGCAATGGCATAGGAATCAAAGCCTCTTCCAATTCCTTGACCCGGTCCTTCAATCTGGTATTCTCAACCTCGATGCCTCCAATGGAATCATGAAGTGCATCTCCACTCACGTTGTGAAGTTGACAGATTTGGGACGATCGCATGTTGGCAAGGTCAATCTCTGAACAAGATTTTCCTTTCTTATTTTTTACATCTTTTTTCTCAATTATCAATTTTTTGGAATGGGTATCAAAAACAACGCTTTGGAACATGAAGGATTCATCTTCGTCAAAATTTTCGGTAATGGATATGTCCATTGGATGGCTATGGTGGATGGCGTGTCGAGGTTGATCAAGGTAGCAGAGCATGCCATCTAGATCAATGTCAAGTTCCATGTTCTCACTCTGAATTTCTAGCTCTTCCGCCTGTCCCACATTTTTTTTTCTCTTCTTGTCTACTGGAAACTTGTGAGAACTATCAATTTTAGAGTGAGGAGGTTCGTTATCTCCTTCTCTGTTTGAATAACTCTGAGTTTCTTTGTTGTTGTGGTGGGCCATTGGAGCAATGTTCCGGGATGTTGTACTTTTTGGAGTGCTATTTTTCGATTGAACACTCTTGTCACCAAGGCCTTTCCCCTGTTCCGTGTACAATTTAGTGAAACTTTGCACTGTGTCTAGGTCGCTGGCATCACAGGCAGGAGCGTTGCTGCCACTGTCTCTGTTTTCGGGCAGGTGCATTTTGATAAAACAATCATCGAGGCCAAGTGTTTGTAAATGTTGTTGAAAAATATTATAGGGGTCGAACCCTCTTGTGATTTCAACATATCTCAGGTTGGAGATGCTAGAATGCACTGCAAATTCCTCAATTTTGTTGATGTTTTTCAACACGAACTCCCCTAATTTCCAAGGCAGAGGAATGAACTATTTTTTTCTCTTCTTTTGCAACAGATGCAACCAGTAGTTGTATTGTTGTGCTACTTCTGCAACAAACATTATGTCCATAATTTAACATGGAAGGAGAGCAGGTTTTTCAGTGGAGCCAAAAAATATTATGACAATGTAATTATCCAAATGTTGAAGTGTCCCCTTCCTGTCCAAAAAACTGGTTGTCTGTTCAGATATGTAGGGAGCATCTTCTCCTAACAAAAAAACTTTGAAAAAAGACACGAAACCATTAAAAACCTCATAAAACAATGGGAAGCCTTGTGCTTCCACAAGACCTAGTACCAGAACATTACTGGGTCTAATTCCCAATTGACATTCTTGGACAAAGACATTTGTGGAAACCGACAGGAATTCACTATCGCAAAAACTAAGTAGGAAAACATATAAAATTTCTTTTCCCTTTTGAAGCTTGACAATTGGGAACAGATTTCATGGGAAATTAACTTGCCCCCAATAAAAAATGGTTTTTTCGTTGACTGTGAAATACAAAATATAAAGAGCCATCCGGGAAACTGTTGTTGTGGACTCATGTCCCGTTATTCTTGTAAACAACCAGGCAATTTCGCGAAATGGATTTCTAAATGAACTAACCTACAAGATTGTAATATCTTTAGGAACTAGAAGCGGGTTTTCCAATAAATGGGTTCCAACCCGTTATTATGATTTTCTAGGAACTGTTTGCAATCTTCTCCTCTAAACGTCAATGTTGGCTCTGACAATCTTAACATATGGTGGAAGACTTGAGGTGACAAAGAAACAGAAGAGAAGTCCCGCAGTGGAATAATTCTTTTGTCTGAAGTAAATTTATCGGTGCATTAAGAGACTAGGTCCTTAGAGTAAAAAACCTCAGGGACACAACCTTCACGAGGAATCTGAGAGCTCCAAATTACTTGGTTCTCTACGACAAAGGTTGAGTAATAAGAATATGCCATGGACTACTGGAAGTTCTAGTCCTCACGCCCAAATATGTTCACTGTATCTCCACAGAACTATTGTTGAGATGATGCCATAGGTTTATGAGAACTTTGGTTTTCTCCAGACGATGGTTGAAATGAACAGTTAGAGAAGATAATGTAACTCTCCGCTAAATATTGGTTAAATGCTTATGAATGGGAAAACTCCTCGAGCCTTTCATTGATTAATGAAAATCCGTATGGGTGGTGCATGATGAAATCTTAGCAATAAATCTTACTTATTGCATATTTAGAAATGCGAAGGTGGAGGGTACGACAAAAAGAAATTAAGGATTAGAGGTTTCCTGAACATGCCAAGGCGACGATGTGTGAACGACATTTCATGATTTTGAAATCAACACGCGGAAGGGATAATATAACCCCCCACAAGTTTTGGTTTAATGTGCATTAATAGGAGATATCCTCGAGCTTTTCGCCCATAAATGACAATCTATACATTTCCTGCATGATGAGTTGTTAGAATTAAATGTCAGTAATTGCATATTTAGAAACAAGATATATATATATATATATAACACATTTTTTTCTTTTATTATAGACAAGTGAGAAGGTGAAGGAGACGGGGGAGAGCAAGGAAATAATGGCAAGGTCTGAAAAAAGGTTGGACGAGATTCAAAAAAGGGTTATGGGGATGCTGAGGAGAGGCGAGTGTTCCATGGTCAAATTTTATGTATCAGAATTGTTTACTGCAAAACGTGTAAAACGGAAGAGATCATGATGGGGCAGTTCAACGACCAGTTTGTATATTTGCAGAATTCTGAGAAAATGACAAAGTATGGAATAGGGAAATGGTCAAGCAGACTCGTTCTCGGAAGTGAGGATTTAAGTTTTCATGAATGGACCAACCCGATGATGCGCAAATGACATTCCATGATGTTTGAAATTAGCGCTTGCTAATTTCATGCCTAGAGATAAGATATTATATATAATTGGTAATTTCTAATTGCAAAGAGGCGCGAGCATAGGAAACAATGACTAGGAACTGAATATTTCTTGAACCTACCAAATCGATGATCCTCCAAATAAATTCAAAGAAATGGAAAGTATGGAAAGCGGACAAACGATATTAAAAAATGGGTGACAATAGTTCCACAGGAGATGTCAGGACAAGACGATTAAATTGTATTTCTCGGAAGTTTTCAGTGCAAAATGTATACCATGAAAGAGGGTATGATAGGTAGATCGTAATGTAGAAGAGGATATGAATTGAGTCCGGTTGTAAATTTGTATATCGTGGAAGTGAGGGTACTGTTCGCAGGTAATGGAACAATAGAAGTCCAATATAGAGCCCGCCTACCGGGAATTCGCGGTAGGAGAAGTGTTTGGGTATGGAATTTCACATTTGTAACAAATTTGTATATCGTGAAAGTGACGGTACTGTTCTCAGGTCATGGAATGGTAGAAGTCCAATATAGAGACCGCCTACAGGGAATCCACGGTCGGAGAAGTGTCTGGGTATGGAACGGGGAAGCAGTCGGTTGACGTCGCGATATAAGAGAACAAGTGAAAGAGTGAACCCACAAGTCTGTCCACGTATGTAGCCATACATTTTCAAAAAAATGAATAAGTGACGAGAAAGATAAAGTTCAGGGAAAAGAGAAACGAATATTTGGCCAAGTATAGAAGATGAAAAAGAAGGACCAATATATTCACATCTGTAATAGATATCCCATTTTCTTGCGAATATATATACTTGGAAAGAAGTGTGAAGTTAGCAGGTACAAAAAACAACGACTAGGAATACGATCTTCAAGTTTACTTGGTTTTAAGTTATATGCTTCGACTGTCAATTTGTATATCGCGGAACTCTAAGTCATTTTTTTAGTCAGGCAGCCCGCAAGTTCGGCTATCAATTTGTATAGTGCGGAACTGTGGGTGTTATTTGTAAGACACAAAAATTTAGAGGAATGGCTTTTCCCTTTAATATAGCTTATGTGGTGCAAATGTGGTATGGCTCATTTTAGCATTTTTCCATTCGTAAACAATGGAAATATTGAGCCCGCTAGAGCGTGTGTCAATTTGTATATTGCGGGGCTCCGAATGCTATTTGGAGGTCACGGAAAAATAAAAGTGCAATGTTGAGCCAGCCAGTGCACAAGTCCGCCTGTCAATTTGTGTATCGCAAAAATCTGGGTGTTACTTGTAGGAAACAGAACAATAGAGGGCGAATTTAAAAAAAGGGGAAGCGCTTGGTGGAAACGCGTGAATCCGCCAAGTCGCGCAACAAGGAATTTTTGGAAAAAAATGATTAAGTAACCAAGAAGATAAACTACAGGGGATAAAAGAGTGGGAAAATAGAAAGGCGGAGGGAAGTTTTTGTAAGTGTGAATTGGTTTCAAAGAAGTGCCATTTTTGCAAAACCATCATTTTTTACTAATTGTCAACAAATGCATTTTTGAAGATTAGATTTTATTGAAACCTGTTAGTGTAAGTATATTCTTGATACATTCTTCCATGACTGTAATATATTAACTTAAGTATTAAACTTCATTTTCTACTAATTGCCAGCAAATGCTTTGTTGAAGATTAGATTTTATTGGAACGTGTGGGTGTAAGTGTGTTCTTGATACATTCTTCCATGATTGTAACATATTAACTTAAGTATTAAACTTCTTCAATTATGGGTTGTTAGCATTAAAACTTAATAACTGCATGTCTAGAAACAAGAATGATGATTTTGTTGCAAGATTGTACATTGGTATTGCTATGGTCTATCTGCATTACGAATATAATTGAATGTTGGTTTGAAACTGTGTGTAATCCATTTTTTGTTTGCATAAAAGGCTGGTGGATTGACACAATACATTGTCATATAATTGTTAGATGTTCCATGTTAGAAAAAATAACCTAAGTAAAGACAATATTGGATAACTACGAGACCACCGAACATGCCAATGAGAACAAGCGTTAAATATAGAAAATAAACAACAACGAAGACTCCAAGGCAAATATTTTTAATATCAAATCCATTTAAAAAAAAAGAAAAACATCGAGTATTGTATATCTATCCTTAGAAATTGGACCCAGTTCTTTGGGCCAAAACATTGAACGTATCTTCCACAAACACAGGAACAGGATCCGCAGTATGCAGGATCCTTGCAGTTTTCTCCTCGATGAATCATCCTGTGGTAAAATTGATAGTTTTCAGAAGCTTCCCATGATGAAGAACACGAAAAAATTTTGCAGGAAAAATTGAATAGCCCTTTACTGAAAATTATGACACAACTAGAAACTGCCTCTGCGTAGTCGAAAAAACTTCAGGGACAGGCTCCATGTGCAATTCCAGAGGCCCAAATTAGTCCATTCTAGGTGGAAGGAGATGACTAGTAGAAAAATGTCTTGCAGCACTGAGAGTTCTGGACCTGATTCTCGAAGATGTTAATTGTATATCTAGATAACATGACAATAGTCCCTCAAGTGAATAAATTTTTGGCTTGAAATATATCTCTAGGAGCATCAACATATAATTTCTTTACATTGAAACTCTTCCGCCCAAAACAAACTAGTTTGGACCTCTGGAATTCCTACTTTTGCGCTGCAAAGCGGCTATTGCGTTCAATGCCGGTTTCTTTTCTAAAACTCCTTTTGGTGTTTTCAGGACCGCCATCACTGAGCCGAGAAGTTCCGCCCGTTATGCTTTATTTCAATTTGGGCACAGGAGTGGGAACAATCTCTGAATTGCGATCATGCATTTTCGTATCATCGCCCATCAGATCATCTTCTTCCAGCTCGGAATCCATGACATCAACCTCTACGCCAGCCATTAATGCAACTGGGCAGGTTCTTTGAGCAGGCAGGGTTGCCTTGGAATTCTTTGGCTTGAAATATATCTCTCAGTGTACCAAGGGACTATCTCCTTTTTTTCTCTTGGACGGAGGGAGATGAGTAGTAAGAATATGCCCTGGAATAGTGGAACCGCTAGCCATAATGCCCGAATGTGTTTACAATATCTGGAAAAAACTGCTTCCACAAGTTAACGATAATTTCTGTTTGCTCGAGATGATGTTTGAAACGAAAATTGGGGAGGGATAATATAACCCTCCACAAATTATGGTTTAATGCGTATCAATGGAATATCTCCTCAATCCTTTCGTTGATTAATGACAATCTCCAGGGTTCGTGCAGAATGATCTGTTACCATTAAATCTCAATAATTGCATTTTCAGAAAAAAGTGTGATGGTCACGGTGACGACGAAGAGAGATTAAGAGTTAGAAATTTCTTAAAGGCGCCAACCCATCGACGCACAAAAACAGATTGCATCATGTTTGAAATGAATAGTTGGAAAGGATAACATACTTCTGCGCAAATATTGGTTTAATTTGTAGTAATGACAAATCTTCTTCGGCCTTTCGGACATTAATGACAATCTTAACGGTTCCTAGATGATGAACTACTAGCATTAAAGATTAATTATTTCATATCTGGAAATAAGTACGAAGGTAGCGGTGATGACGAATTGCGATGAATCATTGTACATTTCGTGCACCCGCCAACCCGCAAAACCAATTCCAAGAAATGCCCAAGTATGGAAAGAGGTCAGGCAGGTTACAAAAGAAAAAGGGCAGAAGATATGCCCAGGAGATGTGAAGGGTCGATGGTCATATTGCATCTCAGTGAGAGATATCGGTCATCAATTTGTATGTCGCGGAATTTCAGTTGTTGTTTGTGCGTAAGGGAACAACGGAAGCGCAATGGCGAGGGGGCAATTTGCATATTGCTGAACTTCCGGTTTTGTATATAAAAGCATGAGACATTGGGAAAAAGGACCAAGTAAATAAAAAGTGAAAGCATACGATATGAAGGGGGATTTGTTTTCTAATTTGTGAATCGCGGAAGTCCGGGTGCTAGTTGCAGGCGATGGAACAATGGCAACGCAATGTTAAACTCGCCTATGCAGGAACCCACGATTCAAAAATTTTGTTCAATATGAAGTGGGGAAGCGGTCAATCTGGCTAGTGATATAAAAATAACAATGGAAATCTGAAGACGTGAATCCGAAAAATCCCGCACCTAGACATTTTTCAAAAAATGAGTAAGTAAAGAAAGGGAAAGCAGAGATAAAAGAGAAACTAGATTTTTTTTGAAAAATGAGTAATACACACTAAATATGTACTATAAAGTATAAACATGAGATGTTATAGAGCATGTACAGATCCTGCATTCCATACTTAGCCACTTTTTCAATCGCGGGTTCTCAGGCTGGCGGGCTCAAAATTGGGCCTCTATTGTTCCATGGCCTACAAAGAGAATCCAGAATTCCGTGGTATACAAATTGGCAAGCGGACTTGTGGGATAGCTCTGTCAACATTTCACTCCTTTTGTTTCGTGTCAAACAAACAACACTCAGAGTTTCACGATATACAAATTGACAGACGGACTCCAGGGATGGCAGCCTCAAGAGTGCGATTGTTTAAGGATGGTAATCCCTATTAACTATTTAACATTAGCTAAAAATATTATTTGCAATACTAAATTATTAATATTAAATATTGATATTGTACAATTTAATTAGACAAGAAGGTTTGTACAATATGAAATGGGGAAGCAGTCGGTCGAGCTGGTGATATAAATGTAAGTGAAATCTGAATACGTGAATCTGCCAACTTCCTTACCAAGAAATTTTCCAGAAAAATGAGTAATACATAATATGTACTTTTAGAAAGTACGGACATGATATTTTATAGAGCATGTACTGATCCCGCATTCCATACTTATGCCAATCTTTGGATCGCAGGTTCTCAGGCTGACAAGCTCAAAATTGGGTCTCTATTGTTCTGTGTGCTACAAATAACACCCAAGAGTTCCTTGATATAAAATTGATAGGCGAAATTTCGGGCTGACTCGCTCAACATTGCATTTCTATTGTTCTCTGTCCTTCAAACAACACTCGAAGTTCCGCCATATACAATTTGACGGATGGACTCCAGGGCTAGCAAGGTCGAACTTGCAATTGTTTATCGATGGTGATCCCTATCAACTATATAACACTACCTAAAAACATTATTTTCAATACTAAAGTATTAATACTAAATATCGATATTGTACAATTTAATTACATAAGATTATTAAAGGATGTTAAATATCTTATTTCAAAGAAAAACCCGCGTATTCAGAAACTTGCGTTCCAAAATTTTTGTATATTATGAAACAGGGAAGAGGTCGGTCGGGCTAGTGATATAAAAATGGGTGGAAATCTGAACACGTGTATCGCTTAAGTTCCACACCTAGAGATTTTGCCAACAAACAAGTTATACATACTAAATATGTACTTTTATAAAGTATGGGCATGAGATTTTATAGAGCATGTATGGAGCCCTCATTCCATACTTAGCCACTTTTTGGATCTGGTTCTCGGGATGGCGGGCTAAAAATTGGGCCTCAGTTGTTCCATGCCCTACAGATAGCACCCAAAGTTCTGCGATATACAAATTGACGAGCGAACTTGCGGACTATTTGAATTTTAAGGGCCTCGTGTTGATGTAATATCACAATTGGACTTGGGCCAGTTTATATTTGTTTATTACAATATCAAAGGGAGAAGCAGTCGATCGAGCTGGTGATACAAAAGTAATTGAAATCTGAAGCCATGAATCTGCCAACTTCTGTAGCTAAAATTTTTCCGAAAAATGAGTAATACATACTAAGTATGTACTCTTATAAGGTATGGAAATGATGTTTTTATAGAGCATGCAAAGATCTCGCATTCCATAGTTGGCCACTTTTTGGATCGTGGGTTCTCGGTCTGGCGAGCTCAAAACTGGGCCTCTATTGCTCTGCATCCTACAAATAGAACCTAGAGTCTCGAGATATACAAATTGACAGGCGAACTTGCGGACTGGCTCACTCAACATTGCAATTTTATTGTTCTGTGTCTTCCAAACAACATTTGGAGGAAACGAGTAATACATACAAAATATGTACTTTTATAAACTATGGACATGAGATTTTATAGAGCATATACAGATCCCTCATTCCATACTTAGCCACTATTTCGATCGTGGTTTCTTAGGCTAGCGGGCTTAAAATTGGACCTCTGTTGTTCTATGCCCTACAAATAGCACCTAGAGTTTCGCGATATAAAAATTGACAAGAGGACTTGTGGGATATTTGATTTTTAAGGGCCTCGTGTTGATGTGATATCACAATTGGAGTTGGGCCAGTTTATATTCATTTATTACAATATCAAACAGGGAAGCGGTCGATCGAGCTGGTGATATAAAAGTAAGTGAAATCTAAATTCATGAATCCGCCAACTTCCACACCTAGAAGTTTTTCAAAAAATGAGTAATACATACTAAGTATGTACTCTTATAAAGTATGGACATGATATTTTTGTAGAGCATTTATGGATCACACATTCCATACTTGGCCACTTTTTGAATCATGGATTCTTGGGCAGGCGGGCTCAAAATTGGTCCTCTATTGTTTCGTACCCTACAAATAGCACCCAGAATTCTGTGATATACAAATTGACAAGCGGACCTGCGGCTTGACTGGCTCAACATTTCACTTCTATTGTTCTGTGTCCTCCAAAAAGAACTCAGATTTCCGTGATATACAAATTGACAGACGGAGTCCAGGGATGATGGGCTCAAGATTGTCATTTTTTACTGATGCTAATTCCTATCAACTATCTAACATGGTCTAAAAACATTATTTTCAATACTAAATTATTAATATTAAATATTGATATTTCACAAATTAATTATACAATAAAGTTTGTACAATTTTAAATGGGGAAGCGGTCAGTCAGGTTAGTGGTATACAAGTAAGTGGAAATCTGAACACGTGCATCCGCCAACTTCCAGACCTAGAAATTTTTCGAGAAACGAGCAATACATACTAAACATGTACTTGTATAAAGTATGGATATGAGATTTTATAGAGCATGTATGGATCCCTCATTCCATACTTAGCCCATTTTTGGATCGCGAGTTCTCGGGTTGGCGGGCTCAAAATTGAGCCTCTATTGTTCTGTGTCCTACAAATAACACCCAGAGTTACGCGATATACAAATTGACATGCGAACTTGTGGGCTCTCTGGCTCAACATTGCACTTCTATAGTCTTGTTTCCTAAAAAAAAAACTCGGAGTTCCACGACATACAAATTGACAGAAGGACTCCAGCACTGGCAGGCTCAAGATTGCGATTGTTTACGAATGGTCATCATGTCTAACATTATTTAAAAAAATATTTTCAAATACTAAATTATTAATATTAAATATTGATATTGTACAATTTAAGTACATCAAATTATCAAAGGATGTTAAATCGCTTATTTAAAAAAAAAATAAGGAAACAAAAGAAAGTTTTTTAAAATTCTATCACTGCAAGCATAACAATGACCAATTCGAATTTTAAGAGCGTCTTGTTAATATAATAGCACAATTTCACTTCGCACAATATAAATTCGTTGATTTCAAATTATTCCATAGGATTAATTTTACCAAGTTCATCGATTAAGGAAAAATACTAAAACAAGCCACATACTACATTTGAGTCACAACGCCATAGAAATTAACAGGTGGATTTGCGGGCTAGCTGGATAAAAAATCCAATTCTATTGTTTTGTGTCCTCCAAACAATAGTCAGAGTTCTGCAATATACAAATTGACAGATGAAGGATACAACCAAGAACCAACTAAACTTCAAACAGGCCGCAAGCAAGTTCCTAGAAGCTTCCATAGAGCAAGTCGCATCGACCTTTGCATCAAACAATTTGATATACAAATAAAAGACGTCGACGCATTTGTTTTCTGTTACATCTGGTACATGTTCCCAGTAGAAAATAACTGGGGCCATGGGATATATGGGGTTTGCTTCCGTGCTTCCCATTTTTGGACCAAACAATCTTATGCGCATGCAATCCCAAGTAGTCAAGTCCGACGAACATTCATTTGGATGTTGAAGAAATATTACAGACACATGAGGTATTTTCGTTTCCTGCCAAAGTTTGATATATATATTTTTTCCCTTCTTGAACCGATATGCAAAATTGCATTGTCCTCATTTAAGGTGAATTTGTTGTGTATCCGAAGGTCCCGCAACATCTAGACACTGCTTTTCTTTTTATGTAGATACATTTCATACGACAATTATGTCAACTTAGGAAGCACATTTTGTAACAGAGGCTGCCTAACCGTACAATGCATGGTTGTGTTGTCCACGGTTCATATGGAATCATTGAAGCAATGTCCATATATATATGGACATTTTTCACCACATTATAGACAATCAATCGTATCATCACTTATCAAAGTGGAGGCAGAAGAGGGAGAGTTTCATTTCACACATACAGGTTCAAAGGGGGTCGAGTACGCATTGACTGAAACTAAAACACCTTCAACTTGAGAATGCGAGCATAGGAATTAATACATTTAACAATATAATACACAACTGCATCCCCCCCCTTAAGAAAATAAAAACAAAATAAAAGAGGTTGCAGAAATTTGTTGAAGGCTATTTGTATAAGCAAAGTGAGGATGATTTTGTGGATGTATACGCACAACAGTTGTAGAGCTAGCTAGTTTCTGCAAATCATGTACTATATCTACTCGTAACTCTGTTATAAATGTTGCCTGGGTTGTGTGAAAGATCCTTTTTCTAACATCCCTTTTCTTTGTTATATTTTTGAAGAGCATAAGTGGAATCTTCTCTTTATGCAATTGCTACCCCATTGACGAAAACAAATTTGAATAGGTATCAAACAATTGCTGCTGGAACATGGAACAATGCAATATTTCTGTAACTTACCCGAGATACATGCACATGTTAAAGTAAAGGACAAAATTGGATATGAAAAGAGATATCATTGCCTTGTCGCTATTTGAATCTCCATCCTTTATATGGAGAATATGTTGCGAGCCATGTTTTCTCGCTAGTGTGACATTTGCGCCAATCATTTTGATTGGGTAAATATCAGTGCTCTGTGCAAGGTGGCTAATAGTCGTGTTCGGGACAAAACGATATTCTGAACAAATAACGAGAATTTTTTCCACAACACTTGTTTCGTTGAGAGAAATAATTCAATCACAATCACCATGGTCATATACTGTTTTGGGCAATATATTACCCAACAATGGATATCCCATTACCTGGCAATATCTTTTCTACATGTTTCTGGACAAGTTGCGTAAGAATAGTCAGTGTCACTGTCATCATGGCCTCCTTGTCTATCATGTCAGCACGCATAATGGATCTACTTTTGTTTTCCTTTTCCAAATAGGTGATATAGACAACCATTATGTCCCTGGCGAACACTTGTCCAGTTCGGCAGTTGTTCAAGCCCTCTATTGATAGTACTTTGGGTGTTACAACTTTAGACCTAGTGACAATTTTTGAACATGAAAACTAAAGTGAATGGTAATGTGCATTTTTTTTTTTTTGTATTCTTCTTTCACTGGCATAAATCTACAAGTAAAAKCATAGCTTCGATGGACTATGGAGCYAGAGTTTTGCAACCACACCTCTTAGTCTGTGGAACATGCGATACGTTCGACGTCTCGCTTGTACTTGYTGACACTTCTTGTGAACTGCAAACCATGTATTGTAGATGACATCATCATATTCACCATGCCATAGATGAATATATAGTCGAGGATATTTGTTTGGTAAATATAGTAAGAGAAGAGTGTATGCATCTTTACATTTGGCCTTGTCGGTCTACTGATGTCTGGGATGACTGACTACTCATGCCCATGTCACTAGTCCAAATTTTTTTTATGCAAGCATGTGCAGGTGAACATCAAGACTAAATAAGCATATGCATTGTATACTTTCCATCAGAAGAACTAAATAACCGTAAAATTGTATGCATYTGATTTTTTTAACTRGAAAAATGTGTAACARTAAACAGGGTGTGAGGGCGGGGCACCACAACCAATCTATATATCACGGATCCCCGGAAGCCAGGGGAKMAATCTTGAACCTGCCAGCCCGACACCCACAATCGACAAAGTGGGTAACTATGGAATAAGGTAGAAGCGCGACCATAGATGTGAAACCGTTAGTCCTCCAACCGGTGCACCAAGGCATTTTCGAAAAGACCACTAAGCAGATCAATTAGAAAACAAAAGGGATAATAGAAAATGGAAAAAGTAGAAATAGGGAGGGAAGAAAGGCCGATTGCTGCCAAGCCATCATTTTCAAGTCTAATATTATATGCCCACACCCACTTTGTATATTTAGTTTACCAGAACAGTTGGTATTCCTTTTAGAAAATTGTACCACAAAACCCTTTGTTGTTGCATAGAACAATTCATCTTCTTATCCAACCAACCTGGTTTTTTGAAGTTAGCACCGCCAAATATGCAATGGACATGAAGGCAAGTTAGTATCAAGACAGACATGTAAAAGAAAGAGAAACATGTCTATTTACCCGCGAAAGAGTCCATCGTCCTCTCCATCCATTATGTTTGTTTAAATGTAGCAATGCAGCGAAAACACAATGGACATGAAGTAGGTTTGTATGCAGGAAGGCATGTAATGAAGATAATTTATCATTTAGGAAGCCACACAACATCTACATACAATAAACTAGTTGAACACATATACAGACAATAAATGAAATACAAAACAACGCAATATGAAATAACAGTACAAGCATGCACCTTTCTATATTCTCTTCAACCGATGCAGTCAAGACTCCGTCGTTTTGTCCAACTATTTTGTTTCTTTGAATGTGGGAACGCACAAAACACAATGAACATGAATGGAAGCTGGTATGCACCGGAGAAGAAGTAATATGTACATACAGTAAAAGAGACTCAATGAACAATCTAAAAGATAGGTAGAAACATGAACCTTTGCGCTTCTCTATCCATAGTTGTAAATGTTCAATTTTTTTTTCCTTGCCCAAAATATATTACAAGCCACAAAATATCACGAAATTGCATGGCCGTAGCTAAACAATTTATGGTTTTCTATGAAAAAGTATTCAGATATGCTTCCACCGATGGAAATACATGTTCTTTATCCTCTACACAGACTGTTATGCCCACGATACAAGATTTTGGTTTTCCGTGGCAAACTAGCCAGATATGCTTCCACGCATCCAAATATAATTTTGCAGTATCTTTGTTGTATATATCATATCTCAGGCACAAGACAAGTTGTATCGTGGGCACACCAGTCTATGTAGAGGAAAAAGAACATGCAATTTCATATGCGCACATCTGACCATACATGCTTTATAAATGCAGCTTTCATATGCTTTATTTTAACAAAAAAACAACAGATATTGCAATTTCACATGCAATTCTTGAACAATTTTGCATGCAAATATTTTCTTTCATGCCAGCACTGAAGCACCAACAAAATCTCACAGCAGAGCAGATATCGACCTTGATAGATAGGGTAAATAACACAAATGCATGTCGACTCGTGGGTGTAGGGGATAAACACTATAAAGCGCCCCAAAAACAATAATAATAATAAAAAAAAAAATAGCTCCAACCATTGGCATTGGACCCCAACCCTGTAAGGCCGAATCAAAAAAATTAAAATAGCAAGCACCAAACCAACGAGAAAGTACGAACATGCCGAATTGTAGCCCCAAGGCTCCAAAGAGTAAACCTGAGCCAAACAAATACAACCAACAACCCACGAACCAACGAACCAATGAACAAACAACAACCACCAAACCAGTAAACAACATATGTATCTCCAACGATTACGAAACTACAGCCGAAGCACAAAAGGAACCGAAAACATATGACGAGCATGCCACTAGAAATAAACAAACATTCTTACTTGCAAAATGCAAACACTGAACAACAAACAATGAATAGAAAATGAAACTGTGGCATGGAAACTTACTCCGAAATGATCAAATGAAGAAGCGTAGGTCGAATTGTGAGCCAAACAACAACAAACAACAATCGATAAACCAGGGAAGAAGAAACACTCACCGAACCAGTAAACAATATTTGTAGCTTCAACGATGACGAAATTGCATTGCAAGGCTAGAAGAAGGATGAAATATAGAATGCCTATTCAACTGGCGGTGGACAACAATATTGTAAAAAATCACTGCAACATTGTATGGAAAATTTCGAGGAAAAATGTATTCCGAGAAGCGTGTTTAGATAAACATTTAAGTCTGTCAGGCTGTCTAAGGACCTTGCAGTATGGAAACATTTAAGCTATCAGGCATGTTGGAGGACCTCGCGTCATGTAAACATTTAAGTTGTCAGGCCTATTCAAGCACCTAAAAAAAAAGTGTCAATACATTTCAATACAAATACACGCGGCAAGGACGTTATAAATTTTGGAATTATCGATCACTATAAAGCTTGGATATCTAAACATTTCAATATGATTAGTACAAATAAAAACTTAGGGATATATTCAGCTAGCAGGAAATGCTAATACAAACATTCGAACTAATGCTAGCATTAATCCACCTTCAAGCAATACATAGGAAAAATATATGATTATACGATAAAAGTTTGGATATGTTCCCATATAAAACATTGGGAATAGTGAAGCCGGCAATAAGACCTCCAATCTCTTATCCAATATAGTACATATATGATACTTTTTATTATATAAAATCTATGTTTTTAGTTCCCTAGCTCCAACAATAAGTATTATGCAAATATTTCTGGTCAAAGGACAAACTAATATATAGTCAACGAATTACGGATCACTATACTCCCTCTATGCCTACAATACAAAACTAATAATATATATAGAATGAACAAAATACACTAAGTAGCCAACCAATAATTAAGAGTAAACCAATGATTGATTCACTACTTACTACATGGTGCTGGGCAAATTACAACGAACCACTGATTTGCTTGACAATGAACCACTGATTTGCTCACTGCCTACTGCATTAAAAAATAAAATGTTGAAAATCAACTCTAAGGGAAACTATAGATAACGCAAAAATTAAACGCCAATACGGTAGCTTTCATTATATGTCCACCATGAACAAAATAATATAAAAAATTGATGTAACGCGAAATTCGTCATTAGATTTTATGATCCCGCTCCTTCTGGATAGGGTTGAAAGTGAGCACATCCATCCGACGTCGGCGTTATTGTTAAAGCGAAATGTATGCATGCCTCTCCCCGCTATGGCGAAAAGTTTCCGCCGTGACTCGACATGATTCACTTGTGTAAACAAACCAATTTCCAAGAATCATCACACTCACATTGTAAAGTAATTCAATGGCAACGAAAAGGACAAAATAGACCAAAGAAGTCATCAAACACGCCACACGGAAACATTAAAAAACGTAGGATCTGTCTTGCAACCGAATCTATATTGTAGATTGAAGGGTATGGCGATGGCGGCCGTCAACAGTTTGGCCTGCTGATAACCGTCAATAGGATATTGCGGGCGTTAATAGTTTGGTCGCCAATAGGATATAAGTTAATGTCGGCCGTCAATATGTTATACTCTTATACTTTGCTTTGATCGTTTGCTTTCTTTCCTTTGATCATCTGGCAACGAAGTCAGTATTTCACCGGCAAATGGCTGCAATAGACTCTATTTGTACAAGAAAAAACGACGAGGTTAGTGAGGCATCGCCATGTCCAGAACAATTGGATGTAAGCATTAGGATACCAGTTCATAAGTTCACTGGAAGGAAAAAGAATGACGGTAAAAGTGTAGATAATTCCCAACAAAGAGGGCAGTGGCTTCGGGCTGCCGTGCTGGGGGCCAACGACGGATTGGTGACTATAGCGTCGTTAATGATAGGAGTCGGAGCAGTGCAATCAAATGCAAAGATCGTGGTTGTATCAGGTTTGGCAGCCCTGGTAGCAGGTGCTTGCAGTATGGCGATTGGGGAATTCGTTTCTGTGTATGCTCAACGTGATGCAGAAGTATCTAACCTGAAAATAAGAGTAAACAATCTGGGAAATCGTAACAAGGATGAAAGTATCCCCAAGCCGTTACAAGCAGCAATTGGATCGGCCCTGGCATTTTCTGTGGGAGGAGTCGTCCCCTTACTCTCGGCAGCATTTATCACCGGTTACGCTGTTAGAGTTGGAGTGCTGGCATTCGTGTCTAGCGTGACTCTTGCGTCTTTTGGTGCAATCGGAGCTTACTATGGCCGGTCTCACGTGGTCAAAGGAACTCTGAGAGTACTGATAGGAGGGTGGATGGCCATGATAGTAACCTTCGGCTTGCTCAAGCTCTTTGCAACCATAGCAGGATAGAATTATTTTCACCTGCGTGTAATTATTTTCAAATTTACATTTGACATAGCACAATAAATTATATGTGCCAGGATTGTAGTGATTTGTCTGTTAAGTAATATGTTGTTATACATAACATTTCTCTACTCTCCAAAAAAATAAAGAGTCTCATCTTAGTGGATTCAAATCTCATGAATGGGCTTTAAACTTTATTCTCACTTCTTACTTTCACATGGAATTCTTCAAATTGTTTTAACATGTTTAATTTTTTAGAGTTGGAGTGCTGGCATTAGTGTCTAGCATGACTCTTGCGTCTTTTGGTGCAATCAAAGCTTACTATGGCCGCTCTCCCGTGGTCAAAGGAACTCTGAGAGTACTGATAGGAGGGTGGATGGCCATGTTAGTAACCTTCGGCTTACTCAAGCTCTTTGCAACCATAGCAGGATAGAATTATTTTCACCTGCGTGTAATTATTTTCAAATTTACATTTGACATAGC
>ML803206.1:124040-153005 GCA_009831015.1 Picea engelmannii | reverse complement strand
GGACAAAGATTGTAGAATGATAGTGTAACATCCCCAACCCTCCAAAGGTTGGGCAATGCTACCAACACTTATGAATTTATCCCTTTAAATCTATGATACCATACTGTAATGTCCCCAACCATCAACCCACTTGTCGGGCAATGATACTATGCAGAAAATTCTCATACTTGTATATAAAACATGCATATTAAACTTAATTAATAGATTTAAGGAAACAACTTAGAGAAAACACATAATTACTGCTAGTATACATAATCCATGGCATTAACAATAATTCATGATTACGACGGAATACGTGATGATCATACAAGCATCACAGACATGAATAAAATAATATTAAGCACAATTGGTACTTATCTTTTGAAATGAAGGTAACACCGCCAACTGCGTGCAGACATTCCACGAACCTCCTAGCCTAAGACCACACTACTCATCACTCTCAGTAGTAGGTCACCCCCAAGCTGGGACTAAGCTCCACCAGGAAAGGAAGTCCTAGGCTAGGAAAGGTCAATAGGAATACACATAGTTACCAAGGAAGGATTCTCTCCCAGGAGTCACTTACACCCACTGCTCACAGACTCTCATTCCCCACATGCCTGTTCCACCCCAAGAGTATACACCTTCACTATCACGAAGACAATCCTTCGGCTGCTAAACCTCCCTTGCCTTGGGCTTTAGCAATAGACTGGACTGGAAGTCTCTGAGCTCTGTGGCAGCTACATGACCCTTCTAGGAGTTCTCACTTCCTCCACACACTTTCTCACCTGGAGAGAGTCGCTCACAGGCTTGGTAACCTGCCTCTTCAACAACAACCACCTCCCTCACATTGAGAGAGAGGTTTACACACAGGCCAGAAAACCACGAGGCTTAGGATGAACATGCATTGACTAGCAATCCATACGTATTCTATCATTGTGTGGCCACCACAATCATCTAGGAATACAGACACGACCACCCAAAACTGGTGACAGACATATTCTACATCATAACAAGGCTCGACAATTATGGGATGCTTCGATTTTCTCAACCAGCAACATAGCATGGATTCTTGGTTCTAGTTTCAGGATTGCATAAGGGTGCACAGAGATCTCACACATAGGATTGAACTATCTAGGCGAGGGATATGAGAACAAACACCAGAAATAGGCCAATCATGGACACCCACGAGTTTAGACGAAGGATGGAGAATGGAAGGTCGAACCGTGGACCCAGGCGATGGATGTAGCAATCCAGAATGAACCCCCAACACAATTTATTTCTTGGGTTAAATTGCATGTGCCTGCGTCGACACATGTCACCCATGAAGCATGCTCCTCCTCCTTGGGAGTCACCTGTCCTTCTAGGACTTAGGATATAACATAAATTTCACATGGTTTTGGAATAATAATAAAGTATTATTCTTAAGGACTTAAGCCCTGAAGCTTAGCCTCTATTCCTACCTCTCAACCCCCTCTCCCTTACCCATTCTATGGAAGCTTAGTCCCCCATCACTCATTCATCGTGGTAGGTCCACATGCAGAGATGTTTATATTTTATTAATAATGTGCATAATTACATGTACAAAATTAGGCTCCTGGCCTTTAACCTTTAGGCTCTCTAGCCTAATAAACACATAAGCATATTAGCTTATCAATAATCGGCTCACCAACCTAAAAAACATGATTTACAATTCATAAGAATGATTACAACAAGTCTCGTCCTTGGGGATATTACAATCCCCTCCCCTTATTTTTACATTGTCCTTAGTGCAACTTTCACACAGTATCAACAAGATTTCCAAAATATTCAAAAAGATGCGGGTATTCTTCCCACATAGCATCCTCATGCTCCCATGTCGCGTCCTCATAACCATACCATTTCCACTGGACCTTTACAAGCCCTATAGCTCGATTCCAGAGATGTTTGTTTTTCCTGTCCAATATGCGCACAGGATGCACTTGCAGGACACCTTCTTGCTCCACCTCAATCACATTCCAATCGATAACATGAGAAGCATCAGGTATATATTTCTTAAGAAATGAAACATGAAACACATTATGTACAGTCATGGATGTAGGTAATGCAAGCATATATGCAACTGACCCAATCTTTTCTAGGATTTCAAATGGCCCACAAAATATGGATTCCAAATTGGTGTAGTTTTCCAACTTCAGGGAACTTCTATTAGCTTTTACTTTCAGTAAAACATGATCACCCACTTTGAATTCTCTGTGGGTTCTATTTTTATTAGCATAACTTTTTTGCCTGTCTTGGGCAACTTTCAAATTCATCTTAATTTTTAGCATCTATTCCTCCATTTCCTTGAGCAAACTCTGGACCAACTACCGCCCTATCAGCTGGATTATCCCAACTTACTAGAGTATTTCACTTTCTACCATAAATCACTTCAAATGGGCTCATCTTCAATGATGCTTGATACCCATTGTTGTAGGGGAATTCTACCAAGTGTAGGTAGTCTTCCCATTTCGATGGTTTGTCCATCACATACATTCTCAGTATGTCTTCTATCACTCGATTCACTTGCTTTGTCTTCCCATCCGACTTAGGATGATAGGCTGTACTAAAATTAATATTTGTTCTGAATCCCTTAAATAACCCCTTCCATAAATTTGAGGTAAATTTTGGGTCTCTGTCAGACACAATTGTCTTAGGAATTCTGTGCAATCGTGCCACTTCCTTCATAAAAATATCAGCAACATCTGCTGTTAACGGATAAATTGTTAAATGTGGACATAAACTAATCTCCCTAGATCCACCTAGATCTAAAACAAAACACGGCATGACATGGCTCTTTCCTAGGCTTTAATCATCGAATTTACTACCAAATAAAAGATGAGAGACATACCTTTAAGTGTCGCTTCCTTATGTCTTTGTTGTTCCTGTTTTTCTCTAGTGCTCTTGTAATACTAATCCTATAGTGAGACACAAACCAACCAATGTGAAACTAGAGAGAGTATATTCAATGACAACCTATGCATATGATCAATGAATTATGCAATAAAATAAATATAATTCTATGGGAAAGAAAAATGCCACTGTATTATATTAATAATAGGAAGAGAGATTACAACCGGATGCCTTGATGTTGTAAGGTTCCTTTGAATGATTCCTTACTTCCCACACACTTTTGATCCAAGAATTTTGAGACTATAGATCTGATATCTATCTTGACAAAAACAAAGCTCAAAGCCACTCTAAACAAGCTAACAATTCCAAGCCAAATTCAACTAAGCTCAAGCTAACTTTCTCCGTGAGAGCTCCTCTCCTTTTACAAGTTGAAGAGGATAAGGTGAGGAGGTTAGGATGATCCCACTAAATCATGAAAGCGAGTAAGATCCAAACCATTTGGAGGCCACCTCACCATAGAATCTTCTCCTTCTAGAAGCATCGAGAAAATGCTTGTTTTTCCCACATACGAACGCTGTTGCACCCTAGTTGTAATGCATCCTGCAAAAACTCCACAACTTAGATATAGTGCGAACTGCGGAAATCAAGCATTTATGCACCATATGTATAGATAAACCTACAGAAATCCTCCTTAATAGGGTTTTTACAAAGGAAAATCTAATTTCTTCTCTCAGGCAAAGTTCTTCTCCCTTCTTTCTTCAGGAATTTAGGCCACTAACCCCTTTGAAGGAAACAAATAGGTTTACATCATTAACGGTCATAGTGGTGATGAAAATAATGTGTAACACAGAGCCCCCCAAAGTATGAAGTTAGAACAGAGTGATAGCTGATATACTTTGTCAAGTGTGTATAGGGAACAAGGAACAGTCGGTCGAAAACCTGCCAACAAACAAGTAAATACAGTACAATAATATATCATCACCGAGGTAGGCATTCCCATACTAAGAATACAAATGACTCAAGTCTGAACATAGCCACCAAAAATACACTGTGGATCTATGTGTTAAAGACTCAAATTTGAACATAGCCATGAGACATACAATGTGGATCTATGTAATAGTACAAACTAAATATACTCCAATGCAACTTGAATCTGTGAGAAAAGATTCAGGGCATTCATCTCCACCACTCTATAGTATGGATCTAACCATGCGAATACATGTGCTGAAGTTGAACATGGTAGAAACCACTTGATTACCGATCATTAATGAATACTATTAACAAGTGCGAGAGAAATTACCATTAATGTCAATGACTCCCAAGGTACTCTTGTACAATCCAACGAATATGAATCAATGATCTGAGGTCGAACACTCGGTGGAATCTCCCAATAAGGGGTCGATAATGAAAACCCACTGTCAAAAGCAAGGAAGCTTTCTATTGAGGCATGCAAGTTCCAAGGTATCAATTAGTTTCTAAGTCTAATTCTTGGATAATGAGTTGAAGTTGATAGGAAAAGACTCGTCACAGGAGGGTCTTAATGTATCCCCCATCAATGACACGAAATGGGTAACAAGATTTGATGTAGATCAAAGTAACTAGTGATTCAGGACTGACTCAGGGATGGCTGACACAATAGAAGGCTTAAGTACTAAAGAGATGGCCAACGCAATAGAATGATTTCTGAGTTGAACTTCTATTTAAACATATTGATGACATGACAAATGTCTTGGAAAGACTGACTCAACAACAAGGATCATAGACCAATTTGTGATCTTATAAAGGAGTATGATCAAGAGACAAATGGATTTTCCAACCTAGACACAAAGCGAGTGAAAGGGTGTCATGTTCAAAAGCAACTCTTCCATAGAATATAGGTTTATACACATTTCTTTCCTAATTTCCCCCCCACCATTTCAGACGAGTACCTCTTTATTTTTACACAAGATTGAGGAGGATAACATATGCTTGTAAATGTAAGATCATCCTTCGGACTAGTCCCTCAGAGTATGTTTAACGAACCCTAGGAAGGAGTGGTTCAGTCCCATATGGATCTTTCGATGCTTGTTTAACGAGCCCAAAGATAGAAAACTCGGGGGTTTTTCATGTTTATAGAGTCTGAAAAACACTTAAAGAGAACTTTCTTAGTTTCTTTTTCATAAAGTAGCCCGATGAGACCGAAAAAGAGATAAACTATCACTTAATAGACGTGATTTCTAATACTTTAATGACTGTGAAAAAAACAAGGTCGCTCGACAATCTTTTCATGTTTAAAGAGTCTGAAAAGAGATTAAAGGTGACTCCAGGTGGTTCCTTTTTCGTGTAACCTTTACGAGTCCAAAAAATTGATAAAAGTTTACTTGGTTACATTCTCATTGATTTACGAGCATGAGAAATAACAAATACTAAGTTCAGTAACACATTCTCATGTATTTATGAGCATGAGAAATAACAAATACTAAGCTCGGGATTCTTTTCATTTTTACGCAAGCTTTAAAACAAAACAAAACTATGCTTGGGATAGATTTTATTTTTACACAAGCTTAAAAATAGTTGAAACTATGCTTGGACCTGGTTTCATTTTTACACAAGCTTGAACCAGAGGAAACTATGCTTGAGGTAGGTGGTTTCATTTTTACACAATCTTGAACCACATAAAACTATGCTTGCGACTTCCCAATGCATGGTTCATGAATTCACATGGTTGGTACTCAGCCCCCAGCTTAAGAAGCTAGTGGTTTAACTTCATCATGAAGTCCAGAGGCTGAGGAAAATTCTCTCCAAGCTTTGTTTCATCCAACTTCAACAGAGAATGAAATGAAGCTTCAAATACTATACGTAGGACTTGACCCAAACGAAGAGGGGGAACAAATCTATTTCATTTTTTAACGAGATTTCCACAAAGAAGAAAAACTATGCTCGAGAATCCAGGTTCATTCCCTAGACCACCGTTTCATTTTTTAATGAGTTTGACACAGAAACGAGAACTATTCTCGTAATCTCTATTTCATTTTTTAATGAGGTTTCTACAGAGACACACAAACTATCCTCGATTGGCTTCATTTTTTAACGAGCTTGAAATCAGAAAACCATGCTAAACTCTCCTCTAGATCACAGCTTCCAAGAGCACAGTGCTTCGGAAGGAAACCATGTCAAGGGAAAAAACTCGGTCATGGCCTCCAAGAGATCTTCACTTGATGGAAGAAACACACTCTGGAAGGAACACATGTCTAGGGCCACGACATGGGTAAATAGGTCAGGCTCCAATAGTCTTATTGAAGAGATCACCATGTCAACCACCGTATCCAAGTCATTTCCATCGATAGCAGAAGGCATGGGAGAAAACACCACATAATTGACCTATGGCAGGAGTGATACCATATGCATATACAAACCATTTAGGGAGGTAATCCAATTAGGACCGATGAATTAAAGTTGATCAATAGTCACCATTATTCCATTGTGAGGGAAAGATATCATGCGAAAAAGAGTGGACACAATAGCTTTCATGGCATAGACATAATCCCACCCAAGGAGTAAAGAAAAATCCAAGGGGTCTTGGACTACCATGACATCAATAAAGACAGTTTTCCCTCCCAAAGTTACAAGAAAGTGAGGAAGGGTCCCTAAAGGTTGACTGGTTCTTCTGTTAAAAGTTAACAGATTCTGCGTAACCGACGCAAGCTGAGGACAATCCAAAGCTTGCCAAGAAAAAGAGGACAAAATAATAATAGACCCACCTTCATCTATCAGTGTCTGAGGAACGTCCTGACCACAAACCTGCACTATAATCTGGAAAGGAATGTGAGAGGGAAGATGAGGGCCAATTAGCACACCCCAATTGAAAGGGATGGACTCATTACTTGGAGGGGGTTCCACAGGAGAAGGAGGATTCCCCCCCAACACTGTAGAGTCTGTATCAATGAGAAAAATGTGAGCAGTATTGGGTTTAATCTCGAGCGAGAGAGTAGAATTGACCGATGAAGAGATCAGATAGACCACTTGGTTTGCATTCTCCAAGGGGAGAATGGGGTTGACGGGTGGAAATGGATCGACCACATGGGTTTCACTCTCCAAAGGGAGAGTGGGATCGACTGAGGATGGGATCGGATCAACCACTTTGTCAACTGGTTCAACTAAGGATGTGACAATATTGACGACATGATCAACCAGATTGACCGATGAGGGGACCGAATTGATCATTCCATCAACTACATGTGGGTTGAGAGAAAGCTTGTAATAAGAAGTTGGAAGTTGAGGTGGTGAAATAGTCATGTATTCTAGTAATTTCGAGGCTTCTTCCATATGAGGGCAAAAGGTGAGTTAGATGATGCCCTTTGGATAACATACATGGGAACTTGGCTCTACTTTTCTTTTTCCCAATGGTATCTTGACTAGTTGACGGGAGGTCATCAACATGTTATTCAGAGGCCGATGACATAGGTTGGCGAGGGTGTGTAGACCATGCTTATATAGCTTTGGATAGACCATGGAAATCCTTAAGAAGATGGTTACCCTTGCAAATCCTACAAGGGTACTTGGGCTTATGGGTTTTTCGGGTGATGTTGACATCATCAACACTCCCAGCATGATTAACAGTAAATGGTTGTTTTCCAATATGTTTGGCAGTGGTTGGAAGTTTGGATCCTTGTTTATTTTTCTTCTTCTTATTCTTCCTTTTCGTCTTCTTATTATTCATCGAGTTACTAGCTTGAGAGTTTTCACTCGGCGAAGAAGATGAAATGGAAGATGACCTTGCAAGTGAAGAAGGTGAAGAAGATCTTATTGGTGAAGATAGTGAAGGATGAACATGGGGTTGATGTTCTTGGGGGGAAGTGCTTATGACCAAAGAACTTACTGCATTTGGGATTACCTGAGTGGAAAAAAACCACACTGACAATCCAATAGTGAGACCTGGAAGTCTCAAAGTAGCGATGTGAGGAGGACCAATGTTTTCGTAAGAAGGAAAAACAAAAGGTTCCCCTGGAGCAGGGATTCCTTCATTGGTTGTTTCGGGAACTGACACCATTAAAACAATGATCCAACCTAGAGGCCGTTAGGGAAAACAAGCAACACATGCTAAAAATCTTGGAAGCAAGAAAACAAACAAAACTTTCTCACAATGAGCACACTAGTTGGTGATGAAATCCAACGTCATGGGAACAAAGTAAGAAGGGGATGAGATAGAGTGGGTGGAAAAGTTATATTGACGACCTACATAATGGACTTACACCCTGGTGCAAGCTCCCACACATAAACATGGGTATACTCTCCAAGGAGCCCGATTGAGTTTGGCCAACGTCAATTCCAGGTACTGTGAAGACTTGCCCCTCCACAGTCACCTTGTGTAAAGACCCTAACGAGATAGGCCACTAAGGTTACCAATCACTACAGTGATGCCTGGGGAAATAGTCGACAGTCTGATCCAGGTGCAAGGGCAGGGTATCTAGCCCGAAATCAACTTGAAAGGCTTCCACTCATCATTGTGGGTATACCTCTCAAGAGACCCCCATAATACGCGCAATCTCTACACCAATACCAACAAAGCAGGGTGAGTAACTCTGCCAGTATCAATGTGACCTTGTGATTGACCCTTGTGTTAGAAGGGCTTCCCAGGAAAAAATGTAATAAGTGGATTTCACCGCTCCCTAAGTCAAGATTCTATGTTTGTTTGTAGCTTTGAAAAGTTATCTTTCACACCTATTCCAAAGCCCTACAATTGATCTAATGTAGGTTTGCTACTAGAAAATATAAAAATTTCTAATCAATTTTTACAAGCGCTTTATTTTATGACTGTTGTTTCTCAAGAGGAAAATGGTGTGAATAATATGGTGTTTTGACCGACTCGAAAGTTATGCAAAGAAATGAAGATGCAATCTTTTCATTTCGATGAAATCTATGCTACGAGAAGTAGAAGACATTTATCACTCCCAAATTTTTAAGAATTTAAGACCAAAAATCATGTAATTTCACTACTTCAAATGCAAATATGCCCCCAATCTAATGCAGAGAAAGAAATAAGATTTTCGTTTCAAAGATAGCTAAAAGAAATAGGAAATCACTTCAAAACAAAAACAACCCAAACAAAGTTTCTCTTTTATTGCGAGTTATTCAGAAAAAAGAAGTGTTCTTTTCACTAAACAATTCTAAAGAAAAGCAAGGCTATGTAACTGAAAGACACTCAAAGGAAGAGATCAAATCTTTTGAAAGAAAACAAAGCAAAGATGGCTAAAAGCATTTCAAAATCTATCAATTAGACTATAAACAAATCATAATCAAACCCAAAAATTCACCCCAAAACCAAATCCAAGGTCTGGGTAGGGAAAACCACCAAATACAAATTCTTTCACAATTTTCACAGGCTGGAAGACTAGCATAGTGTGAAAATCACTGATTTTCACGGGCCAGATATGGGTAGGGTGTGACATTTCTGCACTAGTATAAACTGGTAGGGTGCAGAAATCTTAAGTCACTGCACTGTCCCTTAAAGCAGGGTGTGGAAATCCTCCAAAATGGAAAAACTAAAAATTCAGAAGGTTTTCTAGTGAATTTTAATAGTCAGAGAGTCAAGCTAGATCCTCCAATGACTCCAAAAACAGAAACCAAGCAATCAAAGCAAGAAAACAAGGAAAACTAGGAAAACATACGGTTTCCCAGTGGAGTCTCCAATTTTGTTAACGGATAAATCGGTAAATGCAGACATAAAATAATCTCCCTAGATCCATCTAGATCTAGAAAAGAACACGATAGGACATGGTGCTTTCCCTAGGCTCTAATCATTGAATTTACGACCAAATAAAAGATGAGAGACATAAATTTAAGTGTCGCTTACTTATGTCTTTGTTGTTCCTATTTCGCTCCGGTGCTCTTGTGATATTGATCCTGCAGTGAGACACAAACCAACCAAAGTGAAAGCAGAGAGAGTATATTCAATGAAAACCTATGCATATGATCAAGGAATTATGCAATAAAATAAAGATAATTCTATGGGAAAGAAACATGCCACTATATTATATTAATAATAGGAAGAGAGGTTACAACCGGATGCCTTGATGTCGTAAGGTTCATTCGAACGATTCCTTGCCTTATGAGTGGTCTTTAACATAATGAAATGGGTAGCTTTTGTAAGCTTGTCCACCACCACCATAATGGAATCATGTTGCTTGCCTGTTCTGGGAAATCCTGTGATTAAATCCATTGTCACCACTTCCCACTTCCACTCAAGAATAGGTAAAGGTTGCAGCAACCCTACTACGTGCCTATGCTCAGCTTTAACCTTCTGGAACTCCATACATATGGCAATGTATTCTACAATATCTTTCTTCATACTTGGCCAAAAGTAATGGCTCTTGAATACTGCCACAGTCTTCTGATATCCAGGGTTCCCAGCATAAGGCATGTCATTCATTTCTCTCAGAATCACAAGTTTCAGACACTGGACATTAGGCACATAAACTCTATTCTTGTACAGAAGTATTCCATCGGTTCCCAATTTATAATTTTCCACTTTCTGTGGAATCTCACCTTGTTGTAGCTTTGCTACCAGCTCCCTGTACTACAAATCTATATTTGCAATCTCCAAAATTCTGCCCTTTATATCAGTTTTGTACATTCTAATGGTTGTAGCATGTAAGTTGTGCACCTTCCTACTAAGTGAATCAACCACCTTGTTTTCCTTCCCTTTGATATGATTGATATCAAAGTCATATTCACACAACTCCAACCACCTACTCTGCCTAGCATTTAGGGTGGGCTAGTCAAACAAGTATTTCAGACCATTGTGGTCTTTTCTCAATTCAAATCTCCTCCCCATGAGGTAATTTCTCCATTTGCTCAGATTGTGAACGATGGCTGCTAACTCCAAATCATGAGTTGCGTAGTTCCTTTCATGCTCTTTCAAATTTCTGGACTCATAACAGATTACGAATCCATTCTGGATGAGGACTCTTCCCATCCCTTCTTTACACGCATCTATGCACACCACAAAATCCATATTTGGGTATGCAATCCTTAGGATTGGAGCGCTGGTTAACTGTTGCTTGAATCACTGGAAGATTTACTCACACTCTTCAGTCCACTGAAACTTATTTTCCTTCCTTTGCAAGGAAGTGATAGGGTACACTATATTTGAGAAGCCTGCAATAAACCTTCTATAATAACCCGCTAGACCCATAAAGGATCTGATTTTCATCACGTTATTTGGCACTTACCATTCTTTGATGGCCTAAACCTTCTCAAGATCCACAACGATCCCTTCTTTTGAAATTATATGCCTCAAGTAATGGATCTGTTCCTAATAAAATGAGCATTTTCTCAACTTGGCATACAACTGGTGCTCTCTCAGCACTTGCAACACCATCCTCAGGGGTTGTTCATTCTCTTCCTTTAACTTGGAATACACCAGAATGTCATCCAGGAAGAATATGAAAAACTTGTCTAGATAGTCCATGAATGCACCATTCATCAAGCACCTAAAAACAACAGGTGCATTCGACAATCCAAACGGCACCACTATGAATTCATAGTGGCCGTACCTTGTTCTGAAGGTGGTCTTGCCAATATATTCATCCTTAATTCTTACCTGGTGATATCCTGATCGGAGATCTATCTTCGAAAATACCTTCACATCCTTCAACTGATCGAAGAGGTCATCAATCCTTGACATAGGGTACTTGTTCTTAACAACTACTTTGTTTAACTGTCTGAAATCAATACACAACCTCAATGTTCCATCCTTCTTCTTCATGAATAGAACCGGGGCACCCCAAGGTGACACACTTGGGTGAATGTCCCCCTTCTTTAGAATCTCTTCAAGTTGCAATTGCAACTCTTTCAGCTCTAGAGTACTCATTATATACGGAGCTTTCGACACTAGAGATACTCCAGGCATCAAATTTACAGAGAAATTGATATCTCTCTTCGAAGGTAGTCCGAGTACCTCCTGAAATAAATCTTCAAACTCTATTAGTACCGTATGGTCTCCAATATTGAGACCTCATCTTTGGATGCTTCCTCCACATGGGCCATAAACAATTGACAACCTTTCCTGTAGCATTTCTTCAATTGTAAAGCTGAAATTTCTCTGACAACAACAACTCTGGGAATTCCTTGGACTATTTTTTTTATTCCCCTCCTCATCCAAGCAAGTAAATTCCTTGTTATGACAGTCCAGAAGGGCATGGTGCTGTTCCAACTAGTCCATCCCAATTAAATAGTCATAATATACTAAAGGAATAATATTCAATTCAGCCTTCGTGCTCAATCCATTCATGTCCACTGGACATGACTTAACCAATTCTGTAACTCTTCTCTTGGTTCATGTATCCATCTGCACTAACCAAGACTTTTTATGTTTGTTTCTCTAGAGTTGCAGAATTTCCACCACTCTTGGATCTATATAACTATGGATAGCCCCTGAATCAATCAAAACAGTAAAGGCATGGTTGTTAATCATGCCTTCCACTTCAATCATGTGTGACTAATATTCAATTTGCTTGTTGTCTAGGGCTGCGTAGATCCTTGGAATTATACTACCCATGTCCTCCACTGTTTTAGCTTGCTAAACATTGTGGATGACTCTCGCTTTATCATTTATGTGGGGGCAATCTTTGTACCTATGGTTTCCTTTACAACCCCAACTCTCCATAGGTGTTTTCCTTGGTAATTGTCCACCCACTTCAACCTTTCTAGGCTCTCTAAAAGATGGATGTCCTAGAGGGTTGTTTTTGAAAAAGGGAGGCTTGTTTCCCTTCTGCCTCTATTCCTTCTTGAACTTCTTCTTGTCTTCCCAAGCCTAGTGGAAGGTAGGATTTTCTCTCTATTGTTCATATAAACATTTCTCTCTTATTATCATTTCTTCCATAGACTTAGGGTCATCATACTGAATCTTGTCACCACCGGAAGGTGGCAATCCACTCAGATAGCTCTGCATCTTGACAACCTCATCTTTGATGAATGGAACATACTTCAATAATTCCAAAAACCTTCGTTTATATTCATCAATGGTCATGCTAGCTAGTTTGAGTTCAAAGAAATCTTTCATCTTTCTGTCATAATATCTTTTAGTCAGGTATTTCCTCTCGAAATACCTCTTGAATTCTTTCCAAGTGATATATTTCTCTCTAAAGTGTTGCACCTGCACAAGCTGATCCCACCACATCGATGCTTTCCGTTTCAATTGATACATCACAATTCTTCCTTCTGCATGAATAATTCTGCAGTTGGAAGTACTTCCTCATGCCTAGCAACCATGTCTCAACATCTTCTTTCTTTTGGTGTTCTCCATCAAATGTGGGAGGCTTAATATAATTCATTTCTCCTTTCAATTCATCCACCCCAGACCTCCTATGCTTCCTGGTAGGTTATGGACTTGAACTACTGTGTGCTTCCTTACTAGAATGCTTTGGGGAGCGACAACGATATTTGCTAACACTCCTAGATCTTCTTTTTCTCTCAGGGGTCGTGTGACTCCCTGTTTTGCTTGTGTCACTCTCCTTTTTCAATTTCCTTTCTATTCTTCCCAGACTCTTCAACATCTTTAAGTTGAATTCACCCTGCTAATCGCTGACTCTCATGAGATTTCGGCTATCATCTCGATGAGCCTGGGCATCTTTCTGCAATCTTTCAATGATTTTCATCATATTCCCTTCCTTATCCATTTCTTTTCCATGCCCATTAGAGTTCGATCCTTTGACTCCCAAGTTGACATCTCTTCCTTATCTTTTGTTCTCTGAATTGGAGGCAATCCACACCTCTTCCATTCTTTTCTCTCAACAACAACCCTATTCAGTTCTGGAACTTGCTAAACTTCTTCAAACACATGTGCAGACAATGGGGATTTTTCAAGTCGTCATTCCTTAACAAATTCCACACAACTCATAAACCAAATGATTCAAGAAAACATTCAGTTTCCCATGAATATTTTGAGCTCTTCTTGGATCTGTAAATTCCAGGTGATATCCCCCTTCTTTCCTGGTCCCTAGCCCATGTGATCATGGGCCATGACCAATGTTAGACCCCTAGGTGCTACTCGTGCTTTTGGCCTTCGGGGATTTCGAAGCACACACAACTATCCTTAGGAGTTCCAATTACCAAACTCATGAAGTAGGGTGGGTTAACAGTCCACCTTTACATGACATCCAATGGTTAATATCCATTGCGGTCTTTCCATCCTTGAATTTTTCAGGACTTCAGGGTTTTGGTTCTTTGGACCTTGGGAGTTCCCACACTTGTTTCCTTCCAATCTTTCGACATTCGAAATTTTGAATTACTTTATCCCCTTTGGGCCCACGTAACACAGTTGTTTCCAACAACCATGGTGGCATGTGGCATGGTTAGAAGGGTCTATGTCACCTTCGGCGATGTCATCAGGTCCTACCACATTCACTTTTATTTTTGGGAGTTTGGGTTTCGGGAGTTTGTGCATCAACACATCTTGCTTTTCTCGATAGGAGAAATCACAATCTGCTCCTTCGCTTGATCCTATGGTCAATCTCTTTCCTTGTGATCTACGATGTAGATGTTTTTGGGACTTCAGATTTTCAGGCATTAGGAGTTTGTGCCTCTGCACATCTCACTTTTCTCGATAGTTGAATCCTCGAAAGGTTTCCAGGATAACTCTGCTACACCTTCTACATATATGACGGTCATGAGGGATATCCTTTCCTCCTGATCAGATCCAATGGCTCCAACACTTCATCCGTTGAGATCTCTCTCTCTCTCTCTCTGGCCAAATACCACACCGATTAAGTTTTTATAATACCGTTACACTTCCTGAGATTTGTAACATGACCAAGCATCTCCTTGCCACTTAGGAACATCCTAGGGTCCAAAAATTGGTTGTTCCAAACACAAATTCACTCGATACCTTGGGTCCAAAGACCACTTATCCGGCCCATCCAGGATCAGCGTGGAAACTATGGCTCTGATACCATACTGTAACATCCCCAACCCTCCAAAGTTTGGGAAATGCTACCAACAATTATGACTTTATCCCTTTAAATATCTGATACCATACCATAACATCCCCGACCATCAACCCACTTGCCGGGCAATGCTACTACACAGAACATTCTCATACTCGTATATAAAACATGCATATTAAACTTAATTAATAGATTTAAGTAAACAACTCAGATAAAACACATAATTACTGCTAGCATACATAATCCATGGCATTAACAATAATTCATGATTACAGCATAATACATGATGATCATACAAGCATCACAAACATGCATAACATAATATTAAGCACAATTGGTACTTATCTTTTGAAATGAAGGTAACACCACCAACTATGTGCAGACCTTCGACGAACCTCCCAGACTTAGACCGCACTGTTCATCACTCTCAGCATAAGGTCACCCCTGAGTTGGGACTAAGCTCCATCGAGAAAGGAAGTCCTAGGATAGGCAAGGTCAATAGGAATACACAGTTACAGTGGAAGGATTCTCTCCCAGGAGTCACTTATTCCCACTGCACACAGAATCTCGTTCCCCACATGCCTATCCCACCCCAGGAGTATACACCTTCACTGTCACCAAGACAGTCCTTAGTCTGCTAAACCTCCCTTGCCTTAGGCTTCAACAACATACTAGACCAGAAGTCTTCGATCTCTGTGGCATCTAAAATACCCTTCAAGGAGTTCTCACTTGCTCCACACACTTTCTTACCTGGAGAGAGTCTCTCACATGCTTGGTAACCTGCCTCTTCAACAACAACCACCTCCCTCACCTGGAGAGAGAGGTTCATACATAGTATAGACAACCACGAGGCTCAGCATGAATGTGCATTGACCAACAATCCATATGTAATCCAACACTACGCAACCACCACAGTCATCTAGGAATACAAACACGACCACCCAAAACTGGTGATAGAAAGATGCTATAGCATAACAAGGCTCGACAATTACAGGATGCTTGAGTTTTCTCAACCAACAACACAGGACAACTTCTTGGTTCTGGTTTTGGGACTGCGTAAGGGTGCACAGAGATCTCATGCATAGGCTTGAACTGTCCAGGTAAAGGATCTGAGAACAAACACCAGACAGAGGTTGATCATGGACACCCACGAGTTTAGACGAAGGATGGATAATGGAAGGTTGAACCCCAGACCCAGGAGATGGATGCAACAATCCAGAACGAACACCAAACACAACTTATTTCTTGGATTAAATTGCATGTGTCTGGGCTGATACATGTCGCCCATGAAACACACTCCTCCTCCTTGGGAGTCACCTGACCTTCTAGGACTTAGGATATAACACAAATTTCACATGGTTTTGGAATAATAATAAAATATCATTCTTAAGGACTTAAGCCCTTAAGATTAGCCCCTCTTCTTACCTCTCATCCCCCTCTCCCTTACCCATTCATCATGGTCGGTCCACACACATAGATGTTTATCTTTTATTAATAAAGTGCATAATTACATGTACAAAATCAGGCTCCTGGCCTTTAACCCTTAGGCTCTTCAGCCTAATAAACACATAAGCCTATCAACCTATCAATACTCGACTCACCAGCCTACAAAACATGATTTACAATTCATAAGCATGATTACAACAGGGCTTGTCCTTGGGGATATTACAGATAGTCCCTCCTAGAGAAGAACAACAAAATAACAAAAGTCATAGACAGGAACCTCAGAAGAGAACATGGATAAGGAAGCAGAATCAATATAGCAATGAAGAATGCACACTCTCTCTACAATATAATCATAAGAAATGTGGTTGGTATGTTGATAGTGGTTGCTCAAAGCACATCACAAGTGATGATGATAGGTTTGTAACATTGAGAAAGGAAAGAGATGGATCAATCTCCTTTGTAAACAACGACTCATCTAGAGTCATTGGAAAGGGAAAAATCAGAATTGATAACAAGGATACCAAGGAAGAAAATGTTCTACTAGTGGAAGATATGAAACATAATCTTCTAAGTGTAAGTCAAATGTGTGACTAAGGTCACAATATTATGTTCAATTCATAGAAATGTGAGATAAGAAAAGTAGGTTCATGCAAATTGGTTGCAACAGTTGTAAGAACTTCAAGAAACATATATGTATTAAGTGAAATTGGAAATGAAAAGTGTTGTCTAGGGAAGGAAAATGAAGTTTGGCTATGTCATAAAAGAATGGGTCACATAAACTTCGATAAGCTCATCAAATTCAAAAAAAATGAAGAAGTCATAGAAATTCCCGAGATCACGAAGCCAACTAACACTTTATGCAAGCATAGTCAACGAAGAAAGAAAACAAAGACCAAGTTCAAATCAAAGGAATACTCAATGACAAGACCACTGGAAATTGTGCATACTAATCTAGTTGGACCAACTAGAACAAAGGGTTTAAAAGGTGAGAAATACTTTATGTTATTGGTTGTTGATTATACAAGTACGAGTGCAGTTTTTCTTCTCGGGAATAAGTCAGAATCATTTAAAAAATTCAAGGTATACAAGGAAATATTTGAAAATGAAATGGATTCAAAAATCAAATGCTTGAGATATGATAATGAAGGAGAGTTTTTTTTGTTTTTGTTTGTTAATTTGTGCAGGACCTGTGATTAACCTGTGGCTTGAGAAACCGCGACTCAGGGGCATCTAAGCCGTCAAAATCACCCGGGGATCGCACCCGGCCTGAGCCACACCAACCCTTAACATGGTTGGATTTTTTGTCCCCGCAGGTTTCAAACCGGTGACTTTAACATCACGGAGTGGCTTAACAACACACTCCGTCACCGACTGTCCTACACCTCGGGGACATAATGAAGGAGAGTTTACTTCAAAGGAATTTAGGGATTTTTGTAGCAAGAATGGTATAAAAAGACAATTATTTGTTGCTAGAACACCTCGATAGAATGGGTTTGTCGAAAGAAAGAACATGTCAGTACAGGAAATGGCTCGAACAATGTTAATGGATTCCAAGTTGACAGATGTTTTTTGGACACATGCAGTGCATACAATAGTTCACATTCAAAACAGAGTAATGCTCAATGACAATAGGGACAAGAATCCTTATGAGCTATGGAAAGGAAGACCAAAAAATTTGAAGCACTTCAGATTCTTTGAAAGAAAATGCTACATCAAAATAGAGATGGAAGAATGGGAAAGTTTGATTCTCATGTAGACAAAGGCGTACTTGTTGGTTACTCAAGTACAAGTAAAGCATACAAATTTTACAATCCAAAGCTCAACAAAGTTGTGGAAATCATCAATGTAACGATTGTTGAGATAGGTAGATGAAAATTAAAGGAAGAAGAAAAAGAGTTAGTGCAATAGTTTTACGAAGAATAAGCAGCAGAAGGGAAAAAAGAAGAATATCAAATAGAAGTAGAAGAGCAAGAACAACAAGTACCTCCAAAGACAACTAGCAAACGAATATAGAATAATCATCTATTGGATCAGATTATCGGGAAGATAGATGAAGGAGTTGAGGCTAGGAGAAGAATTCGTTCACCAAAACAACTGCACCTAGCACTCTTATCTTTGATTGAACCAAACAGTTTTGAAGAAGCCAACAAGGATGAATTTTGGATAAAGGCCATGGATGTGGAATTGGATCAAATAGAGAAGAATGACACTTGGGAATTGGTTCCAAGACCAAGGTACAAGAATATGACTGGCACAAAATGGGTCTTCAGAAATAAATTGAATGAAGATGGACAAGTTACTAGGAACAAAGGTAGATTGGTATGTAAAGGATACACACAGATTGAAGGTATTGACTTTGAAGATACATTTTCCCCAGTTTATAGAATGGAAGAAATCAGATTGATACTAGCTTATGCATGTTTAAAGAATATTAAAGTGTATCATATGGACGTGAAATCATATTTTATGAATGGAGAACTAGAATAAGAAATCTACATTGAGCAACCAAAAGGATTTCAGTTATCAAAAAATGAATATTATGTTTGCGGATTAAAGAAGGCCTTGTATGGTCTCAAACATGCCCCTAGAGAATGGTATTCCAGACTAGACATGTACTTACAGTAGCAAGGGTTCAGGAAAGGAAATGCATACAACAACCTCTACATCAAGGTAAGTAAAGATATTTTTTTTATTAATTGAAGTTTATGTTGATGATATTATTTTTGAAAGTGACGATGACAGGTTGAGCCAGAAATTTGAAAAGGATATGAAAAATGGATTTGAAATGTCACTATTGGGAGAACTATCCTTCTTTCTAGGTCTTCAAATATGTCAAAGGAACCAAGGAATTTTTATTTCTCAAACCAAGTATATCAAATAAATTCTGAAGAGGTTTGAAATGGAAGATTGCAAACCAGTCAATACTCTTATGCAAACCGGTTGCAAGTTAAGTAAATATAATGATTCAAAGTATACAGATCATTGGCAGTATAGGTCATGGATTGACAACTTACTTTATGTGACAACATCTAGACCATATGTAATGTAGGAAGTTGGACAAGTGGAAGGATTTCAAGTAGCACCAAATGAATCACATGTTCTAGAAGTAAAGAGGATATTCAGAGATCTCAAGGGTACAAAAGAGTTTGGATTATGGTATCCAAAAGGAAAGGATTTATCACTTTTTTCCTACATAGATGCAGGTTGGGCATGTTGCATTGATGACTGACGAAGTACCCTTGAAGCAATGTTCTACTTGGGTGAGTTTTTGATATCTTGGATAAGAAAGAAACAATCATCAGTATCATTATCTACAGTCAAAGCAGAGTATATTGCAGAAACAACATGTTGTACACAGGTTCTATGGATGAAAAAAAATATGACAGATATACAGGTTGAGTATGATGAGACCATTCCAATCTATTGTGATAATACAAGCGCCATATTTATCTTAAAGAACCCAGTGATGCACTCCAATATGAACCACAGTCCAATCAAGTATCACTTTCTATGGGAACAGGTTGCAGAGAAGAACATCATAGTTGAATATGTGGGAACAAAAGAAAAAATGGAAGATATATTTACAAAACTGCTTCCAAGGGAAGCCTTTGAGTATCTTTGCTAGAGACTCAGAGTAATTTCTGGGGGAGAAATTCAGTTAGGGGGAGAAGCCCTGGATGGGAAGTTACCTTTTCCATTGATGTCAAAGGGGTATAGATTTATCAGATGCAAGATAGAGAGTTAGATGCTTGTAGAGAGAGAACATAGGCATGGTTCCAGGGGGATCATTGGTCACAAGGGGATCATGAGCGATATGACTTTAGTATTGCATCAGAGTGTTGCCATCAATGCCAATGGGGGATATTGTTGATTAATTGGGTTGTTTGTCACTGATGTCAACCCTTGAAGAAATTTGGGTAGCCCCAACAATATGATTAAGGTACTTCAATTTGATTGATGTATAGTGGTATGAAGTTTAATAGACTTGTAGGTAAGACTATTCTAGATGGATAGTACATGTCATTCCATTTGTGGTGATATGAAGAACACCATATAATTCCTCATGGTTAGAGAGTTATGGCCTAGTGAAGTGGAGAACCCTCATTAGTTATCTAGAAGGTCAAAGAAGTCAAATTAATTCTATAAGATTCTAGAAGAAGTTGACTATTCAAGTGGGTTAAACTAGGAGTTAGTCATGGGTTAAGTTGTTGCAATAAGAAAATAATTAAAAATAATTTAGTTGCAACTAGAAGTGGAGAATTTACTATTTGTAGCATAGTGAGTTAGAAGTGGACAAGTGGTTAGAAGTGGGTTAGCCCTAAAATAAGGAAAGTGGGTTAAGTTGGCTAGAAGGTAACCCCTTGAGGAAGCTACATGGAAGTATAAATAAGAGATAAATATTCTCCCATTAAAACACATTGAATATCATTGAATATATATTTTGTGAAAGGTTATTTGGGAAGGTATTATTGATAGAGAAAAGTGCAGCAAAAAAAGTGTGGCAGAAAAAGTGCGGTCGAAAAATCGTAGCAGGAAATGTGTGGAAAAAAATCGCGGAAGAAAAAGTGAAGCAAAAAAATCGTGGCAGAAAAATCATGGAAGAAAAATCGCTGTAGAAAAAGTGCAGCATAGAAATCGTGGTAGCAAATTTGCAGCAACATAATTGCGAGAGAAAAACCGCAACAACATAACGCAACAATAAGAAAACATGTATGGTTTTCATATGTGTAGTGTTGAATTTATGAATCTGGTTGAGGGTTTTCCTTGTAAATTTGTTGGATGCTCTCTTGGAAGTTTAGGGCTTGTTGTAGAGTTTATCTGAGGCAAATCTACTAAAGTTTAGTACTGGTTCATGTTTGAGGGATTTTGGTTGAGGTATGTTGTTGAATTTATTGGTACAAATAGAGGTTGTATAGAAGTGAGGTTCTGGCACATGGTTTGAGGTACATAATTGTGGTATAGTGTTTGAGGTATATGTGATCATATTAGATTGGTTGATGAGTATAAAGTGACAAGTTTCTCAGTGACATATTTGACAGAACAGGTTGTGACAGTGACATATTCATTTTCTACATTTGGCACTTATATTTCAGGGAGGTTGGATGGGGCAAGGATAGATGGTTGTATCCATCTTCCCATTGTAGCTGGAGAACATAGGGGGTTGTAGCCTCCTTCTGGTTGTAGCTAGAGAATTGGGAAGTTAGAGCTTCCCTGAGGTTTTAGCCTAGAAATAGGGGGTGAGAGCCTCCTTCCAGTTGTAGTTGGAAAACAAAGGAAGTTGGTGCTTCTAATGAATGTAATTCTTAAAGACAAATAAGAAAACGTATTCCATGGATTTCTCCTGCATTGGGTTTCCATGTAAAAAATATCGATGTATTGTGTATGTGTATGATTGTTCATTTGTTCATGGTTTACTTACTCTACACTTATTGGATGATAATGATATATTGATCATAAAGATAAATAACACTTTCATATTGTGGTTAAAAGGATTAAAAATCTTTATTATTGATTCACCCCCCTCTCAGTAATCCAACACAGGTTTGATTGATTAAATTAATAAGTTTCCAATTTGCACATATCAAGTTTGATCATTACTACATTACTAGGTGTGAGAACAATCCTTGAAAGGTTCTATTATTGCTAGATACAATGAATACTCGTGTTCTTGTAAATGATTCTTGTACTTGTTTGAAAGATGAAGTAACATCTCCATTAGGAGATACTTCTTTTTTTCTTCCAGGCAGGTCATGTTGCTAACAATATGATGGCTACAATGAGATTTAATTTTATTTTTGTTGACATAGATATGTTCTTATGGAAATGCTATTATATTTTTTGATCTTGTTTCTCTTGTCTCGGGTAGGTTATTTTATAAATTTCATGGAGGTTACCATGGAAGAATGATTGATCACAACACTAAAAGAGTGTTGTTCCTATTATTGTATTTTTATTTTGGCTCTTGAAAGGTCACAAGCAATAGCTCTGAGAAGGAGCTATTGTGACTATTGTTCTCGTTCATGTTTTTATTATAAGAGTATTATTCTTGTCCACAATTTTCTCCTTTGTTTTCTAGGTTCCAGGTTCCAGGCAGGTCACAGGTGATAACTATGAGGGAAGTTATGGTGAAGGTTGCATGAGACAACATATTAGATGGTCTCTAGTTTGAGACATGGAGTAGGCTATTGAGATAAGAAGTTATATACACGACCATATACATCCATGTACCAACGAAAAAGAAAACAAAGAAGGCTACTTTTGCGAGATAAATAGTATCTCATATGGAGATTGATTGTAAGGAGCATAAGGCTCCAAAGGTGACTGATCAAATCCCTATAGGTCAATTGATCACTCTTCATATCATTAGGAAGAGTTTGTAGAGCCAGAAGGGACTACCCATAATCATTACAGTAACCAGGAAGATACCAACATGGTCCCGTGATACGTTTTAGGATGCAAAGACATATAGCATTGACGAGCCATATCATGAGGAGTAGATGGCTCCACTGGTGGTGTGGTAGGCGGCCCCACCAAGTACAAGCACATAATGATCTATAGTTTAGAGGGAGTCAACCCTCATGATCCAGTAAGGAGGAGGAGCCTTCCCAGGACCATTCATAGGAGAATTCAGAAGAAATCATCACATACAGAGGGAGTAGATGGCTCTAGAAATTACAGAGACTTAGAGTGAGCATGATCTTAGCAAGATTCATTGGCTTAAATAATTTCATTCAGAAAGTATTCCTCCTCATATTCATATGCAAGAGAGAAACATATTCTAAGAATTATATAAAGGTGCCATGAGTTGAGGAGGCTAGATCGAAGTTTCAGAGGCTCCGAGGAGATATGAGACCTCCTGGGAAAATTCTCTAGTTTCAGTGACAGAGGAGGAAGCCATTCAGAAGGACTAGAATATGGATATTTTACCTTGAGACTAGAAGGGAAGTCAATGGTGACTTCCAAATTAATCTACAAGATTAAAAATGCTCCGGATGACAGCATAGAGATGTACAAAGCCTGATTTGTCTCCATATGATTCTCCTAGCAAGAGGGAGAAGACTATGATGAGACACTTGCTCCAGGAGTTAGAAGAAGTATACATAGAGTAGTCATAATATACATAAGAATAAGTCTCATGTCCGCATATTGAAGAAGGATTTGTACAAGCCTAAGTAGGCACCGAGGGCATGATATTCTAGATCAGACAATTTCTTGATGATCTTGGACTTTACCAAGAATATGTGGTAGCATGTTGAACTTATCGTGAAGTAGTGTGGCTTCAGAAGATGACTACAAGATTGCTTTGTCTCGAGTTGGAGGCGACCTATATCTTTTGTGACAACCATATTTGCATGAAGTCGTCAGAGAAACCCGTTTTCTATGATAGGTCAAAGCATATCGATATCATATATTACTATATCAGGGATATGGGGTAGAAGGGAGTAACGAGGCTCCAATTTTGTGACTACAGAGGATCAGGTTGCAGACGATTTTACCAAGATGTTGTCGAGGATGAAGTTTGAGTACTTTACACTACAAGGAAAAGATCTTTTAGTGGAGGTTATAGAAAAGGTTTCTAGTGTTACGAAATTGGAATAAATTGTAAAAAAAACCTCCGCTACAACATCTGTTTTCGATAGTAGATGTTTTGCGAATACTATAAAAAAGTTTATTAAAACTAAAAAAATTTGAGCGGTTGGAGGTGTTAGCGGATGTTTAAAAATCAATGTGTTTGTATAAGGCACAAGAACTGGTTCATACATACACCTACAACACCGATGTTATATGCTCAACTTCAAGTATGGGGGTAGTAAAATATTAAAGCAACGTGGCATTTTTCTTATAGTGATCCAGATTATTTTCGGTTCGAAATGAGAGCGAAGATATAATAAAAAAATGCATAGATATATTGAAAATATCCAATAATATAACATAAATGTATCAGAGATGCAACCATAAACATAGATATACAGTAATACACGATTTATATTAATGAAATAAATGTACAGAGACTGTAAAAATACATAGTGAAAGACTCGCTAGACTGGTGGCATCTTATCTCTGAGAAGAGATGTGATGGCTACTCGCATTCAAAAGAAGATGATTACAATGAGGCTCTCAAGGAATTTTTACAATAAACCAGAATGCCAAAACCCTATACATCCAAAAACCTAACCCTATGAGATGAAGCACCAAAAGTCATGTGGGCCCAGTTTGGGTAAGTTGGTGTATCAACTTCCCAGGGTCGTAACTTTTGCATACGATCTCCGTTTTAGGTGTATGATAGCCCGTCGGAAAGGTATCATCGATGAGATTGATTTTGGGGGATAAATCATGCCTTTGGATATCATTGAGGAGATCTATCCCAAAAAACCTTCATTTAGGCCCTCAAAATGGCCCCAGAAGTTAAAAACTGCTAAAAATAGTAAATTGCCAAAATTGCCAGAAAACTGTTTTGAGCCAGTTGGAAAAGGTGGTTGGCCACTGATATCCACCTGAATCAATTCTCCCTCCTTAGGAAACAATGGTATCCATTGCGTTGAGTTCCCGGGGGAGAGGGAAAAGTGTTTGTTGAATCTACATCTTGGTGAGTTGCTTGCCTTGCTGGAGAAGTTGCACTGCTTAGCTTGTTGACGGTTGTCATGAACATGTGGTTGGAAGGGTTGGACCTTTTTAACTATTCTGAATACCTGATATTCTTTTGTGCAGAAGGAATATTTACACTTTGCTGCAATCTTGTCGACCTGCTTCTGTTGGATAGAAGGTGCTTGGGCCGAGGTTATAGTGGTTGCAGTATCCTTCTGTTCACCTTTTGAACAGACTGTGAAGAAGCTGAATTTTGTAGTATGAGATACTACCTTGCGACATTGTTTAGGTGGAACAGTAGTCAGAACTACGTTTGGTATTCTATAGAGATGACCCCCCAAAGTAATAATGACACTACGGGGTCGAGACTTATAAATAACATGGCACTTCCACATATATGGTTGGCCCAAGAGAACATCACAAACATCCAGTGGGGAAACATCACATAATACCTCATTCTTGAAGGGATGGATGTCATATGACAATCGACACTGTTGGCTGACACAAAGATCTCATCCTTGGTGAAGCCATCCAATGTTGTATGGTTGCAGGTGTGGTGTTGTCGACAATCCCAACTGTTTGATGACCTATGTTGAGATGAGGTTCTTCTGGATTCTGCTATCAACAATAAAATGCAGCGGGGTCCCCTTCACCCACATCTGTGAATAAAAAAGGCGCTCACCCTCTTCAGGATCTATTGGTTCTTCTGGTTGAATTGCTGCGATCGCGATAATAACAGTGGGGTTTGCGTCGATGATCAGTCTTTTACCAGTATTTTCAGAATCAGATTCTAAATCAGGGTTCAGCTCCTTGTCTTTGAACTCAACCACTAATGATTGTTTTGAGAGACATTCATCGGTGTTGTGCCAGTGTAGTTTTTGGAAATCGCACCATTTTTTGGTGTCCTTCTTTGTCTTCCCGTGTCCCTTCTTTTCCTATGGCTTGGACTGGTTTTCGGGGGACTGTTTATTAGGGGCGTCTTTGTCATACTTTGGTTTTTGTAGATTTGCAGACCCAAACTCCCTTATGTTCTGGTGCTTTAATTTCTGCTCGATTTTAACAACATATTGATAGGTAACACCGAGTGATGAGATGTCCATAAAATCCATTTTAGTTTGGATGTATCTATGTAGAGCCCCATGGTATTTTAGAACCAAATGTCATTCAAAATATTTGATACCCAACTCGGCGCGCAATGTATGGAAGGTATTGGTGAACTCCAAAACTACTTGGCCCCTCTCTTGCTACTGTGTGGTCCATCTCATGTACTGGTCCTCATATTTGCCAATAGGGTAATACTGTGCCTTTACCACATCCACAAAAAAATCCCAAGTGGGCTCAGCCCCATATATTCCAGACTCCTCTATGGAACTCTGCTCCCAGTAAGTTTCCCACCAATGTTTGACATGGGGGAGAGCCTTAAGGAGAGAAAAGATGATCTTTTCTCTGTCGAAAAAATTCTGAACAGAGAAATACCCTTCTAACAAATTTAACCATTTATCTAGGGCATCCGCATCTATCTGATTTTCAAATATAGGAATATAAAAATTGACCTGTACCTTAAAAGGTGAGGTGCCTCCAAAGTGGCCGCTTGATGAAGATGTGCCTGATGCTATCGGGAAGCATTGAAGGATGTGGGAAAAATTCTCCATCATTTCATCCCTCTGTCGCGTGAGAGCTTGCTCAAGCAACAGACTTATATGATCGTTTTCTCCGTCATTTTTATTTTCTTCCTCCATGGAGGGTTTCTTGGGCATGAGAGAGAGATTGTCTTCAAGAGAGACAATATCGAGACCCAAATTGCTATACTCAGACCTCATTGGGGACATGCACTGAAAAACAATCAAGAGCAGCTTGCTTTGATACCACTGATCTGGATTATTTTTGGTTCGAAATGAGAGCGAAGATATAATAAAGAAATGCACAGAGATATTGCAGATATCCAATAATATAACAAAAATGTATCAGAGATGCAACCATAAACACAGATATAAAGTAATACATGATTTCTATTAATGAAATAAATGTACAGAGACTGTAAAAATACAGAGTAAAAGACTCGCTAGAATGATGGTAGTTTATCTCTGAGAAGAGATGTGACGGCTACTTGCATTCGCAAGAAGATGATTAGAATGAGGCTATCAAGGCCTTTTTACAATAAATCAGAATGCCCAAAACCCTAGAAATCCAAAAACCTAACCCTAGGAGATGAAGTGCCAAAAGTCATGTGGGCCCCGTTTGGGTAAGTTGGTGTATCAACTTCCCGGGGACGTAACTTTTGCATACGATCTCCGTTTTAGGTGTATGATAGACTGTTGGAAAGGTATCATTGAGGAGATTAATTTTTGGGGTTCAATCATGCCTTTGAATATTATTTAGGATATTGATCCCGAAAAACCTTCATTTAGGCCCTCAAAATGCCCTAGAAGTTAAAAAACTGCTAAAAAGAGTAAATTGCCAAAATTGCCAAAAAACTGTTTTGAGCTAGTTGGAAAAGGTGGGTGGCCACCGATATCCACCTAGATCATATAAGAACCATGGATTTAACATTAAAACACTCCAGGGGAGTTAAAAATAATTAAGTAGCAGAGCTTTCTGCATAGAACATATTGGTTCATTATTAATAAGAAGGCACTGATGCTGTATAAAATAATATCCACCAGTGCATTATAGGGAAAAAAAACCCAGTGCATTAAAAATTGAAAGCACCAGTTCATTTCAGTAAAAAACAAGCCCCAGTGCTTATCAATAACACAATAGCATCGATGAGTATTAACAACACACAAACACCGATGCTTCGTATAATCTTAACGCACCGAAGGAGAACAATTTAATATAATTTTGTGGTATTAAATTAATATTGAAACCAGTGTTGATTGGTTACATAAAAGAACCAGTGCTAATTTCATATGAAACACACTAGTGAGTTTGAATATTAAACGTGCCAATGATATTAATAATTAAAATAAACCGCTAAACGTCGACTTGTGATAGTGCAATTGTTTTTATTTTTTAAATCTGTTATTTATCAAAACATTTACATATATTTTATATTTTGATTAGTGAATTTGGATATGATATTTGGATTAATTTTTTATATCATCATATTTTTCATCTCTTCATTATAATATTTAGTCATCCATATATTTAATCAACGATGTAACATTTCACAACAACATTGGACAATGCAATAGAAAAAATTAAAACATATTTTATTATATGAATAAGAGGGTCCTTGTCATACAAAATATGACACTTATCGGTAATCCCTTGTCTTTCAATTGGGACACTATGTCCATTACATTAAACAAAAAATTCTAATTTTCATAGAAAATTATTTCAAAAAAATACAATTGCAGCTTGCATCAATATCCAAATATATTGATCATCATTCTTCACTAGAACTGTTGTTAGTGCTCGAGCTACTTCCATGCCTTGGGTTATTTTGCTGAATGTTTGGTTGATTTCCTCGATTGTTTTTTTCTTCTTCAAGTTCCATCTACAAATATAAAAATAAATTGTAACGAGTCTATCTACATTGGTGAAAATAATGAAAATTGAAATAAATAATATACATGAATGTAAATTGAAAATCGACGTACCACCAAAGCAATAATTGACTCGTGAACCATACACATATGTTCAAAATCAATTCTCATGCCTTGTTTCAATAATTCTTTTGTTGGATCAGTTCCATACTTTGTTTCCTGCAAGTTTTATACCCCATAATAAATCATAGATTTAATATAAAGTATTATTTTGGTTTCATTAATTATAAAATGATAGAAGTAAAACAACATAGATTATACTTACAAATTCCACAATCAATTTTTTATATGCCAACATATACTCACAACCCTTAATTAACCCGATGTCAATCATTTTTTTTAATGACTCTTCTTTGTATGTTAGCACCTATTTGAAGACATTCAAGGATGGCTATTGTAAATCAACTTAAAATATACAAAAAAAAACCTTAAGTTGTTATAAGGAAATAAAAATTACTCACAAAATTTTCTATCAACCCTTGTCTTCCTTGTCATCCAATTTTATGTGCAAAATGAGTTCCATTTTATTTTCTTTTCTGTAAGAGAATATTTGAAAATTAACATTTGATGTTTAATTAATTCTTTGTACCTAATAGGAAAATTCAATGATTACA
>ML803206.1:76527-109127 GCA_009831015.1 Picea engelmannii | reverse complement strand
TATTATTATTTTATTAATATATATATATATATATATATATATATTAATATTATTCAATGAAAGTATTGTTTTAGGGCTTGGCCATTTACTGGGAGGGCGTCAAGTTCCCCCCTCAGGTTTTTTAATCGATAGGTACTTGCCCTGATTCTCTCGACTACTTGGAAGGGTCCAAGCCATAGGCTTTGAAACTTAGAGTGTTTTCCCTTAGGTTCATTTTCTTTGTCCCACTTAAGCACTAAGTCTCCTACCTTGAAGAAATTTTCTTTAGCCTTATGCTTATCAAACCATCGTTTCATTATCTGTTGGTGAGCCAGGAATTTTGACTTAGCCTTTTCTCTCTCTTCCTCCAACATGAGTAGGGTGTCGATTCTTTGTTGCATGGCCGACGAGGGTTCTTCATGGGAGTCTTCAGCTAATTGAAGAGATGGGAGATAGAGCCCATTTAGAAGGATAGATTCTTTCCTGTAGACTAAGAATTATGGGGAATTTCCTATGGCTTCTTTGGGTGTGACCCTATCGACCCATAGGGAATTATGAATTTGATCATGCCAATTTCTCTGGTTATCTGTAATTGTATTTTTTAGTATCCTTACTAGGTTTTTATTAGTCAATTCTGCCACACTGTTTCCCTGCGGGTAGTAATTTACAGAGTACTTGATTATAATTCCTTTATCCAGAGAAAACTCATTCAATAGGGTAGAAGAAAAGTAGGTTGCATTATCAAAGACCATAATAGAGGGGATGCCAAACCTTGTGATCATATGTTGTTCTATAAATTGGAATGCTACCTTCTCGTTTACATGAGTCAGAGGAATGGCCTCTACCCATCTGGTGAAATAGTCGGTAGCGGTAAGAATGTACTTGTGGATTTTTGAATAACTAGGAGTAATTTATCCTATGATATCCAATCCCCACTGCTCAAAAGGCCTAGAGACAGTCACGGGCTAAAGTGGGATTGTTGTCCTTTTCTCCTTTCTGACACTTAATTGACAAGTATTACAGTTCCTAGCATGAGTATGAGCATATTTAAATAAGGTGGGCTAGTAATATCCATCTGTCATAATCTTATGGGTGGTAGTGTTCCTTGCAAAGTGACCTTCAACGAGACCTTCATGGAGTTCCATCATCACCTTGTCAACATCTTCTCATTCGAGACATCTCAATAATACCCCATCATAGTTGATTCAGAAGAGTACCGAATTTATAAGACGATACTGTGTAGATTTCAATCTTAGGGTTCTCGTTTCCTTAGGGTTGAGGTTATCGGGACAAGCCTCGTGATGCAAAAGATAAGTCCAATCCTTTTACCAGGAGTCTTGTCTTGGGGAGATGTATGCTACTTCATTGCACCATAGTGCCATTTCGTTTTCCCACCTGGAATCTTCATTTGCTTGATCTCGGGCTTCGGTTGCGAGCTTGCACAGACCTTGTCTTTTTACTAGCTTGGTAGGTTTTATATCTAGATCAAATTGTTGGACTATTGCCATCCAGTTCCCCCTTATTTCCCCCATTTTTTGTTGGGTAAACAAGGATCGGACCGCAGGCTGCGACACAATCACCTTAGTGTGATTTTTGAGAATGTAGGACCTGAAATGCTTTAATACCTTATAGACCGCGTAGGCTTGTTTATCTATGGCAAGATAATTGAGCTTAGTTCCTTGAAGATTAGTACTCATAAAATACACTGGGGCTTCATTATTGTCATCATATTTCTGGGTCAAAACCACCACTAACAATTGGTTGGAAGAAAAAGTATAAAGGGAAAAGTCTCTATTAAAATCGAGACTTCGCAACACCGGAGCCTGGGTTATGGAATATTTGATATTGTTGAAAGCATATTTTCTCTCATCAGCCCACTTGAAATCGACATCCTTGTGAATCATCTTTTGGAAGGGTTTGATAATTTCGGCGAAATTGGGGGTGAATTTCCTCACAAAGTTGATTTTCCCAAAAAAGGACTGCATGGATTTCTTGTTATGGGGTAGCGGGAGTTGAGCTATGGCCTTAATTAATTATGGATCTATGTGGATACCTTATTGAGATATAATATGACCTAACAACTTACCTTCCTTGACACCGAAGATGGTTTTCTTAGGATTTAGCGATATACCGTATTTTTGGCACCTTTTGAAAATATGAGTTAAGTGTTGGATGTGTTCTTCCCTATTCTTTGAATACACTATTACTTCATCTAAATATACTACCACACACCTATTGATAATCCCCCAAAAATCCACGTCCATGGCCCTTTGGAAGGTTTCTCCTGCATTGATTAACCCAAAAGGCATGTGCTTATAAGTGAAGGTTCCCCATTTGGTTCAGAAGGTGGTTTTTAAATGATCTTCCTCTAAAACCAACACTTGGTTGTAGCCTGAGAAACCATCTAGTAAGGAAAAAATATCCAAGCCCAACATGGTCTATAGGAGTTTCTCCATTGGTGGGACCGGATAATTGTCCTTCTCTGAAGCCCTATTGAGGTTCTAAAAATCTACACATAGTTGGATCTCGCTCAACTTTTTCCTTACCAGAACGAGATTTGCCACCTAGGTAGAATGTCTAACCTAAAAAATTATCCTCACGTCTAGAAGATTCCTTAATTCTTGATACATGAGAGGATCTAGGGACGGGTGATACTTTCATAGATTTTGCTGGAAAGGTTTCATTTAAGGTTTCACTAGGATGGTGTGTTGAATAATGTGGGTATCGTACATTTTCAAATCCTTGTAGGACTGTGCGAAGACATCCTGGTATTGTCTGAATAATTTGAGGTAGTATTTCCTCTCTTCCCTAGACATAGTTTTTTCGAGATTAACATTCTTTGGGTTCTCTGGAGTCCCAAGATTCATAGTTTCATGGAGGGGGAAAGAGCTACTAGTCTTCATGTTTTTGGGTCCTTTAAAATGATCCTTTAGATCAAACAGACTCTCTATATTAGCTATCCCCTTTGGGATTGTGTGACCCTTCAACTTTCCAACATTTTGTCCTGTTTGGGGATTAGTTTCAGTTGTTTTCTCTCGGAACTCTTCATCATCTATGGCTAGGTCTTTGAAATTTTCTTGGTTGGTAAAGAAGTTTATGATTTGCTCGTCACCTTCAAAGAATTTCCAATTGGAAATATTGTTTGACACCTACGGTTTGTAGAGTATATCTATAGTGAATCGAGAGGCTTCATAATATTCTAAAGGTGACATTCGGGAAGTAGATGTGTCCAAGGAGTCGGCAAGAACATTCTTTTCTCTCGGGATTGCGGTAATATTGAAAGCACAAAGTGCTCTATTAGCCTATGCACCTCCTACTAGTAGTTCTTAAGATGATGTGAATTACAATGAATAGTATTCCTCACTTTTCTAACAATGATCTTAGAATCCCCAAAAACCTTCAATTCCTTGACACCCAGATCTATGGATTTCTTCAATCCTTTCACTAGAGCTTCATACTCAATAGAATTGTTGGTACATTCGATCTCTATCCTGCAGGATAGGAAATAATGTCATTCTTTAGGATTGATAAGGATACACCCTGCTCCTGACCCTTCTTGGGATTTACATCCATCAAAGCAGAGGGTCCAAATCTGTGGAAGGTAATCACCCTTTCTTTGTTCTATACCAATTTCTTGCTTACTGATCTCTCGTCCCATAATCTCAATCGCAGGATTTTGGAAAAAGAGAGCGTTATCTATTGACGTCGGTGGTTCCTCTTGAAATATTATTTCATATTTTTGGGTAATAGGAACAACAGACATTAGAGGATAAAATTCCCTGAAGTGGGAATCACACGAGTAATTTCCCAATACCAGGAAATCGGTAGACACGGGTTCATTCAGGGTTTCTAGGTCGGTGATCTTATGCTTCAGATATGTTTCTCTGTTGATTATGATCATGATATTGTATCCCTTTAGTGGTAACCAAAGGTGTGCCCAGTCTGTAATAAAATATCCATTCATCTTCTCACACCAATGATGACTCAACAATAGTCCATATGCCTCTAGCATATCTACTACAATGATGTCAATTATTTGCACGAAATTAGGATGTGTCTCTATCCTGATCATTACATATTTGAGTTATCCGATAAATTTGGCTTGGGTTCTGTCTAGTTGTATGACATGCTTATCACTTTTGAGAGGGACAACACCTAGTTTATTACAAATGGCCAAGGGCATTACATTAGAGGACGCCCCAGGATCTACCGAGCAATTGTGAAGATTCTTGTTAAAAACTTCAAACTTTAAAAGGAAAGGTGGTAAAAAAGGCTTCTCCTTCCTAACTTTTGAGTAGGTATTTATGGTTGTATTTATTTCCAAATATGTCGAGGATAAATCCTTCTGCTGGACGCTACCTTTAGTTGAGCCCAGATCTTGCAACAGAAAGTCTTTCTGCTGAGGAATCCTACATATATCCATAACTAATATATTAACCTTCAACTTTTTCAAATCTTCGACTACATTATAATCCATCTTGGGAAATTCCTTGGTATGGATGCTTATAGGCTTTTTGCTGGGAGAGAAGGGCATTTTCGGGCGATCGGAAGTTAACTTACTTTGCGGGGCCCAGGCGATGTCGGTATTTTTTGAGCTGGGTTGACCTTTACTATGCGTTTGTACTACCAAAAATTATGTGGGTTGTTCTCGAGTCTCAAAAAAATCATCCGAAGATGCGATTACGTCGGGATCCCATATCAACATGGTTGTGTCTCATGGTGGGTTAGCTTCTTCTTGATTTGCAATATTCATGGTCGAACTGCTTGACTGTTTGGTCAGTGAGACTTCATCCAGGAAATATTGGCCATTAAATTTTTGGCATGGATCCATTGAGGGAATTCTCTTTCAGAGTGGTTCTCCTGGTGATAGGTGCAGAAATAATCAGACGCAACATTCCCTAGGTCAATGTTTAGGTTGGTTGTGGGAGGTTCAATTTCTTTGAAAGGCTAGTTTCTTTTAAATAAAGGCTTATAGGCTTTTTGGCCTTGGTTTCCTCCCCCTACACTTATTTTCATGTCTATAATATCATTTGATAGTTTCTTAACTATGCGTTGTAGATATTTTATATCTCCATTACCTTTATCGGGAGTTTGTTCAGCTGGTTTCCCCGACGGTCTAGTCAAAAGGAGTTCTCTCCTAGGAGGGGGTTGGCTTTATTTTCTTACTAGAGAGGATTTGCTTTGTTTACATCCTTTCATCTAAAATTATATCATCTTGGCCCCTTCAAAATTATCTGCGAGGGTCTTCTTGGCGGCCCTTTTAACGAACATGGAAATAGAAGCCAGAAGTGCGTTGGCATAAACCTCAATCTGAAATTCTTGAGTGGGTTTCGCCATGAGATGGAACTTGATTATGATGGTCATGAATCTTTGATTGAAATATTTGACCCTTTCTTTTGGGGTCATGGTGGCTCTGATCAACTCAGCCATTAGGTCTCCTATAGTAGTTTCTTCCGCAAATTTGTCTAGAAAATCCTTTTGGAATTTAGTCCAGCTAGTTATAGATCCTACCGGTGAATTAAAATACCATGTGGAAGCAGAGTTTTCAAAAATTTAGGGAAAAATTATACATACTATGTCTTCATATTGAATGTTCATAAGTTTGATCACAAGTATGAGTTTCTTGATATGATCTTCAGGCAATTCTGAAGTTTTAGGGTCGTAGTTGGGGAGAAACTTTTATGGGTGCTGGGGAAGATTGTGTACTCACCCAGGGATGGCCATGGCATCTCCGACCAACCAAGGATGGTTGTATTGAAGTGGAACTTCTCTTTCCTCCTCATGACTGTTGTTCCCTTCCATATCTTCGGAGTCGGAGTCAATCTATTCTTCTTCCGAAAATTCGTCAGGCTCGGGAATGTTGTCGGCTGGCGTCTTAGGTATGAGATCAAGAGGTTCTTGGATTTCGGTGATCATGAAATCTATTAAGTCTTCAATGGAGTGTACTTGAACTTCATCTGGAGTGCTAAACACTGGTATGATTTTTTGTTTTCTTCGAGGGAGGATGGGAGTTAAGGACAACGCGTCGATTTTTTGGGCAGAGGCTCTGATGATTCTCCTGAATTGATTCACTTCCTCATGAGGGAGGGAGTAGGGTATTTCAGGGTGAAAAGGTTCTTCCTTGGACTTGGGTGAGTTACCCATTTTAGGAGTACTTAGTAAGCATGGGTTGTTTGTTGGATGAATAGCCATGCATGTGTACTGTTACAAATCTATATGTTGTTCTAAATGTTATATAAGTTATATATTCAACCATTCATTCTCAGGCCCTCCTTCTAGTGCCAGTTCTATTGATGGGTCTTAAATCTATTGATTCAACAACAAGAACCAAACCCACAACCGAGGCCCAATTAGACTCTACAGTGTTTGATATGGAATGGTTCTCCATATCTTGTGATCCGACCAATTTATCGATGGGATTTGTGTTTTCTTGTGAAGGTTCTCCCTTCAGGTAGGACCATTCTTTTCTGTATTTTCTCTTGAGTGGGGCTAGTTTGAGAGACACAAGCCAACATAAGAAAAACTTGACAAGTAACACGATTGAATTTCAACTACTAGGAAGAGGCTGAGCTTGAGATAACCCACTGCTCAAATATGAAAACAATAATTCTATACCAAAGGGCCTATTAATAATACATTAACCAAATGAGCATCCAATTACTGCCTGAGAATATAACTAACAAAAAGAAAAACACATATGTAACCAAGATCATGGAAAGCAAAATAATTCATCTACCATAACATTTATTACATGACAACACAACGATTTATCTTCATCATTAAAGAAAAGAACATCAACACATTGCACCAGATAACTTGACAACAAAATCGATTTCTCTTACTCATTTACTGCATAATTCTTGGAACAAGATAGGAAGTAATTCTTCTCCAACTCCAATCACATAAATCTGATGAAAATAGCTTGTCTTTTGTCCAGAAGGACTTTTCAATTCATAGAAGTCTCAAAAACATTATCAACAAACCAAAAAATAAATAGTTCTTACAACAACCATCGACCTCTGGTTAATCGGTCGATGTCTCTATTTATAATATAAAATTCAACTGTAATTAATGGCTAAATGCAATTCAGGCCAAATGAAAATTGCCACATGGTGTGATCATCCAACAGTTTCTTTCAACGGTCCACCTGAGATGTCTCTTGAAAAGGGTGACTTCTTTCATATTCAGACTAGCTGATAAACAAATCTTCACAGTTTTGAGCCCATGGGAACCTATGTTGTTCCATAGGGGTAGCATATACTCCTTTGATATCTACTGCATGCATTCGGTACTTTACCAAACTGGAGTTCAACTATTGCAGCATGGCTCGAGCTCTGATCGGGTGTTCTACAAATTGTTGCACATTCCCTGGCTTTGCATAGGTGACCTTTGCACACTCTTCATCCCAAAGAGAGTCTTGTATGGAGTGCGTCTTGAACATATTGCTCGGGTTAGTGAATTCATTCGGGGTTCCAAATTCAGGGAGACTGACATCTTTCATTATGTTATTAACTTTACCCCAGTGTTTCTGGAACTTAGCCCATTTCTTTTGGATTTCTCGGTGTGGGTCTCAGGTCATCTTTGCCTAGTATTTGGTGGATTTCTTCATGCGGTTGGGACTAATTTTTCCAACCAGCTGAATGCCATGATTTTACTTTTCTCAACCCTACTGAACTGCCTCAATGTATTCGAGTCTCTCTACCACTTGTTGTGCCTTTTCGTGCCACCTTTCCATTTCTTTGCATGTCGCGAGTTCCATGAGAGTATCCTCTTGGAAATCGACTATGTTCTCGGTTAACAGGTGCCTTTCCTTCTTGAACTCGTTATAAAATCCATTGAACTCATCCTTTAGATAAACAATGGTATGTGTAGCTCCTTTATAGTATTTGACAAGATGGAGCAGGTGTTTGATCTCTTCCCAGGTGCCAGCTAGTTCCTTTTAATTTCTCCCGGCTCTATCCTGAGCAACATCTGAGAGGGATTTTCCTGCGCCGATCAGTTCAGACATGTGAGCATCTGCAGTGCTGATTAAGTTCTATTTTGTGGTAACCATGATGGATTGATCCAAGGTGATCCTTCACCTTTTTTTTTTCCTTTGAATGATGAACTTCCTATTTTAATCATAGGAGACGCATAGATGTCTGCTACTTCAACTACCGGTTCAGGTATCTATTGATCTCCCCATGAGAGGTTGTTTCTCAAGCTACTTGCAGTGTATATTTGCTCAGGAGTGGGCCCTCAAATTTCTTCGCTCTGTTTTGTAGATCCAACCTCTACTTGTTGTTTGTATGGGACTTGAATATTGGGTGTAATGGAGGCATTGGGTACATACTCATTTCTTACTTGCTCATCAACAGTAGAACTATCGATTTTCTTTTGTGGAGTTTCGCCACTTGGTCTTGCTTATGCTTCCTGTCTATCGGAATCTCTTGTGTGGAGGCCACCTTCAGACCCTATTTCCTTTTGTAAGACCTGCTTGTCTTGGACTTCGGGCTCAGGGGAAGTGGTTTTCTTGGGACATTTTTTCTCTTGGACTCACACCGGGGTGCCGTGAGCAGGTTCCAAACTCTCTTTGTCGCTGTAAATATGTATAAGAGTGCTAAGGGGATTGGGTTCTTGTGTCTCTATCGAGACTCAACCTGTCTCTGGTTGAGTTGTCCCTTCTTCCGAAGGATCGATCAACGATGTTGTGGGTTCAGGGTTTCCTAACCCATGGGAATTGTCGGGGACAATGGACCTAGGATCGTTCGACTCCATCGGGATACCTTGAACAATAGTTGAAACTGTAGGTCCTATGAAAAGATATGGGTCATCCCGCATCTATTTCATCAGCAGCTCAGTTTGCTGAAGTAACTATGTACCCCATTCTTGTGCAGCTTGATCTTCTGGGAGATCCATGATTTGTACCAGGGATTCCTTATGAGTTCCCATAGATTCAATGTCTTCTTTAGGATCATTTATTCCTTCATCCAATTCATATGCAACTGCTCCTTCCAGTTGTAGGCTAATTTCTTGAACTGACTGGTCCAAAAACGTTTCTTGTCCTTCGTAGCTCATAGCTCTAAACCTGGTTCCTCAAGGATCACTTTCATGGATGCCACCACATTCTAGTCTTGGGTGTTCTCAGTAAAAATTTCATCCTCAAACTAGTCATGGGCATAGGACCAACATGACGATACCTGCGACGTGTGTTGTAGAACCAATCCCTTGGGATCGTGTTTGCAAAATAGTCCAGTTTGGAACTAAAATTCCAATTGACCTATCCCGAGTTGTTTAGCATGCATGATATGTTTGACCATGTAGAATCCGATATGAAACCCATACGGTATGAAAGCCTACTTCTTGTCTTTTACTAAAGTTGCATTGTATCCTTGCAGGATGGTTTGATAGCAAATTTCCCCTAACACTAGCCGGTCGGGAACATAAATTGTTAATAAGTGGGGTGCCCCCGTGGTGCCAAAAACCCTGATGTAGGTTTCTCTCTCATCTAAATACCAGTGGCCAATTTTGGTTATAACCTTCTTTGCTTCATCTGAAAATCTAGGGAATTCTTTATTGAAGAGAAAGAAGTAGGTGCATGCAATAAACTGATCACAGATAACAACATAGGATTTCTTGTACCTGTTTTCCCATAGGATGTTCGTAAGCTCCGAAGAGTGCCAATTCAGATTCATCCCAGTGAAAGAGTTCCTGACACAGATGATGTCCAGTAGATACGAGGCCATGTAGAAGGCAGGGGTATCTCCCTCCTTTCGCACTTGAGCCTGTTTTATGTAGGTTCTCAATTGCTTGGAGATGATGGCACCCCAATTGAAGCATGTGCCTAAAATGGTGACTGTAAAAGCTAGAGGCATCCAAGCCTCTAAAAATCTAGAGCACTCTTTCTCCCCAAGTAACCTGCAGAGTAGATCCATGAGATGTATGTATGGTTCCCTGAGATTGGTTGTTGGATACCAGCCAGCAGTCCGGTTTGTGAATTTTTTATCTTCTCTCCACCAAGACGACATGATTTTGATGGTATCGTGTGACGCATAGAAACTCAAGGAGAAATTAGTTCTCAGCTTTATCTCAGAATATTTGAGCTTATAGTAACTTTGAACCTATGATGGTAAGAAGACTCTGACACATTCGCCATTATCATCATTAATCAAACATTTTTGGGCGTTAGTGTGGTCAATAATCCACTTCAGGAGCTCAATGAAAGAAATATTGGAGATTGGATTTCCACCAAGTGCAGATAAGCTTTGAAAATGTTGGGGAGAACCTCGTCGTCAAGTTTCCTTGCTTCAGTATTGCTATGCAAGGTATATTCGAGGGGATCTTCTTTCTTGATTTTCTTGAAAATTTCTTCTGATCGAGGAAATGCCATCTTGGCTCCAATACTTGCCTCCATATCTCTGAAAGCTGGGGACTAGACAAAGGGATCCTTGGTGATTATCTTAATGATGGATACTGGATTGGGAGAGAATTATAATTATCTTGCAACTGATGGGGAGGAGCCTTCTCCTACTTCTAATTCTTGCATCTTAGGGGCTCTTGGTGATTTCCTGGTGGAAGGCTTCTTCGGAGGCATTGTTCCTGCATATTAAAATGTCATTTGAACATGCATACAAATAAGCCTTGGGTGCAAACATGTAACAATGGAATTCATGAAAACCATTAGTAGATACATACCTGTAATGCTTGCTATGATAATTGCTTAATACTTACTAAACTTTGGGCGTTTTCTTTTAGGTTTTTGGATTCACTCTTCTGTTTGTTCTTAATTTCTTGCTGCGCAGAATGGGACCATGCACAATGACTCAAACATGATATAACTAGAGAGGTACTATCAGTCATATCAATAAGTTAATACGAGTAATAAATTTAAATATAAAATAAATTACCCTTGAATTTCTGCAAATAAACCTTAACTAGTTGATGATGGAGGCACCAGACAAGATACATTGTATTGATGGGTTTAACGGATCCTTTTGATTTGTGCATGAATTAGTAACTATTGTGCGATCTATGAATTAACTACCAGCTTTGAATGTGGCGTATCTGAAACATATGGAGGTAGAACGTCTCATTGCATCACATCATTCCAGCGTAGGGATCGGGGATCGACTGTTTACTCCTTACCTCTATGTGGTGTTTACTATTACACTTTTTTATGATGAAACCTAATGGATTGATATTCAACGAAATCCTTCCTAAGGTTGTTTATAGGAAAGAAACTCTTTCATCGGTCAACACCAATGAATGTCGGTACTCGGCTACTTTGACTTTCCAAATGATTTTCACCACCTTTATCTTTCGTCGATGCAGAATTTCTCAAGTGAGTCGAGGGAAAATCTTGGGTCGCTGATTCGTGCAGACAGTCGATGAAGAAGATTGAGTGGTACCCAAAAAATAAAATGTTCATAGATTTTTTAGGATGTTTTGAGTTCTCAACACATCCATATACCTATTATCTCTGAGTTCTTCCACTTTGTCATGCCTTTGGCACAATTTAACCCACGTCTAGTTGTCCCCCTGATGCTAGATTCAATTTCATGGTTGTTGCCACTCATACTTCACGTATATCCCCAACCAAGGGCAGTCTTGAGTCTCACCACATCTTGAATTTGTCCATGTACCTCATCATTTACCAATCTCATGCGATGGATTTCATGAAGCCCTTTTCTTCCTGGATTCACGTCTCCCTTTTTGTCGACATCAACACAAGTTTCCAGAAGGGTGACAGTATCTTGACTCTCATTTTCTTTACAATGAGGAGTCTAAGGTGGCATAGGGGAAACCACCATTGTTCTTAGCTATTTTTTACCCCCATAACATTCGACTTCAACACTATCTCATGTTATGGTGGGTCTTACTTTGCGACTATTGCAGTTGTTTTTTATATTTTCTGAAGACCTCTAAAATTTGTTGTGCTATCAATGTCCGTGAATTATCGACACTTCTTACAGGTGTCATCACCTCTTTTCAGATTTTGTTCACCATCAAAATTGTCCTATGAAATTATCAAACCACCCTGGAGGGCGCTGCAGTTATCTATGTCAACATACAACTTCAGTTACATAACATGAGCATGGGGCTTTCCCACCTCGTTTGTACACAGTTTTATTTTTTCACACCTAGAGAAAGGTTTTGGTCCCACAGGTTCCCCTCTCCCTCCAATGGGTCTCTCTTTCAATCCATGTCAACACTCTTCCTTACAATGGTACTCTTAGTATAAGAAACATTGATGTACTTCAACTATACGTATGCTCCTAACCTCACCCATTAGGGGGCATCTGTTATCACTGCAATTTCAACCGCAAATGGTTACAGGAATCCAGCATCTCCAAACACCTATTAGTTCATTCATGGCCCAAAAATTCATTTGAAAAGGGAAAAAACTATACAACTGGTTATAAAATTAGCATGCGCTCAGAATATAAAGGAAGCACATGCACATGCACTAGTCGAAAATGAAGGGAAAGTGCACACATGCCCGATGCATGACTATGGACACAAAAAGCCACACACACCTTAGAACGATGCATTAATGATTATGGTCATCCTCCCATCCACTTTTGGTTCAGATCCCAAGTCGATTTGACCCCCAAATATGAGTTGAATCCAAGTGGGGGGCTGGTCAAAAACCTAAAGGTGCCCTAAAAGGCCCCTTGTTCACACTAAATCCCGATTGGATAATTCCTCAAAGCTTTGCTATAAAAAGAGGCCATCGGTGCACTATATTTCCAAGAATCTATTTGTATTGTTATGCTACCTCTATTCTCCTGCAAGGAACCTCAATCCTCATTGGAGCATATAAGCACCATTTCATTGGGCTATTCACAACACCTCTTGAGTGGATGAGATTTGGATTTCTTCACCATTTCCTTTTAGTTTTCTATTTGTAAGAAGATCTCTCTCATTGGGGGTTCAAGAGCCCTCCCTTGGAGGAAGAGGGGACCCATAAGGATCCCTTTCTCTTTGGTGTTTTCCGACTAATACAATCTATCCATTGGTGGCATGAATATTGATATATTGTTTGGTTAATTTTGGTTCTAATTCCCTTATGCACTTTAGTTTAGTTTCTTTAATTGTTGTGATCTTAGTTGTTTGTTTATTTCTTGTGCTTGATATTTCTAACTCTTGCACTAACTTTTGTCCTATCCAACTAACCCAACTGGACTTGTAAGTGTCCCTCTTTTGCTCATTTAGGTGATGACAAGGATACAACACTAAGCATTCAACATGATTATCTACTATTGTATCATTTTGATTAGAGACAGGAGAGATATCGATGGTGTCAAATGTGTTGTGAGTTCCTTAACATAGAAGGAGTGTCCTCTCAATATCAGTTATTGCGAGGAAGGGATATCATGTATCATTTCTATATGGATAGGAACTACTTGTGCCTAAATGGTCTAGATTTATATCAATAATGGTTCTTGGAGTTGGGGAGGGAAGCCTATATAGGTTGAGGGGCCATCCTATGAGTGATGTGACTAGCAGGAGAAAAGATACGTATGAGGAGGAATAGTTGGTTCCATGAGTGGTGAGGCAAGTGACCCCAACAGTGGTACAGGCTTATAGGGAGCCAGAGTCCAGAGGGAGTCATCCCATAGGATCTAGGAGGGAGGAATAGTCTCTCAGGATGGTGCAAAGGACAATGTATAGGGAGAAGATACCCTGGGGGATGTGCTGAATTAGAGGGAGTGACGTTTCAGGAGGAGAATGTGATATCAAAGTGATCCTGATCTCATGGAGAGTCATTTGGCTTGGAGGGAGATATGGTCATCCAGAGGGAGTTCCCCCTCAGGTTCATTTGAGAGAGAGACACCTTCTAGGACTGAAATACATGTGTCATGGATGGAGGAAGACATATAGGAGCTTTAGAGGTTGCAAGATTCTAGGGAATATGAGAAATCCATGAAGGATCCATGTATTTCAATAGGTTATGCTAATGTGATAGAGGATGCCAGATTGGAGCTTCATAGGAAGGAGGATTGTAGGTCATGTGAGACATGTATGGAGTATCCATGTGGTTTTTTAGAATGTTCTACATTGATCAAGGGTGCATCGAGTCAGACATATTTTTCCTTAGTGACTGAGGATGTAGCTAATCAGACAGACTAGATGAATGGATGTGTTCCATTGAGCAAGGATGTGGTTAGTCAGATAGACTGGATGACTAGAAGTGTTCTAATGACCAAGGATGCAGTCACCCATCCAGAGGTGATATATTTCATAGACTCATTTGTCGCAATGACAAAAGGAGTAGCCAATTTGGACTATTGGAGTACATATGAGGAAACATACCACCTTGGATTTGGGAGGGATATGCTTATATTACTATAAATACATCCAATTGATGGTGCATGGGACACCTCCTTCAATAAGATGGAGTTTTGATTTTGTAGCTTTAGGATTTATTCCCAACAAGAGGCCAAGGTGTTAGGCATGTAGGAATATTCATTGGCACCATATTGTCCTTTCAGTTTGGTGAAAACCCCCTTGGATTTGAGTGTGGGATTAATGGGTTTTGTGATGATATTTGTGGGCTTATGTTGGGGATTCAAACCCACAAGGAAATCCTAATTTGGTGTTGAATTCTAGAGGGGATTATATGGTGACCCTCAAGGATTGTATATAATAGATAGAGGTCATTTTGACATCTCATTGTATCATCATAGAAGAATGGATTTATCTTAACTGAGTCTGCACTTGTTCTAGGAGGCTTGGTGATTTCAACAATGGGAAATTATACTAGGGTGGAAACTATGGCCTAAGTTTGAGGACTCTCTATTTTTTGTTCTTGATAGGGAAAGACACACCTTGCGTGTGGGAGAGAGAGAATACCTCATAAGAAATATTGTACGAAGTGGAGCAAGTCGTACGAAGTGTCCATAAATTTTTTCGCGTGTACGTGGGTTGCAGTGGGAAAAGTCACATACATGCGTGGGTTGTTGAAGGAATAGTCGTGTACATCCATACAAGCTCTTCTATGTAAGGGTGAGTCTGTATAGGCTGACGTCAGGATACCTCAATAGGTCATATAGGTGATCTACAATAGGTTTGTGGGTAGAGGATATTTCCATAATATTGTTGAGGTTCAGTTTCTTGTTTTTATATTGGAGGACACGTTTTTCCTTAGATTTGGTAATTTTCAGAGGAGTAGATCTATCCTCAGATTTGGTAACTTTGAGAGGACTAGTTTTGGTCCTCGGATTTGTAGAATTGGATAAATTTGTAGAAAAATAATAGTGTCTCTTGTGTATTAATGATTCATATTCGATCTTATTGTATGTTCCAATTTGATAAAATAATTTTGGCTTCTCAATGTGTTTGCATTTGTAGTTCAATTGGGTTAATTGTGTATAACTGTGAAAGAATAGACCAGACATGAGGGGTAGTAAAAACTAACATATATATGGAGCTACTGAATTTCTTTTTATCCCAAGAATATATCAACTCCATGAAGGATATGACAACTTGAATTGTCAATGTAGTTTAAGGAAACAAATATCACCATCATTGATCCTCTTATTACAATAGATGATATCTACTAGCCGACATGCAAGAATCACCAATGAGCCCACCACACTGGAATTTTTTAGGTAAATCTTGCACAATTAGTCCAAAATTTCTAATCTTAAAAGTAATTATATGACCCTCTACATTTTTTCTCATATGTTAGGGAAGACTAGTAGAGATTTTGGCTTTGCCTAGGATGTCTCTATTTGTTGTGTTGGAAAAACACCCTCCATACTTTATTCTTTACCTATTCTCTTAGAGAATAAATTGAGCCCCCCTACTAAAATTTTCTACTAGAAAGCTTCTCAAAATATCTCATGCAAATGAGAAAGACCAAGTATCTCTTATCAATATCCATACTTCACCATTTCAACAATTACTAAAGAAGACTATATCCCATCGATACACCATATATTGAAAAGCTTCATCTTTCCTTTGTTGATACATTGTGTACTAGTGAGCATCTTCTTTCCCTTGTTGATATGTCCTATATCAGAAAACAACATTCTTCCTCCATCGATACAGACCATATTGACAACTTGGGTTTTTCTTCACTGATATACAAGGTGAACCAATGCTTAATTTTTTATAATATCTTTCTCTTGTATCAACTGTTTATCTTTCATAAATCATATGTACACTGGCAACCATCCTCTCTCTGTTGTCGATACACAAGAAGGGCCAACACTTAGAAATTTTATGTTGCCACTTTTTCCATATCGACATCGATCATTTTATGGGTGCCGATATACCAACACCATCATTCCTTCACTATAGATACACTGTCAGTCAATATTTCATCATTCGCTGATACATGGTGTTGTAACATAGAAAAATTGACACTGCCAATTGTTTTCGATTTCTTGTGAAAAATTCACCTTTTCTTCGTAACCTTAAATATTAAATCCTCAGTTAAAGTTTTGTGCAGCTAGAGATAGTCAACAAAATGTATGGGAATTTCTTGATAGTTTCTAGTTTTTAATTTCATATTTCATTGTCAGATCATAGAAGTGTTTTCTAAGATTTAAGATGCAAACTCCATTGACATGAGGAAATTTTTATCTGTGATTAAATTTCTCATTTTGGTGATATGAATTGGTGGCATGGGATTATTATTTTCAAGTTTTCTTTAGTTCCAATATTATCAATGCCCAGAATTGTAGTGACTGATTTGGAACATGTTATGATGGGTACTTATAGTAGCTTAAATATGACAAGTGATTTGATGTAGACTTTTTAGCAAGAAGCCACCATTTCAAGTTTGAAATCAACATCTCAAGATAGAAGGATGTCCTCCAATATGAAAAGTGTTTGAAGAAAATTCTTTCTCTTAGCATTTATAACATGCTTTCAATATACTCATAGTCCTACTATGATATGATATGCAACAAATACTCTTTTTTCAATTTGAGGGAAATTCTCAATTTACTGAGCATATACAATTAAATTCTTTAGTACGATGACAATAAAATGACTTGGAGTATCAATTTCTCTTATTGTTCGAAGAATATGTATTTGAATGAAAAATGTCAATTGGGTTTAGCTTGTCTCGCTATGAGTAATGTTTGTTATCCTCCCCATCCAGGTACAATTCCTATAAATGACATGTTAAGCTCATAATGAGTATGTTGTAATGGCTTTGAGCCTATATGTAATGTAAAGTTTTCCTTGATTCAATTGAATAGTAGGGAAATTGATTTTACGAGCAAAAAAAGATGTATTTGAATGAAAAACTTGTGGTTTGGTGGGATTATGGATAGAAAACAACAATGTTAAAAGTTCCTCATATATATGTGCTTTCAAATTATCATTTCATAAAATGGGATAGGATAGAAAAGTTGGTGGGATTATGGATAGAAAAAAAAATGGTTAAAGTTCCTCATATATATGTTCTTTCAAATTATTGTTTCATAAAATGGGATAGGCTAGAAGTGTTAAATGGAAGATTCGTACAGCTGTATACAAAATTGATAAATGTTGTGGAAACAAATGAATTGAAGGAATTAAATTCAACTGACATAATGCTATTTTTAGAAAGTAATGGAGAAGCTATATTTTTGAGGTGTCAAGTTACCAAGAGATATTATCATCAATCTATTATAGGAAAGTAGTTCCTCAATCAGTGGAAACAACTCAACATTCAAATGATGTTAAAGAGAGTAGTTGAAAATGTTTTGGAAGGATGGGGAGGGGAATCTTGGTGGCATTGACTATGTTTGTAAGAGGCCCTAGGGACTATTTTGTAAATCCTCAGATAAAAAAATATCCAAGGTATTCACTTCTTGTTTGGAGATCCTTGTTCATGCTATTTTGTATTTTAAGCTTATTTTTTAGATCTCATCCATATTCTATTCTGTTATTGTAATTTGGATCTAGTTCCATATATGAAAATTTGGTACTACTTCCACTGTTATATATGTCTTTATAAATATATATACAGGTTATTGATATGAGTGTTATGATGTTAGATTCACTATTTTTCCTAGTGCTAGCAATTATTCATTTGTTGAATTCATTGAATTAAATGCTTGTTCCTCATCTTGGATGAAAAGGAAGTCCTTCTCATTGTTATACCAAATACTCATTGTTCTTCTTTATTCCTTCCACCTCTCATTATTTAGTTTTGTACTTTGATAAAAGATACTCCAACGACCAATGGATTAGGCCTCTGATGTGAGCGATTTACAATATTTTTATTGTAGTTTGTTGTCATTCTTATTCTCAACCATTTTTATCCTTTTCTTTATTCATTTAAAAATGACATCTTGAGCTTAATGATTGATAGTTTGTACTTGGTGACAATGGGCATTATGTTCTATTATTTATGATTAGTGATCCCCCTATGTTCCAAGAACCATATTGTAACCTACATTTGGTTTTAAAGATGTCCTGACATTTTCCCTAAGAAGCTAGGAACAATCTCAAGTTACAAAATATTTTTGGAATTGTTGTTGGGGATTGAAGGTTCAAGATATTTCCTCAAACTTTTATGAAGATTAGACCTATTTCTTGAAGGTGACAAGGGTCAGACACAGACTATTTGGTTATTCACCTAGTAACTCCACTTTGATTTTACTCCACTATGACTTCACTGGAAAATCCATTATATTTCAATGACAAGTTTGTTTGTTGTTAATATAGATGTGGAGTATTCTCCATTTAATTTTTCAAATATACTTAGATTTCTTAATCCTATGCCTATCACATAAGACTAGGAAGAATATATTCTAAGCTTCATAGAAGATGATGATGATTGTCTTGACAACACTTGAAGGATTTTCATGAAGGAATACTTCAACTTGGTAATTTTCATGAGGATGTGCTCATGAAAATGTTCATGATTTCTCTAGATGGAGATGTTAGACTATGGTACATATCTATACCTCATGTAAGTAATATTCTCTAATATAATTTCATGCATTCTTTCATTATCACTGTGTAAGGTACCAAATCTATAATAATAGCCAAAACAAAAATATTGCAGAGAATAACAATGGAACAACACAATAGTCAGACCACAACACCAAAATAATACCTTTATTGATATGAAACAATGTTCACTTTCCTCTTCAAGGGGGGAACCTAGAGAAATTCTCTATTAAAATAATTCTCTAGACAAAACTTCTCATACCCTCTACTCCTATTTATAATAAATCTACCCAAAATAAAAATCTAGAGGAATATCCTTCTAGAAGAGGAATCTTTTATTAGGTCTTCTTACATTTGAATTATTCTTCCTTATTGATAGGAGTTATTGATATCAGCCTTTATTACATGGAAATATATTATTCTATCTGTGTGAGGGTTTAGGGAGGCTAGGTCCCTAATATTCCCTCCCCCTTGAAGAAAAACCTTGTCCTCAAGGCTTGAGATGAGGAAATTGTTGAAGAATGGTGGTCGAATCCCAAGTGGTGTCTTCTGGAGTTGTATCTTTCCACTAGACTAACAATTCCTTGATGGTGCATTGATGGATATGATGCTCTCAATGGTCCAAGACTACTTGTGGTTGCAACCATATGGAACCTTCTTGATGCAAACCCCCACATCTCTTAGGGGCTCGCACAAACTCTCGGTCCAAGGATCGTAATTTGTAGGAGAAGAAGCAGCTCTCTGGTCCTCACAAAACCCCCAACACTCTTTCCATAGGTATTTTATTCTTTTATTGTGCAAAAATTTGTGTTCACAAGGGTCTCCTTAAATGTCAGAGTTGTTCACATGACCTCAGGCCTCGAACCTTGGGTTAACTTTCAAACGATGGGAACTTCGATGCTCTGGATATTTAGGCTTCCGAGTTTTTAACAAAACAACACCCCAATTCCCTCGAATGTTGAATTCACAAACTCCCGAGCAGTTCTTGGGATCAACGGTCTACACCCTTTATGAAGATCTACAACTCACAGGAACTTTGGGGCTCTCATCTTTAGAAGATTTCTACGCTTCCACATACAATACCTCCAAACTAGCGAAGGCTAAAATCATAGATTGTACAACTAACTTTTTCCTTGGATCAATGGTCCATGTTGACTTCGAAATCTGGGCTTCGATACTTTTCTAACCGTAAGAAACACTTCCTCCCAAATTTCTAAATGTCTAATTGCTCAGGATCTATGGTCCATGTTTACCCGTCGATGGACGATCAAGATTGAATCTGGGCTTCGGGACTTCGAGGAATCTTGCACCAAACCAAATTTTACACATAATCTTCCATAGTGCGTAACTCTAAATAATCATGATCTATGGACATATGTACCCAACACTAACGATGAGTATCTACTCCAGTCTTTAGAAATTTCACCTCACTTACAACAATGAATTAGAAACTACCAGAGAAATGAAGTCTGAAGGACTTAGGAAACTAACAGTTGTGCTCCTTCCCTTGATCCAATGATTGTGGGAGATTCTGTTAACTCCAAACTGATCTCGTCCTCTCACCCTTCAAAAACCAGGGATTCTTTCTCCAAAGAATTACTCTCGTTATTCTTCTTGAGCTTCTTCAACTTAAGGGACTCAAACCCTTGCACACGCTTTGCGCTTCTCTCCTAAGCTCGAGACTTACGAAAGTCTCCTGTGCACTCCTTGCGCTCTGTCTTCTAAGATATTTCAACACTTAACTAAGTGTTGACACTGTGTACACTTTACATTGGTATCTTCTTCAAGATTTTACATTCTTGTGAGTATATTTGCACTCCTTGCACTCACTTTGTGTAAACTCATGCTATCTCTCCTAATCTATTGAACATGGTTATGCCTCCACACTCCTTACATGGGCACTATGCACTCCTTGAACTAGGATTTCAGAAGAGAAACAATTGAATCTTATAGTAACACTGAGGATTCATTCATTCAACCATAATATACACACACATAAAAACAAAGAGATAAATAAGATACATTACCCAATTACTCAGAGACAAGAAAACTCTTTTCTCAACAACAATCTCTTTTCTTAGCAACAATAACAACAGACTTCAATAGCAATAACAACTTCAACAATCTATTTTCGACATAGATTACATATATTTATACATGAAGGGGACTCTCGAGCCTTCCCTATGGACTATACTAGTGCTTTCATATCACAATTAAATCATTCTACCACTAAGCTTATTACAATAATGGATAATTCTAATGCAAATATGATTTAATTCTCAAAATATGTACAATCGTACATGTAATTAAGGAAATTACATTCTACTGGAGTGTTTATGATGGCTCTTGCCTCAAAATATTATGGGTCTTTTGATTACAAAGGTTTAAAATTTAACGTGATGAACCCTCCTTGGAATCCAAACCAATTAAGTGTGTTGTTCTTGGTGCTGAGTCATCTTCCACTGCACCTCATTGAATGTTGATGGCGATGCTCTTGCATCATACTCCTATGGACAAAACGATTCATGGACTCTTGTCCATGAGCTCCTCCACTCTCTTTCCATGCTATGGATATTAGTTTCAATTATCCAAATGGAATCTTCTGCTGGATGATCTTTCCATTTAACGAGATATTGATAGTAAATTTTTATCTTGGTTTTCTTATCAATTCTTTGATCCAAAATCTTTTCTATCTGTGAATTATATGCTATGGGCATCTATTGCTTACACTGAATCTCCTCTTGACCATATTTCCCTTTTGTATCCCCTATCTGGTAAGGGTATAAGTATTCTACATTGATTATTGGCAAAATTGCAATGTCCTCTGGAAATTCAATCTCATATGCATTTGTAGAAAATTTTCTAAGGATCTTACAAGGTCATATCTTCTTCATATTGAACTTATTATATTTCCCTTTCGGAAACATTTCCTTCCTCAATTGTGCCAAGACTTGATCTCCATTCTCAAAATTAACCTCTCTTCTTCTCTGATCTATTTTACTCTTGTATCTCTGGGTGTTATCTTGTATGTCTCTTTTGATTTGATCATGCAAATTCTACATTTCTGCAGCAAAATCATCTGCTCCTACACTTCAAAACTCCTCTATGCCTAAATCCACCAATTCTAAAATTCCTCTTTGATACATTCCATATACAATATAGAATGGAATTTTACTAGTACTCCTATTTGGTGAGTCGTTATATTAAAAATATGCTTGAGGAAGAATTTTATCTCACTGAGTATTATGTTCAGTTACCAAACTTCTTAGTATATTTACTAAACTTTGATTCACTACCTCATTCTGTCCATCTGTCTGAGGGTGATATGATAAATTGAAATAAAAAAATTTCCCCAACTTCTTCCACACGATCCTCCAAAAGTGTCCCACAAATTTAGTGTCTCTGTCTGAAACTGTACTCCTGGGTAACCTATGCAATCTCACAATATCCTTGAAAAACAAGTTCACTATATTGGTAGAATCACTGGTTTAGTGAAACAGTATAAAATATGCCATATTTGAAAAATTTTCAACCACCACAAATATTGAATCGTTTCCCCTCTAGGTTCTTGGCAATCCAAGAACAAAATCCATACTTATAGCATCCCACGGCATGTCTGGAATAGGAAATGGTTGATACAATCCAGTGTTTTGCTTCTTTCCTTTAGCATATTGGTATATTCTGCATCTTTGCACGAACTTCTTCATATTAGACCTCATTCCTAGACAATAATATGAAGAACTCAAATGCACATATGTTTTATCATGGCAAAAATTTCCATCCAATCCTCCCTTATGTTTCTCTTTCAAAAAAATGTCCCTCATTGAGAATTATGGGATACACAATCGACTTCTTTTTAACAATAGTTCACCTTGGATCATATACTCCATCCATTGTTTTCTATGCCTTAGCAAAGGATTCTCACATGCTTCATAAGCTTCCTTTAAATCTGGGTCTTCCTGGTACATCTCCTTGAGGTGTTGAAATTCCAAATTCTTCACTTGAAATTCCTGCAAGATCAAACGTCTCCTGCTCAAAGCATCTACAAATTTGTTAGCGCTTCCACTAATATTCGTAATGAAAAAACTAAAATTATGCATGAATTCTACCCATTTGGCATGTCTCTAGTTCAATTTCTCTTGTCTGGTTATGAACTGCAAAGCATGATTGCCAAAATGAAAAATAAAATCCTTAGGTATAAGATAATGCCTCCATTTTTTCAAATATTTAATTACAACATAAAATTCCTTGTGATAGGTTGAATAATTATTCTTAACATCATTCAACTTCTCACTGAAATAAGCAACATGCTTATCATATTGACTTAAAACTGCGCCAATGGCCACTCCAAGTGCACCACATTTGACCTGAAAAGTATTCTTAAAATCTAGGAGGATCAAAATAGGTTGTTCTATTATATTTTATTTTAATACTCTAAGTCCTTTCTCAGCTTCTTCTATCCAATTAAAATATCTAGGATCCTTATTTATGGTATCCAACAAGATGTCCTGGTAGAGGTCCTATTTGTCTTTATTGTAAATCTATTGGACATGAAGTTTTGGAATGCCCTAGAATTCTTGGTAAAGTTGAAAAGATGAATATAAGACAAGAAAAACATGAGAGAGGTCAAGAGACTAAGAATATGCTAGAACACCAGAAATAATCAGAGACTATATTACTAGAGATGAAAGAAACACTGAATGATCACAGAGACATTAGTTTACTAGAGATATTAAAATAGAAGGAGTGGATAGAAACAACAATAAGAGACTTCAACATAGACTGTGTTCTGGATGAGGAAACATAAGTGAATATCATGACAGAAAGTACTTGGGAAATTTTGGAAAATCCTGCTATGGTTCCTTCATTGGGAGGAATAGGATTGTTTAAAGGAAAGATGATAACCCTATGTGGAAGACTTACCCAGGTACCTATGGTTTCTCATGGAGCATCAATGAAAGAATAATTTGAGTTCATTAAGTTTGTTGAGAACAATGCCCCCTTTTCAATTTTTCTAGGAAGGACTTGGATTGAGAAAGATCAGATCCGAAGGAAAGAAGAAAAGTAAGCTCTAGAATAGAAAAAGAAAGAATTAAGAGATTTCATGGCTAGAAGAATAGCGCGCTTAATAGAAGAACACGAGTACAAGATGAAACAACTAAGGGCCAGAGAGTTAGCTGTCGAAGTTGAGAAAACACTGGAAGTCTTGAAAAACCTATCCATGCAGGAGAGAAGAGCACCTACCACTGAAGTAATAAGAGAAGAGGTATTCCACTCAAACCCTTTGAAAGACCCTCAGTAGTGCGAAGTTACTATGATAAGATAAGATAAGAATAAAAATGGAAAGAGGAACCCAGTAACTCAGATCACAGAAAAGAAGGCCAGAAAGCTCAACAAAAAGAAAGAAAATCCATCAAAATTACACAAGGTTCCAGAGAAGAACTCGCAGAAAGAAGGCTTACAAAAATTAAACCTCACCAGAATAACAGAACAACACAGATAGACACTTCACCTTGGAGGATAAATATGATCATTGGAGGCGTCCCGACCATTAGAACAATGCTCTGAAACATCTAGAAACACATTTATTTATGGAAAGATCATTATTGGACCATTAAGACCATTCCATAATAGATGGATTGAGGCATTCATTTCCGTTGGGGGAATCCCTTACGACATTATCTATTTAATCCATTGAATGTCTCACTGGGACACTTTTGCAAATTGTGATTATCAGAGCCCATAGAGAACTAATTTCTATCATGCAGTGTTGAGACCTCACCACCCCTTTTTCTTACCATGAGTATTTGTCTACTTACCCGAGATATTTGATCTCGAGTGTGTATGTCAGGTGAACGTAGTGTCATAGAGAATTCTATGGAGGAGATCCTCATATATATTATGGCTGAGAAGGTCATGTCTGCGGGATCATAGGCTTCGTCGATGAGAGGATTGCAATCATCCCCATCGATTGCACATCAATCTGGGCCCTCCCGATCCGAGATAGAGAAAAGAAGCAAGCATCGTGACGACTTGGAAAACGTGAAGATCATCCCGTCGATATTTCTTGACTATATCCAACCCCTATCTGATGCAGTTAGTCATGACAATGTTCCAAGAGACTTCGAGTACACCCTCATCACTACGTACCTCCCAAAGGGGATACATGTAATTTCACCGCATCTAGGACTGATCCCTGATCTTAAGATCATCAACTTTAACCTAGGAGATAGAAATAATTATGCACTACTTGCACCGCATAAGTACTTTACAAAGACAACATGGAAGAATTCAAAGATAGTCCCCCAGCCATGGAGTAAGGCGATCATGAGGTCGATTATCCTCAATGTCATGAAGATATTCCACTTCGGTAGACATCAAGAGGCTAACGTGTGCGTTAAGCTCCTCTTGTCATGCTTCCATGGAGGTTATTTATGGTTAGACAGGCGCATGACTATGGATCCAACACTAATCCTCATGATCACTAGATTAAGCATGCAGGGATGAGACCCTTATAAATTCTACCCAGGGAAGGTTGTAGATTGTGCCCTAGCACAGAGAATAAAATAAAATTATGGCGATGTGGAGAAGGGGTAGCATGGATACAAGCTAGCCTCCATACAAGATGGTGCAATGCACCTACCTTTCCAGTTGATCATTGGTAAGATCGTCAGGAAGAATATACCAACACAAGTCATAGGGTTTGTCATCGACCTCTCAGGAAAATACGTTGAAGGGATGCAGATGAACTGGGCGAGCTACCTCATCAACCAGTTGGAGAAAGATTTCTGCGAAGCACAGGACTAGTGCTACAAGTTTCACTTCAGCTGGTTGTTGATTCTCGTTGCCTTAGTCGCATGGGATATGTCTAAAGGAGCAACCTTCCTTGAAGTTGAATCATGTGAACCACTGGCCGCGAAGTTCACTACCCTCTAGTATTCGAGCGACATGGAAAATAAATGGAAGTTGAATGCAGTGTTCCACACCTATTATTTACAGCTGAAGAGGGCCATCGAATCCTTCCCTCACATGATGCCGAATACACTCCATAGGTTTAGGCCACTTGAAAAGTTACACATAGATAGGCACTTCATTTACTTCACTACGCATGGGGACAAACACAAGGAAGAGCTCCAATCCTATTACAAAGTCACAGAGGAAGATATGGAGGAAATAACCAAGGAATGGCATGCATAATTCCTTGTACCAGTCGAATAGATAGAACTATCTAACCCCGACCTCATTGGAAGTCTTGTGGTCACTCACAAAGAGTATGATGGACCAAGCAACTCCAAGAAAAAGAATAAGGAATAAGTGCACAAGATAAACAGTGCATTATAGGAAACTACTTCAGATTCCCCTAGAGGAGGAGGAGGTAACAAAGTGAACCAAGAAGAGAAAAAGGAAGAAAACAAGCTAGAATAGGGCAAAGTGACATCGCCTAAGGATCCCCTTACAGAGGCCGAGACATGAAAGAAAAAAAGCATTTCCCTAAAGAAACCCCCAATGTGGAAGAATTCACGAGCCAATAATCCCTAGTCACATACTCTACTCACAGTGGGTGATATTGAACTCATCATCGTAGCTGTAGCAGACACTTCAGAGGACATTTTTCAATGAAAAGAAGAAAAACAGTAGACAATGTATGACAACATAGAGGTGCAGCTGAAAGGGGTACAACAAGCCCTCTATTAGAATCACGCAGTGTCTACAGTGCCACCGTCATCAGAAGGTATAGAACTTGGAGATGAGCTTTCCCAACTATTCATATTAGCATATGCAGTAGAGGCTCACCTTCATCATGTATAGGAAGAAAACGAGTAGGCCATAGAGTCCTTCAAGCAATAAAAGGAGGAAGACCTAGAGAAAAGTCAGGTTGCATAGCAAGAGAAAGACAACCTCCAGGTGAAGTTTGCAGAGGACAGAGAGAATATCCAGAAAGAAAAAGAACAAATTCTCACAGAGCAGATGGGAATTAAAGAAGAAGTCACTAGATAACTTCTCTCTGTGTTGGGCCTGGCATAGATGGAATAAGATAAAGTTGAAAGCCAAGTGGGGAAGCTCGTTGAAGCCATTCAACAACTTCAAGCAAGAGTAGTAGAAATGGAACTCCAAGTAGTGTCGAGCACTCCCCAGGAAGTACGAGATAAGAGAGAAGAAACTGCCAGGAGTGCAATAGAAATAATTAGGGTGTTCACCTCAGAATGTAGAAAACTCAGTAACCAAAGTGCATAGACCTATGAGTTCCTTGCAGAAGACCCAAAACTGAGGACATTGGATTCATAGCTCTAGAAGGAAAAGCAACAAGAATTGACAATACAAGCACAGTTGAAGAAACTCTCAGCGATAGAGAAGATGGAAAGGTCATAGGAGGTGTGCGTAGTTCAGCAATAGGTCAATTCCATCCACAGTAGAGTCATGGAAGCGACTCAGAGACTCCAGTCAGTGCAGGACAAAACCTGCACACTTTTTGAAGAGATCGAAATACATGGTGCATAGATGGAACAAGAGGTCACCTCAGTGGAACAACACTTGAAAGTAAATGTCACCAAAAAATTCATTCATGATTTCACTGAGCAGGAGGGCCTAGAAAAGTAGCAAGTTGAGGCAGCTCGAGCTAAGCTCGAGGCCTTCAAAGAATAATTTCCCAGATCGGATTGACTCGGGATGAGTCACAGGTGAGTGTTGGGGGCCTGATGGCCCTTGACCAAGTTTTGGAGAACCTTGGTCATGTTTCACCATTTTTGGGACTTTGACAGGTTGGTTGAAGACGAAGCGCCCAGGTGAAGCAAAGATCGTGAGATCTCTCCCTCTTTTGTGGGATTTTTGGGGTTTAGGGTTTATGTAACGGGTATGAGATGTCGGCCCATGGGTTTACCCACATTTAGGCCCCTTTTGTAATGTATAAATATGTATCTAGGTGATGTAAGTAAAATCCAAGTTTTTAAATCCAAGATCAAGGTTGGCTAAGTGCAAGTGATTGTAAGAAGGCTTCATGCCTTCTATGCGTTGAGGACTTGCAGAACTAAGTGCAAGTGATTGTAAGAAGACTTTGTGCTTGAACTACTCAGGGAAGGAGGATCTACGAGGTGCATGAAAATATCTAGTCTTATGCAGAGTTGGATTTGAGGATATATGCATGTAAGAAGATTGGAAGAAGATAATAAAGAAGAAGAAGAGTTGGTGGACGTAGCCCCACACTGGGGTGAATCACGTATATCCTGTGTCAATGTGCTTTGTGCTATGATTGTTCGTATATTTTCTTAGTGAATTGTTATGATAGATAGATCTATGAATTCTTAGTGTTGTATAATGTGAATGAATGATATATATGCTCTGATGCTATGTGTTGAATGGTTAGATGTGTTAGATCTGGGTTACTACCACATGATTCTATAACTAGGGTTTTAACCTATGATGTGAATAGAGGATAAATACTAATGAATGCTATTGGCTAAGTGCTCTGTTAAGTATTTTGATTAGAGATATGTGTCCCAGCTAGTTTTTAGACACTTGAGCCCTGCAACACCCCCTGCCTCTACCTCAGGTGAGACTTCATCTACTTCGCAGGTGTTGTCGAAAGGGATAGTATTTAGGGTTTTGTTGGTTCGTTGTTGAAGCGTTGAACCCTAGGTCTTCCCCTGTGCCAATATTTATAAGTATTCTTCCTCCCATAATGTATGACATTCCTATCATATTGCCAAGGTATCCCCAATACAACATGACAAACATCCATGGGTATGATATCACATAAGACTTCATCTTTAGAACTACCAATTTTAAACTCAACTTTACATTGTCTACTTACCTTGACGTGATGTCCTTTTTGCAACTATGACACCCTGTATGGATTCAGATGTGTTTTCATCTCCAAATTTAGTTTTTATCCATCTCTTTCGATACTAATTTATCATTGCTCCCACTATCGATGATCATCTTACATACCCTATCTCTAGTCTAGCAATAAGTTCTAAACAAATTGTTCCTCTAGACTGGTTCTCGTACCTATTTCTCTGGATTTATGAGAGATTTCCTCATCATGAGTGATCCTCCTTCTTCATATGCTTCTACTTTCATCTCTTTGTCCACATTTATCTATTGCGCCTCATAGGTGCGAGCTTCTCCAACTCTTGCATTCTTCTTTTTAGGAAATTCCCAAGACACATGACATGTTTTTCCACAAACATACAACTTTACCTCTCCTCCTCTTCCTCTTCCTCTACATCTTGGAAAATGATTCCTTCCTCCATAGTATCCTCCTCTAGAACTTCCTCCTCTCTCTATCTAATTGTTATATCTTCTAGGTTTTGCCCTGGATTTCTAGAACTTTTCTCTGGTGACCCCTCTTCCTCTATTAGGACTCTTTTCCATGTTCCTAAGACTCTGCTTCCTTGCCATTTTTTTTTCCTTCAAGGATACCTGATAAGAATCTTCCATAGTTCTCATTGTCATCATACTAATATCATCCTGGATTTCATACCTCAATCCATTAATGTACCTATGAACTTTTTCTTCATCATTCTCCCCGTGTCCTGCTCTTATTTTCAACTTATAAATTCTTTAGTATACTCCTTCACTGACAAACCTTTCTGTCTCAGATTATGTAAATTTCTAAACAGATTTAACCGGTAATCCTTTGGTATGAATTTATCCTTAAGAATAACTACCATTCTATCCCAACTTTTAATCTTGGACTTACCTTTTCTCCTTCTGTTATCTTGCAAATTGTCCCACCATAACTATGCATTTCCCTTCAACCTAATCATCACATCGTTTACTTTCTTCAATTAATTAATATCCTCATAGTCAAATTACTTGTCTAAAGAACTTAGCCAATAGGGCAATTCTTCTAAATTCAAATTACATTCATACATTAGAACTTCCATATTTCCTCTGGTTCCCATATTGTCAATAGCTCTTAACAATCGCTCCTCTACTTATTTTTCTCCTACACCTTCTTCTTCTTCGACATCTTCACTTTTAGCTTCACTGACATCAATAGATTCAGGTGCTCTTCTTTGCATTGTTTCCATGGCATCCAACCTTGCATGAAGTTATTTCATTTCCTTCTTCATGGCAGCATTGACTATAGGTCTCTCCCCGCATCCTCTTGGTGACATGATTCTAAATGTTCCTTTTCTCATAGATCTTATTTCCTGCTTTGATACCACTTAATGGTATCAAACAAAATATTTTATGTGCTCTGATACCACTTGATGAAAACCCCCACCTCTCTTAGGGGCTCACATGACCTCTCAGTCTAAGGATCATAATTCACAAGTGTAACATTCCCCCAGCCACCCACAGGCCAGGGGGGTGCCACTCTAGAGCAACCTCTCATGATATGACATAAGTCGGTAACATCCCCAACTTATACAAGCCAGACCATGCTACTCTAGGGAACACTTTCGTTCCCTCACTGTGGAACATACGGTAACATACCCAGTAGTCAACTGAGCTATACCACATAAATTTACTCTTTAAACTGTATGCAACTAAAACATATACATAGAACACTCTTGCAGAAGCTTTATATATAAACATAAACAAACCATTACATTAGGTAATATACAAATTTTATACTGAAATAACAGTAACCACAGATATGCAACATATACAAGGAATTACCCATAAACATGTAGGCAATTATAATCACATATATGATAAACTGTAACATAGGCATGTAATTAAAAAAGAAGCATATCATTTTATCATACGATTGGTACTTATTTTAGAAATATTGTCACCAACTGCGTACAGACCATCCATGAAACTCCCAGCCTTAGAATACACTGTTCATCACTCTCAACAACGAGTCACCCCTGAGATGGGACTGAACTCTACCCAGGGTAAAGGGTTCCTAACCAGGCTAAGGATCATGGACAAAAGGAAAGACTCTGTCTTAGGTTCTCACTCAACTAACAACCTACAGCCTCTCATTCCCCACATGCCTGTCCCACCCAAGGAAGTGTGCCCCTTCTCTTCTCAATAGTCCCTCAGCTGCCCCACTTCCCTTCCAGGACTTCAGCAACAGGCCGGACTAGAAGTCTCAGAGCATTGTAGCTGCAGTTTATCACCTTCAGGAATTAATCCCCAACAATTCTCACACTCGGATAATTGCTCATGGGCCTAGAAACCCACTTGTTCAATCCTGCTCCAAGCTAACTAGGTACACCAACTGGAAATGGTTATGAGAATAGGCTCAGAAATGGAGAAATGGATGTCTCAAGTATAACGGAAATGCATGAGTGAAAATGGTCATGGAATCATTGACTGGATAACTGAGTGTGAAAATAAGTCACTAGGAAACTCTTCGTGAAAGTGATGGTGAGAATGATGGTCACGTTGCTGGTAAGAAAATCCCGTGAAAAGTGATCAAATGAGATAAGTCCCCCACGATATGAATGCATGTCCCCAACTTGACACTTGTCATATTGGAATTTACTTTGGTCCACTTGTCCTCGACTTTAGAACTTAGGATAAAATAATTATCCCAACTTTATGCTTTAGGAAATATTAATATAATATTCCCTTCACTTTTGGCCCTACCTTTCCCTAACTGGTGAAGTTTAGTCCCCCATCTCTTTTATCGTGGTCAGTTTGTGTGTAGCGATGTATTTAATATTAATCATGAGTCATGTACAAAGTAGGTGAATTGGCCTTTGACATCTAGGCATTCTGGCCTAATACCGAAACATAATCATCCCAGCTTATAATAACCGGCTCACTAGCCCATAACACACATCATATACATTAGGCTCATTGTCCTCCATACTTCGCACACCTTAGTTACTGTGCACGGTATCCAGGAATGTGCATACTACATTATTTTACTGCACAGTTCATGCGTGCACTATGCCACATGATGTGCATTAACAAATGATGTCAAAACAGCTCACCAACTTAAGTACATTTATATTACATTTAAAATTGGGTTCGACCGAGGGATATTACAATCCCCTCCCCTTATTTATGCACTATCCTCAATGCATCATACACCCATATGCAACAACGTTTTCAAAAATATTAAAAAAGATGCAGGTATTTTGTCCACATTTCATCCTCATGCTCCCAAGTAGCATCCTCAGGATCGCACCAGGTCCATTGAACCTTTACAAGCCCTATGGCTCGGTTCTAGAGATGTTTGAATTTCTGGTCCAAAATGCACACCTGATGCACTTGAAAGGCGCCTTCTTGCTCCACTCGAATCACATTCCAGTCAATAACATGATTAGCATCATGTATATATTTCTTTAGCAATGATACATGGAAGACATTATGAACATACATAGATGCAAGAAATGCAATCATATACACAACTAGACCAATCCTCTCTAGGATTTCAAATGGCCCACAAAATTTGGCTGCCAACTTGGTGCAGCTTCCCAGCGTCAGGGAACTCCTGTTAGCTTTCACTTTTAGGAAAACATGATCACCCACTTTGAATTCTATGTGGGTTCTATTCTTATTAGAATAAATTTTATGTCTGTCTTGGGTAACTTTTAAATTCTGCTTGATTTTTATCATTTGGTCCTCCATCTCCCTGAGCAACTCTAGCCAAACTACTGTCCTATCAGCTGGATTATCCCAACTTACTAGAGTATTGCACCTTCTGCTGTAAAGTGCTTAAAATGGGCTCATCTTCAATGATGGCTAATACCCATTGTTGTAAGAAAATTCTACCAAGTGTAGGTAGTCTTCCCATTTCGATGGTTTTTTTATCACATACATTCTTAGTATAT
>ML803206.1:43164-63720 GCA_009831015.1 Picea engelmannii | reverse complement strand
TTTATTAATATAGTGGACCTAGTCCACCTTACATTGAATGACCACATTCCCATATATTAAATGACTTCCACTAATAACACATAACTACATTCCCATTGGGTACCTCTCTAGGTACCTCATATTACCTCCCTAGGTATACCACACAAACTGTGTAAGATCCGTCAAGTGCTCACGAACTGCTGTCATATGGCGAGAGGCACCACTGTCAATATACCAAGTATCGGGAGTAGTGGTCCTCGATGATAGAGATGCAATCAAGGAAAATTCCTTGTCAAACTTGGTGGAAAACTCATCCACCTCTGCTGAAGTTGCTGTTTGTCTCGACCTTGGCATCTCACCAAAGGTCTGACCTTGGCATCTCACCAAATTTCCCTTCTCTTGGCATCTCACCAAGAGTCTCTCCTCTTGGCATCTCACCAAGTGACTTCCTCTCGAAGTGATAGCTATCCCAACTTTCTGTCCGCTGAAATTTCTGCCTCTCTTCAACTCAGCTCTGATACCATGTTAGAATTTCAGATCCCACCCAGTTTCAGTCTCACTGATTTTTCAGCCAAAGTTAAATGCCGAAACTCCAGTTTCAGCACTGTTTCAGCATATGTCTCAGCACTGTTTCAACATATACTCAACACTGTTTCAGCATATACTCAGTGGTGTTTCAGCATATGAAACAACGGTGTTTCAGCATATACTCAGCACTGTTTCAGCATATATTCAACGGTGTTTCAGCATATGAAACAATGATGTTTCAGCATATACTCAACATTGTTTCAGCATATACTCAGCACTGTTTGAGCATATACTCAGTGGTGTTTCAGCATATGAAACAACGGTGTTTCAGCATATAAAAACTTAACAGAAAATAAACTTCAGAACTGAAACATGAGGATTCTGAACATCATTTTCAATGCAGAAATAAAATATCAGCAATATGCAAAACTTAGAAAATATAGACACAAAGATTTCCGGTCTAACTTCGACCCTGGAAAAACCCACAAGGGGAAAACCAGTGAGAGAGGGCTTTGTATTATTTATGAGCTTCTGAGAAATTCTTTTACAGCATATTCATCTTCATAGATTTACACAAACTTATCTGGACTTTCTTTCACAAAAAAAAATCCTTTTGAACAGTCCTGGAAAATGCTCCTCGATTTCTGTCCCAGAAATCCATACAACTGTATGGCTGTCCCAGCAATTAATGTTGTACGGACTGTCCCAAAATTTGTGACAAAACTCTGCTAAGACTATATGGAAAACCCAGCATGAACAACTCCTTGTAAACCATGCTGTACAGTCCCCAAGATTCATGCCAAACAATACGGACTGTACGGAAATACACTCAGAAATATATTACATCAGTTACCTCAATTTCTGTGCCAGCAAATGTTGTATGGCAGCCTTGGAATGCATGCCAATACTCTCAGAAATTGCAGCTGCTGTCCTCCTCAATTTCTGTGCACATTACATGCTGTACGACCTCCACAAATTCATACGGTATGGCCTGTTCCTCCTTGCTGTCTGAAATACATACTTCTCTTTGCCTTGGGATGCATGCTCTCCTTTGGAAAATGCTGTCTCTTTTCTCAGCTCGACCTCTCTCTTTCTCTCTGGCATCTCACCAAATATCTAACCTTGGCATCTCACCAAAGGTCCCTTATCTTGGCATCTCACCAAGAATCTCTTCTCCTGGCATCTCACCAAGAGTCTCTTGATCTTGGCATCTCACCAAAAATCTGACCTTGGCATCTCACCAAAGGTCCCTTACTCTTGCTCTCTCTTGTTCTCTCAACAAGAAGCTGCAACTTCCCTTGCTCTTGGCATCTCACCAAGAGCCTCTTGGCATCTCACCAAGAGTCTCTTGCTCTCTCAACAAGACTGTTGCTGCTTCCCAAGAATGGGTGCACCCTTTTGCCTTAGTCAACCTCATGAGGGAAGGTGAGGAGTTTTCTAATCTAACGGCTGAGACTAGATTAGATGGGTGGCTGAGATTTGGTGTCTTTTCACTCACCCTCACTTTAATCATAAAGTTATATTTTAATTTGCATCTCACAAATTAATTTGACTAAGACCCACATTCGACACTTTCTCCCCCTTAGGCACCTAGGGAAGAGAAACACTTGCCTTGGTACTTTATTTTCATTAAAAATTTAACACCGATCCCATCTTCATCAACACTCCTTGCTGAATTGAACTCACCTTTGAGTCCACGATACCTTCAAACAGTCTCAAATCTTCATCTCTTCCCACCTGGCAATCTGAGATGCTTTTGCTGCCCTCCTGGCAGTCTTCGAGATCCCGCAGCGACCTCATATCATTGCCCAGCTAGAAATGTGAAATTCCTTGGCTGTCCTCCTGACAGTCCGTGAGACCCCGCAGTGAGCTCATTTCGTTGCCCACCTGGCAAACTGGAATTTCTTCTCTGCCCTCTTGGAAGTGCTTGATATCCTTAGCTGATCCCAATTCATTCTCTTCCCCAAGAAATTTTCCAGTTTCGGGTTCGCATACCTGAACCACCTTCTTATCCTGCCGCAGCTTCAATTCGAGATCATCTATTTTTTCCATTATTTTAGTGAGCTCTCTATCCATCCCTGCACGCTTTTCTTCCTTGATTTTCTTCCCAGCATGCCTATGGCCTTCAGTAACCATGGTGTTGTCTCTGTTTGCCTTCCTGGCAGACCTACTGCTGTCACTCTGCACTAAGAGTTCTACTAGCCTCATCTTCCTAGAGTCTCCCTGACTGCCTTCTTGATTGCTGCCTACCTGCAAACAATCCTTACAGAGTCCTTAGCAACTCTGTCTTCTTTCACTTGAAATATACAGATGAATTTCCTGCTCTGATAGAACTTGATGTGTATCAGAGTGCTCTTTACCTCTTCCTGCCTCTTCCTGCCTGAGATATACAGACAAGAATCAAGCTCTGATACCACTTGATGTGTATTAGAGTTCTCTTTACCTCTTCCTGCCTCTTCTTGCCTGAGATATATAGACAAGAATCAAGCTCTGATACCACTTGATGGCACGACGAGGTTCGACCACACAGACGCATACCCCGCAGGGTCTTTGCGCGCACCTCCCACTCTCAGGATCGTTCAAATATCCCCTTTTGCTGAGCCGAAGCGGCTCTTCTGATTCCCTTGGGAATCTTCTACAAAAAAACCCAGTCCACAGGTCCTTCACTCACCTACACGGTCTTCTGCACCTAACCGTGGTTGTACCCGACTCAGTTTTAGGGTTCGAGGTTTTGTCCTTCTTGATGTCGAGAGTCACAGTCCTCTCGAATCCCCGATCACCAATGAGCTCTCTACCCGGCCTTAGCCCCTCCTAGCTAGACCCTCTAGTCCATGTGACTAGTTCTCATAAGACCGCAGCCTTATATTCCTTCCATCAGGGTTTTGGGCTTCAAAATCCCGATGAGATCTTATCCCCGCTAGACCTCTAGGCTAGGCTCATGGTCCCACATGACCTATATCCCCGTTACCGCAGTCTTATCCTCATCGGGGTTTCAGGGTTTTCAATGCCCAATGCATTTTCTCACAGGATTCCCAATCCTCCAAATCCCGATAGGCTGATAGCTGGCCCCACACGATAGAGCTTTCTTCCTTCTCTGATCTACTGATAGTTGGCCCCCACTATGGCTCCTTCCTCCTTGTCGGGGTTTCGGGGTTCATGATTCCAAAATGCGCAAACACCTTGTCACCAGGATCCCCAATATCCCGATGACCCAAACACCGATAGACGGCTTCCTTGTCGGGAATTTTCCCTGATGGCGTCGATTTCTACCACGCGTCCTCCTCAAGATGGATGGTTCCGATTAACTCTCGGGGTTTCGAGACTTTTGATGTCCCGATCCTTTCGACCTCAGGAACTCTGATTTCTCGATAGCCAATATACCAATGGTTGCTCGATCTCCGCCACATGTCTCCGCTAACGGACGGTCCAGATCCTCATCAGGATTTTGAGACTTGTGATGTCTCAATTCTCACGACCTCGAGAATCCTGATTTCCCAAGTGCCAATATCCCGATGGCTCCACCCCTTGTCGGGATTTTTCCTCCTGTTCACGAGGACTTAACTCCCTCGCAACTTCTACAGATCTGACGGCTTTCGATGATCCTGAACCAGATCTAACAGCTCAGATCTGTTCTCCTTCCTTGCGCTCCTCCGGCTTCTCCCCGGACGTGAACACCAATGGTCTAGATCTAATTCCCAGCTGATCTGACGGCTACTGTTGCTCCCTCCTGAGCTTATGCACTTTCTTCCCAACATTGGGAGAATTTCCAATTCCTCCAAGGCCTTGACCTTTGCTTCTTTTCTCCTCTGCGAACTCCTCAACTCTGAGCTTCGCCGCGCGTATAAAAATGTTGTTCCTCCTAAGCTTTACTTCAACTCCTTGAAGGATTCTTCAACTTCTGCACTCCTGCAGAGTCTTCTCATGCACACACTGGTGCTATCTCTTCTGAGCTTCTGCAAACACTCAGACCCCTAAGGGGTTTTAGTTTCCTCCTTCTCCCACAGATGGAGAATAAAATTCCTTTTGGTTTATTCTTCACTCCAGCAACCTCTTGCTATGTCTTTCTGGGTGTTCAACAACCCTGAGAAGATCCTCAGTGGATTCTTCCTCTAAGTTCCAGAACTCAAAGAGTTCCCTTCTTCTTGTGCCTATCTGCACAATGACTCAAATGCCCACTTGGTAGAGTGTCTTCTCAGAACTTCCAGCAGTTCTGTCCTCCTTCCATGCACCTATGCACTCACTCAATGCACACCTGGCAGAGCTCTCAGAATCCTCAATGATTCTGTCTCTTCTGAACTCACAGAATAGTTCTTCCTCTGTGCACTCCTTGCACCTACTCAATGCCCACTTGGCAGAGCTCTCACAGAATCTCTTCAGAGGTTCTGGTTTCTGTCTGAACTCACAATAGAGTTCCTCCAACTACACATGTGCTTGTGCTCAATGCCCACTTGGCAGAGCTCTACAGAACTCCTCAGAGTTTCTGTCTGCAACTGTGTGTTCTCTCACACAGCCTTGCCTCTAAGGTGTTCAACAACCTTGAGGTCTTCTCCTGAGTTGTTGATTCCAGTTCTTGTGCTGCAGCACGTCTTTCTCTGAACTTGCAGTGTTCAGAAGTGCATCCTCTGTGCACGGCTCTCAGAACCCGCAGTGTTCTGTCACACGCTCCTGGTGTGAAGCCTCAAAGACCTTCACCTAAAATCAAACACACTCCTGCAAATGCACAACTATAGTATACATATACATCATATATGAACACTCACATACATTCATTCAACACACAGTAATGTAGGAAAAACTGCTCTGTTTGTATTAAAATGGCAAATGCCTGTATTTACAATGTGTTCCTAAGCACGACCTATAACAAGGTCTCGGCTCTTCTCTCTTTTGCTCTCTACTTGTAGATTCTACTTCCCCTACAACAACTCTACTAAAATGAGATATCCAAAATCTCTTTTACCTGAGGGGGCTCTTCGAGTGCTTCCCTCCAACCTACCTACCCTATTCAATTACATTGAATGGGCTGTCTAGTCCAGAATCGGATCTAGATCTCAACCATTACACACATTAAAGGCCGATCTTATCTACAGCCTGCACAAAGGCATGGCTCTATGGCTCACCAGCCTAGACATTTAATTACATTGAATTTAGATTTAAATGAGGCTACGCCTCTCTCTTAGCGCGCGATTTGAATTCGCTGGCGTGGCTGGCTGGCTGACGTGGAGAGATGATCTTGCATCACATCCTATCTAGATCAAGCATGCGCTGCTTTAAGACACCAACATTTTGTCAATTATCTTATGGATATTATACAACAGCTAGCGCATGTTTTCAAGAGTCCATCTCGAAGTCTGAAATCTATGCCAATAACAACTTCTGGGGCAACATGCGGTGCCTTACTAATAGTTAAACAAGAGTTTCCAACTGGCAATTTTGTTCCTTACTTCTCAGATTCCTATGCTAAAGCTCATCGTGCTGATCTATTTTCAGACTTCCACAGGCTTCTGTTAGAAAATACATTTCAGCTTCTTTACACTCTTATAAGACCAGAAAAATCAGATAGACCATCTGAAAGAGCAAATTCTGCATACAAATGCTTTGTCAATAAAGATCGTAAATTGGATGGGTGTCAAGAAGTGTTATGCAGCTATATGAGTAATCCCCATACAACATTTGTGAGAAGATATGCACGGAGGTTGTTTTTGCATTTGTGAGGAAGAAAAAGTCATTATTACAATGTGAGGGATGCTTGGCAGATAGATAGAGAAATCAAGAGATTGGGCAAGCTTCTAGATAAGTCTGGGGGTCTCCAGAAATCATTTTCATATGAAAAGGGTGACGAGGGAGGCAATACTAATGCTGATAAATCTTTTGTAGACATGGAGCAAGCAGTGGATCAATTGGCAGCTATTGAGGCAGAATCTGAGAATGCTCACAGGTGGTATCAACAGCTTCTGGGTTTCAAAAAACCTTTGCTTAAGCTTGTCTCAAGTATAGGTGAAACTAAGATGGACTCTCAACAAAAAGATTCTGTTTAGCAAATGATGGTCTCATTACTTGGTTCTCCTTCACTCAAAATAAACAGGAAAATTGCACTGTTAGGTGTGTTGTATGGCACAGAATTTCATAAGAGATCCGATCATAACCAAATGGAGATTACATACGGATCATAAGGAGATTGGTCATGAATTCTATGACATCATCAATTTTTATGAGAGTGTTTTAATTCTCATCCAATTATGCATCGATTCCTGGTATTTCTATCACTTCAAATGGCCCGTGAATTGCTCATTCAAAATGTATTTTCAAAATTCCAGATCCCTTCAAGGTGGTTGAAGAATGGTCGAAAGTTTAGCAAATTCATCATCCAGGTGTGCATTCAGTTAACATCCAGCATCAATCTCGATTCTGTGTGATTAATAATTGAATTACTCTCTGCTCAAAACCCATTTACTGTTTGATTGAGTCACAGTTCTTTGATAAGTCATGTTCATGCTTAAATTCTGCCTAAATTGACTGGAGTTACCTATAATCACTCTGCATCCTAGGTTTTCATACTAGAACTCTAAGTCCTGCTATTTATCATCGATTTATCCTTGATCATACACCTGTCACTCGAGTTGAGTCATATACCAAAACTTTGAGTCATATCTTTAGCTTTCAATTGCGCTCTTAATTACATATTTGGTCATTGAGTTAATTCATAAGTTGAAACCCTAACTCAGTTTTTATTGCCTAAAATTACTCCTAATTGTCGAGTTACAATTTTATCTATCGAATTAGAGTCTATTATCTCAACCAACTCACTGTTTTAGTTTGATTACCTAATATCTAATTTTGTTTGCTGAGTCACAATTTCTTTGTTGAGTCATACCCTTGATCTTCGACATATCCTTTCTATTCCGTGAGAGAGAAAAGTCTGTCTATCAATTGCACTCATATCTCCTGGATTTGAGGGACACATCAACATTTACTATCATGTGAAAGTTTGGACCAGCTTTGAGGGCCGAGATTGATGGAGTTTGGTATCTGGAAGCCCATCCAGTTGTAGCAGAGTTTTTCAAATGAGCAGGAGTATTTGCATACTGTGAAAATTTGACCAGTTTTCATCAACAGGTGGCCAAGTCCTTTGAAATTGCATATGATGGAAGGTCTGTTAAGATAGGGAAGCATGAATTTATCATAGATGAAGCTTCTATTGCAGAATTTACAGGTCTTCCCAGAACATGAGACTGCTGGTTTAAATCCACAGTGCCATCAAATATTGAATTCCGGTCTTATCTATTACCCATTCACAAAGACCTGATTTGGAAGAAGGATATCCCCATGTCCTTTTTGGAGCCACAGTAGCAGGCACTATTAAAGGCAATATTTATCTATGTTACTTGTGAGGGACGATACAACAGAGTAATGATTTATCATTTTAAGCTTCTAAATCATTTTACAGGTAGAGAACCCATCAATTTACCTTTCTTCTTTCACAAAACTCTCACTAAAATGTCAAGACAAGTTAAGGTCAAGCCAACTAAAGTCTCTAATAGACTATCTCAGCAAGGGCTTATTACCCTTCTTGTCAAAGAAGCTTTGAAGAAGAAATAGGTTGATTGGGGTTTCTTTCTCTTTTGGACTGAATTTCAAACCGAGGGACCACCAGAAGAAGAAGCTAAAAAGATCAGTGGCAGGAAGACAATCACGCCTAAAAGAAGTTAGAGAAAAAGGAGAGATATATCACCTTTACCACAGCATGAAGAACCTTCTTCATCCAAAATGAAAAGATCAAAGAGGAAGTTTCATTTTGACAAGGCAGAAGATGTACCTATAGAGGGTAATCCACTGAACTTACCCTATTCTGACTCAGATCTAGAAACATAGTAGAAAGATGAGCTTGATACACAACAACAACCTACAGAGGGTGAACAATATCCTCATCTTCCTACTCCTACACCTGTAGAGGAGCAGGGACCTACAGAGATAGGACAATCTTCTTCTAAACCTACTGTATCTAAATCCATCAAGATAAATCAGCTGTTGAAAGAGTTGTACAACTTGAAACATTCAGAAAAACAAGTCAAGTTGAAAAATGCACAACTCTTGGATAGAAACGTTGAGCTTTATGACAAGAGCCAATAAATCAACCAAAAACATAAGAAAACAATTGAAAGAAAATGCAACTTAATACAGGAAACTCAGGCTTCTTAGGCTACAACTAAAGGAACAGACAGTCCCAGCAATCAGGCCACTAGGGTTGGAAACCCTTGCCAAAATTGTCAGCTCCATGGAGGGAGAAATATAGGTTGAAACACATCATGATGAAGCTACAAGTCCAGTCAGAGAGAAGGGGGCCTCTTCCAAGAAGCTGTGAAGTTGTTTGCAGTAATACAGGTAATTGAAATTTTGAAATTTTGATTTCTTAAAGTGTTTCACCTTTCGATGGTTTAGGCGAGCCTGTGAGTGCTCATGAACCACCGAAAAGGGGTGCTTTCGGTGGATAAGTGCTTAAATATGGACACAGTTAACCACCGAAAGCTGTGATTACCAGAATAATCAAAATTTTTCCCAGATCGAAGTTTTTCTCAACCAAACATCCTGAAAATAGTTTCTAAAGATGCATATTGAATTTACACATCAAATTCAAGATCCAGATTTGCTAAAAAAGATGTTTGAAGAGGTGCCAAAGTTAGATTAGACACCTATTTTTGGGGCACAGAATCAGTTGTTTTTGCCAAAGATAGCAAATTCGATTCTATCATGATCAAAGCACATCTACGAGGCTTGGAAGGCTATCTGCACACATCAGAGGATCTAAAAATGCTTTGTATCTGAAGCTGCTGGAAAATGAAAAGTCAAAGACCTCAAGATGCCTGCAATACTCTTATTTCAAGCTTTAAGTTATGTTGGAATTTTCAAAATCATGGTTACATATCTCACAATCCTGCCTATGTCCAACACCTCTCTTCTCAATAAAGAGATTGTCACAACAGATGCTATGTCGATGTGAAAATAACATTTCCAGGGGAATTTGAAGCAGACATGTTACAAATAAAGAAGATTGTGAAAGATAACAACAAACTTTGGAGAATAGCCAGATGATACATTAAGTTGAATGATTCCATGCCCAATACTAAAGGCACAAGGTCTGCCAGGTTCTTGAAGACCTCACAGGGAGGTCTCCATCCCAGTTGGAGCCAGATGTTAGCGATCAAACACACTAGAATTTTTTTGAAGAATGATGCCTAATCTTGCAGAGAACTTTTGAATTCCTTCCCAAACTCCAAATGCACATTTGAAAGTACCATTGGAAATATTAGGATTTCTAGATGTCAATCGACTATTCAAGCATGTAAAATGGACTCTCCACGACTTAGAAATTTGATTTTTCCTAAGGCAGTTTATTTCTAGAAAACCTGCCTTTTCGGTGGTTTAGGTGAATAGGACGACTGTTCATTAACCACCAAAAGCAGTGCTTTCGGTAGTTAATCCACCCAAAAGTCTTCTATGTTAACCACTGAAAGCCTGTTACTTCCAGAATGACCGAATTTTTGCCCAGATCAGGATTTTTTGAGTTGGAATGGTTTGAAACCTCTTCGAATGGATAGTTGTTGAATTATCAAATCAAATCCAATAGCTATTTTTGATGGATAAGGGAAAGAAGAGGTGTTTTAATCATTTTTGGTATCTTTTTCAAAGGTAGAAAATCAAGATTTTGGCACACCTCAACAAATTTGAATTTTATCTCTTGGAAGAGTCATCAGTCAGCCTTGGGAGGCTATCCTGCACTACACCAACACTCAACAAGAGAGGAAGACCATGAAATCTAGGATTGACCTCATTTTTGGGGATCATTCCACATCTTTTGCAGCTAAATTTTGATTTACTATCTTTAGCTTATTTGATCCATGTTTTTAGGATCTCAGAACTGCTTTGTAAAGATATAAAGCTAAGGGTAGAATATGAACCAGGGGTTCGACTTTGGAGACTTTTTTCATATTATGTAACTCAAACTTCTCATTTTCATATGAAGTAATACAAGCTTCTTTTGCCATAACTTGTTTAGATTTCATCTTCTTGCCTATTCTATACTTGCACCTGGATATTATATTCATGTTGTTATGCTTGTTTATGCCCGATAACTGTCGTCTTATCACTGCATTCATAAGTTTAACTCTGCAAGTATTCCTATGATTATTGTAATTGGCCATTCATATATGTTTTATATGTGATTCTACTGATATAATAGTTATTTCTTCATTCATCCCTTTATTTGTAAACTCTCTGAACATTTGTGGTTGAAATCCTTGTCCATCTAAATGTGTTTATGCATGATTTGAGTGAGAAATGATTCAGTCCTCCAACTTGATCCAAACCCACACTTTTTATTGAGAAAATAGTTACCAAAAGATTAAGTTACCAGGCATCTCTGACTTATAGCCTAGGAGAGTTTCCTGGAGTGATAACAGACTCCACCAAGTCCTTCATTACATGCATCGGTGCATACGATGAAGTCTTCTTCTGGTTTTGCCATCCTTAATATTGGAGCACTTGTCAATAATTGTTTCAAGTGTTGGAAACTCTTCTCGCAATCCTATGTCCATTGAAAATTCACTCCCTTTCTTTGCAAATAAGTGATTGGGTGTGCAATCCTTGAGAATCCTTCAATAAATATTCTGTAGTATACTGCAAGACCCATGAATGATCTCACCTCTGTCACATTCTTTGGTGCTTACCATTCTCTAATGGCCTCTATCTTCTCAGGATCCACTTCTATCCCATTCTTTGAAATGATATGCCACAAATAATGAATCTGTTTATGACAAAATGAGCACTTGCTCAATTTGGCATACAACTGATGTTCCCTTAATACTTGCAACACCATTCTCAAATGATGTTCATGATCTTCCTCTGAATTGGAATATATAATAATGTCATCCAAAAATAAAATGACAAACTTGTCCAAATACTCTAGGAAAACAACATTCATTAAGCACAAGAAAACAACTGGTGCATTTGACAACCCGAATGGCACCACTGTGAACTCATAATGACCATACCTTGTCCTGAATGCGGTATTGCTAATATCTTATTCTTTAATCCTTACCTAATGGTATCCTGATCTGAGATCTATCTTTCAAAATATCTTTGCATCCTTCAATTGATCAAAGAGGTCATCAATCCTTGGCAGAGGATACTTGTTCTTAACAGTCACTTTATTCAATTGTCTGAAGTCAATGCACAATCTTAGTGTTCCATATTTATTTCTCACAAACAAGACTGGGGTACCCCAAGGTGACACGCTTGGGCGTATATACCCCTTCTTCATAAGTTCCTCAAGCTGCATCTGCAACTCCTTCAATTCTGGTGTACTCATTATGTAAGGAGTCTTTGATACTGGGACTACTCCAGGCATCAAATTTATAGAGAAATCAATGTCTCTCCTTGGGGGTAGTTTGGGTACCTCCTTGAACACATCTTCAAAATCTTCCAGGACTGCATAGTATTCCAAATTTGGCACCTTATCTCTAGGTGTCTCTGCCAAATGAGCTGCCATTAATTGGCACCCTTTTTGTAACATTTCTTCAGTTGCAATGCTGAAATTTCCCTAATGACTACTACCCTGGGAATTCCCTATAATTTAATTAGTTTCCCTTCCTCATATAGGCAAGTAAATTATTTTTTGTGACAGTCTAAGAGAGTGTGATGTTGGTCCAACCAATCCATCCCAATTAGAAAGTCACATGAACTTATGCAGGCATGAGCTGCGTCCTCTGAAAAATTCCTCAGCCCGCTCACAGGATCGATCAACAAATCCACTCATGCTGAGCCGAAACGGCTCTTTAGATCCCCTGTTGGAATCCCTGTCAAATACCCGATCCACAGTTCCTTTCTTCACACTCACGGCCTTTCCACACTTCACCGTGACCTTTCCCCGACTCAATATCGGGTTTCGGGGTTTCGAGCTTCCTGCTGTCGAGAGTCACTGTCATCTCGATTCCTCGATCACCGATGAGCTCCTTTTCACAGATGTGCACCCCTTCTACCTTGGCTTTTCATCCATGTGACCTACCCATATATGACCGCAGTCATACTCTTCATCGGGGCTATGGGATTTCAAATGCTACAAAACACTTACCCGTGGGTTTCCCGATTCCTCAAATCCCGACTCTCCGGTCTGCTGACAACTGGCCCTTCACGATGGCACTGTCCTCCTCCTCTGCTGTGATGACAGTTGGCTCCCACTACGGTTATTTCCTCCTTTCTGACGTTTTGACAGCTGGCCCCCACTGATCGGGGTTTCGCGTTTCGTGATTCCAAAGTGCACAAACAACTTGTCACCGGGATCTTCGATATCCCGATGAACCAAACACCGATGGATGGCTTCATTTTTAGGACTTTCTCGATGACGCCGATCACCTCCACGCATCCCTTCCATATGGATGGTCTCGATTCCTTCAGGATTTCGAGACTTTCGATGTCCTAACTTCCTTGTCCTCAGGAAATCCGATTTCCCGATGGTCAATATGCCGACTCTCTCCGGATCTCTGACACCTGTCCCTCTGAATGGACGACTCAGATTATGCCGAGGTTTTCGACCTGGATTTCCCCGATCTCTTGTCCATGAGAATGCTGATTTCCCGATGCACCTCAGTACTGGTGGCGCTCTGTCTCCGCCACGTGTCTCTGCTAACGGACGATCCAGATCGCTCCGGTGTTTCAAGACTTGGAATGTCTCGATTCTCCTGCCCTCAAGAATCCCGATTTTCCGATGGCTAATATCACGACTGCTAAGCCTTGTGCAGCTCCTATCCAATCTGATGGATAACGAGATTTATTCTCCAGATATAACGGCTCAGATCACTCCTTTTGCGCGCCTACTCCAAAGGCTAAACTCTGCACAACTCCTCCCGATCCAATGACTAACGGGATTTCTGAGTGAGATCTGATGACTGACAGTCTCCTCCTTCTGTAGGCTCCTCCTGAGCTCCTCCTGGACATAGAAATCAATGGTCCAAATCTCTCTCCTCCATCGATCCGACGACCGCTGAGCTCTCCTGAGCTTCCTACGCACTTTCTCCCAGACTTGGAAGAATTTCCTAGTTCTCAAAGGTCTCCAACCTTTGTTCTCTTCTCTCTCTCTCTGCGAGATCCTTCACCTTGATCTTCACTGCGCGTATACAACGCTTACCCTCCTGAGCTTTGGGTACTCTAAACTCCTCCAAAGAGCTCTTCAGTCTCTGTACTCCTTGCAGTTACGACCTCATGCGCAAAAGCGCTCACCCTCCTGAGCCTATCCTTCTACTCAAGCAACTCCTTTCTGAGTCTTTCTGGGTATTCAGCAACCCAGTATAGATCCCTCAGTGGATTCTTCCTTCAGTTCACAGAACTCAAAGAGTTCTTTCCTCTTCTGTGCCTATCTTCACACAAACTCAATGCCCACCTGGCAGAGTTTTCCCTTCCACAGAACGTTCAACTATTCTGTCTTCTTCCCCTGTGCACCTATGCACTTGCTCAATGCCCACCTGGAAAAGCTCTTAGAATCCTCAATGATTCTATTTTCTTCTTCCTAAAATTCTCAACAGAAGTCTTCCCCTGTGCACTCCTTGCATTGGCTCAATGCCCACCTGGCAGAGCTTCCCAAAATCCTCTGTGATTCTGTCTGGACTCACAACAGAGTTCCTCCAACTACACCTTGTGCCTGTGCTCAATGCTCACTTGGCAGAGCTTTACATAATTACTCATAGATTTTGTCTGCAACTGTGTCTTCTCCCACACAGCCTTGCCTCCAAGGTATTCAGCAACCTTGAGGTCTTCCTCCTAAGTTGTTGACTTCAGTCCTGTGCATCCTCAGAGTTCAGAAGTGCATCCTCTGTGCACTAGTATTCAGAGTCCACAGTACTCTGTCACGCCCTCCTGGCATGAAACCTCAAAGACCTTCACCTGAAACCACACAAACTCCCTGCAATTGCACTAACACACACATTCACAGCATATGAAATATCACACACATACATCCATATAACGTAGAATATCATGTAGGAAAAACTGCTTCTGTTTATATTAACAATGGAAAATGCCTGTAATTACAATGGTGTTCCTGAGCTCTCTCTGGCTCCTCTCTTCTCTCCTATCTAACTACTAAAAATGAGATCTCAAAATCTCTTTTACCTGAGGGGCTCATTGAGCGCTTCCCTCCAGGTCTACCTACTCTATTCAATTACAATAAATGGCTGTCTAGTCCAGCATCTGGATCTAGATCTCAGCCGACCTAGCATTAAAGACGATCTTATCTACAGCTTGCACAAAGGCACAGCTTCCATGGCTCACCATCCTAAGCATTTAATTACATTCAATTTCAAATTTGAATGAGGATTGCGCCTCTCTTTTAGCCTGCGATTTGAATTCACTGGTGTGGCTGGCTAGCTGGATGATGTGAAGAGATGCTCTTGCATCAAACTCCTCAGCTACAAAATCATGAGCTCCTACTCATGCGCTTCCCCTCTAAGCGGTTGGAAATCCTCCTGTATCCCAAACAAATATCTGGAGCTTCCCATCTGCTCCATTCTGTTGTTGTTGTTGCTGCTATTTCTGCTGCGTCGCTGCTGCTGCTTCTTTCCTTCTGCTCAGCTGCTCCTCGCTGGTAGTCTCTGCTGACCCTAACATCAGCCTTCTGATCTCCTCGATCACTGTAACCAGCTGCTCTAGTGGCTGGTCCTGCTCATGCAGTCTCCTCAACTGCAAAGATTTTCTGCAATTGGGCAGATCGCTATGATCTCCCATGCCATCTTCTTCATATTCATCGGTGGCCTCAAGTTACCACTCTGCTGTAGACTTCAGCTCTGCAGTCTCCCTTTGACTAACTTGTTGTTCAGTCACTTTCCCTGACAATTCAACTTCTGTCAGTTCTCTTGCTGGCCCTGGATTGTTTAGCCAATCCTCCAACATCTCTAGCTCCATCTCCCATGGAGTGATGACTTTACCTGCCTGCTCCTTGGCTTCCTTTGCTGCTAGCTCCAATGCTACAAATCTTTCAGCTTCCTAGCTGAATATGTTGAGACACTCCTCAGAATGCTCTTTTTCTTCTTCTACTTGGGCAGCTTCCAAAGTCTGCTCCAATTCCTCCTTGACAGTCTCAACCGACTGTTCTGCTATTGCACCATCTACAACACCCATTTCTACCTCCTCCTAGGCACATGGTAGGAATACTCCAATTCCCCCAATCATCATAATATCATTCTGATCTTCCTCCTCTTCTGTCAGCTGCACCTGCTGATCTAAATTTGGTTCCGAGCTTACCTGCTCTGTCAGCTCCCCTGGCTGATTCCAACTCACTTTTGAGTTTATGATACCCACAGATAGTCTCATTTGCTCATCCCTGCCCACCTGGCAATATGGGATGTCTCTGCTGCCCTCCTGGAAGACTATGAGATCAACCGATCCCATCTTCATCAGCAACCCCTACTGAATTTAACTCTCCTCTGAGTCCATGAGACCTTCAGATGGTCCCAAATTCTCATCTCTGCCCACCTGGTAGTTTAAGATGCTCCTGCTACCCTCATGGCAGTCTTCGAGATCCCGCAACAACCTCTTATCCTTGCTCTCCTGGCAATTTTAAATTCCTTGGCTGTCTTCATGACAGTCCGTGAGATCCCGTAGTGATCTTAATTCATTTCCCTCCTGGAAAGTTGGAATTTCATCTCTTCCCTCCTGGCAGTGCTTGAGATCATCACCTGATCTCAATTCATTCTCCTCATCATCGAGACCTCTCCTAGTCTCCGGTTTACATATCTCAATTGTCCTGTTAACAACCTCTGCTGTCTTCTGACCATCAACTCCTTGACTGGTCATTTTTCTTTTGGCATCTTTCATGGGCCATTCATACACCAATCTCGACTCCTTATCCTGCCACATCCTCAATGCAAGATTTTCTATATCTACCCTTAATTCAAAAAGCTTCTCTACTTGGCTCTTCCTCCTATGGCCTTTAGTAGCCATCTTGCTGTGTCTATCTACCTCCTTGACAGATCTGCTGCTATCACTACGCACTAAGAGTTCTACGAGCTTCATCCTCGTACAGTCTCGCTGACTGCCTTCTCGACTGCTGCCTACCTGTAAACAATTGTCACAGAGCCCTCAATACTCTGTCTTCTTTCACCTGTAATATACAGATGAATTTCCAGCTCTGATACCACTTTATGTGTGTATCAGAGTGCTCTCTTATCTCCTCCTGCCTCTCTTACCTGAAATATACAGACAAGAATTCAGCTCTAATACCACTTTATGTGTGTATCAGAGTGCTCTCTTATCTCCTCCTGCCTCTCTTTCCTGAAATATAAAGACAAGAATTCAGCTCTGATACCACTTGATGTAGGTGCGAGTTGCCTCCTCCGACAAACTCCTCATCCTGCTCATAGGATCGATCAACAAATCCACTCATGCTGAGCCAAAATGACTCTTTAGATCCCCTATTGGAATCCCTGTCAAATACCCGATCCACAGGTCCTTTCTTCACACTCACGGCCTTTTCGGACTTCACCGTGACCTTTCCCCGACTCAATATCGAGTTTTGGGGTTTCAAGCTTCCTGCTGTCGAGAGTCACTGTCCTCTTGATTCCCCGATCACCAATGAGCTCCTTTTCACCGATGCACGCCCCTTCTACCTTGGCTTTTGGTCCATGTGACCTACCCGTATATGACCGCAGTCATACTCTTCATCGGGGCTATGAGATTTCAAATGCTACAAAACACTTACCCATGGGTTTCCCGATTCCTCGAATCCCAACTCTCTGGTCTGCTGACAGTTAGCCCTTCACGATGGAACTGTCCTCCTCCTTTGCTGTGATGACAACTGGCTCCCACTACGGTTCTTTCCTCCTTTCTGATGTGCTGACAGCTGGCCCCCACTGATCGGGGTTTCACGTTTCGCGATTCCAAAGTGCACAAACAACTTGTCTCCGGGATCTCCGATATCCCGATGAACCAAACACCGATGGAAGGCTTCCTTGTCGGGACTTTCCTGATGACGCCGATTGCCTTCACGCGTCCCTTCCAGATGGACGGTCTCGATTCCTTCGGGATTTCAAGACTTTCGATGTCCTAACTTCCTTGTCCTCAGGAACTCCGATTTCCCGATGGTCAATATGCCGAATCTCTCTGGATCTATGACACCTGTCCCTCTGAACAGACGGCTCAGATTATGACGGGGTTTTCGACCTGGATTTCCCCAATCTCTTGTCCACAAGAATGACAATTTCTCAATGCGCCTCAGTACCGATGGTGCTCGATCTCTTCCACGTGTCTCTGCTAACGGACGGTCCAGATCGCTCCAGTGTTTCGAGACTTGGAATGTCTCGATTCTCCTGCCCTCAAGAATCCCAATTTCCCGATGGCTAATATCCCGACTGCTAAGCCTCGTGTATCTCCTATCCAATCTAACGGCTGATGAGATTTCTGCTCCAGATCTGACAGCTCAGATCACTCCTTCTACGCGCCTACTCCAGAGGCTAAACTCTGCGCAACTCCTCCCGATCCAATGACTGACGGGATTTCTGAGTGAGATCCGATGGCTGACGGTCTCCTCCTTCTGTAGGCTCCTCCTGAGCTTCTCCTGGACGTAGAAATCAATGGTCCAGATCTCTCTCCTCCATCGATCCGATGGCCGCTGAGCTCTCCTGAGCTTCCTACGCACTTTCTCCTAGACTTGGAAGAATTTCCTAGTTCTCAAAGGCCTCCAACCTTTGTTCTCTTCTCTCTCTCTCTGCGAGCTCCTTCACCTTGAGCGTCGCTGCGCGTATACAATGCTTACCCTCTTGAGATTTGGGTACTCTGAACTCCTCCAAAGAGCTCTTCAGTCTCTGCACTAATTGCAGTTACGACCTCATGCACAAAAACGATCACCCTCCTGAGCCTATCCTTCTACTCAAGAAACTCGTTTCTGAGTCTTTTTGGGTGTTCAACAACCCAGTACAGATCCCTCAGTGGATTCTTCCTTCAGTTCACAGAACTCAAAGAGTTCTTTCCTCTTCTGTGCCTGTCTGCACACCAACTCAATGCCCACCTGGCAGAGTTTTCCCTTCCATAGAACGTTCAACTGTTCTGTCTTCTTCCCCTGTGCACCTATGCACTTGCTCAATGCCCACCTGCCAGAGCTCTCAAAATCCTCAATGATTCTATTTTCTTGTTCCTAAACTTCTCAACAGAAGTCTTCCCCTGTGCACTCCTTGCATTGGCTCAATGCCCACCTGGCAGAGCTTCCCAGAATCCTCTGTGATTCTATCTGGACTCACAACAGAGTTCCTCCAACAGCATCTTGTGCCTGTGCTCAATGCCCACTTGGCAGAGCTTTACAGAACTCCTCAGAGATTCTGTCTGCAACTGTGTCTTCTCCCACACAGCCTTGCCTCCAAGGTATTCAACAACCTTGAGGTCTTCCTCCTGAGTTGTTGACTTCAGTCCTGTGCCATAGCACGTCTTTGTCTAACTCCGCAGAGTTCAGAAGTGCATCCTCTGTGCACCAGTATTCAGAGTCCGCAGTACTCTATCATGCCCTCCTGTCATGAAACCTCAAATACCTTCACCTGAAACCACACAAACTCCCTGCAATTGCACTAACACACACATTCACAGCATATGAAAGAACACACACAGACATCCATATCACGCAGAATATCATGTAGGAAAAACTACTTCTGTTTATATTAACAATGGAAAATGCCTGTAATTACAATGGTGTTCCTGAGCTCTCTCTGTCTCCTCTCTTCTCTCCTATCTAAATACTAAAAATGATATCTCAAAATCTCTTTTACCTGAGGGGCTTATCGAGCGCTTCCCTCCAGGTCTACCTACGCTATTCAATTACAGTAAATGGCTGTCTAGTCCAGCATCTGGATCTAGATCTCAACCGACCTAGCATTAAAGCCGATCTTATCTACAACCTGCACAAAGGCACGGATTCCATGGCTCACCATCCTAAGCATTTAATTACATTCAATTTCAAATTTGAATGAGGACTGCGCCTCTCTTTTAGCATGCGATTTGAATTCACTGGCGTGGCTGGCTAGCTGGCTGATGTGGAGAGATGCTCCTGCATCAAGAACCTAAAGGAAATATGTTTAAATCTTCCTTGGTGTCGATTCCATTCATGTCTATGAGGCATGACTTAACCATCTCATTAACTTTTCTTCTAGCTCATGTAGCCAATTGCACCAACCAGGATTTCCCATGCTTGCTTCTTGGCAATTGCAAAGTTTCCACCATCTTAGGGTCTATATAACTATGACTAGCTCATGAATCAATTAAAATAGAAATGGTTTGGTTGTTGATCATACCTTCCACTTCAATCATGTGGGACTGATACTCTGCTTTCTTATTGTCCAGGGCTGCATAAACCCTTGGCACATATCTGCCCATGTCCTCCACTGTTTTAGCTTGTTGTACATTGTGAACAACTCTTCCTTTTTCACCTCTGTGAGGAAAATCCCTGAACCTATGGTCTCCTTTACAACCCCAACATTGCATAGGCTGTTTCCTTGGCCCTTGACTCCCTGTGTCAAATGTTTTAGGTTCTTTAGGAATTTTTCGTCCTTCTAGATTATTTCTGAAGAATGGTGGCTTAGCTCCCTTCTTCCTCTGATCCATCTTGATTTTCTTATTGTCTTCCCAATCCTTTTGGAAAGCTGGCCTTGCTTTCTACTGATCATATAGGAATTTAGCTCGCCTTATGCTCTCTTCTAATTTCTTGGGATCATCATACTGTATTTTGTCACTGATGAATGATGGCAATCCACTTAAATACCTTTGAATTTTAATTGTCTCATCCTTGATGAAAGAGACATATTTCAGCAGTTCCAAAAATATTCTCTCATATTCATCTATGGTCATGCTTCCAAGCTTGAGTTCAAAGAACTCTTTCATTTTCTTGTCATAGTATCTCTTAGTCAAGTACTTCTTCTCAAAATACTTCTTGAATTCCCTCCAAGTAACACTTTTCTCTACAATGTGTTGCACTTGCACAAGTTGATCCCACCACATGGAGGCCTTTCCTTTGAGTTGATAGATAGT
>ML803206.1:0-10341 GCA_009831015.1 Picea engelmannii | reverse complement strand
TGACTTATTTCCCGATTTAGGTAACCCAACAATGAAATCCATAGAAATATCTTGCCAAGTAGAAAGGGGGATCAGAAGTGGTTAGAGTGTGCCCAGAGATTTGACTGTTTCTCCCTTATTGCATTGAAATACCTCACATACAACCACAAAGGTGCGGACATCATGTTTCATACCATCCCATAAAAGAAATGTTTGACCTGTTCATAGGTTTTGGTAAACCCTTAATGCCCAACTGTGGAGGAAGAATGAAGTTTATAAAGCACCATGGATTTAAGTTTTTCTTGATTGCACAAATAAAAAAAAACATTGTAGTGAAGCTCTTCATTGTGCCAAGAGTACCCTGGAGAAGTTAGGGTGTTGTGTTGCAATTGGTGGATCATGCTAGAAATTTGGGGGTCTCTTGGCAGGTTTACAGTTAGGAGTGAGCTTGTCATTGATGGAAATAACAATGATGGAAAATAGGCTCGGAAGACATCGTAAGTCTAGATAGGATGAGCGCACAAATGGAGGAAAGATCTCAAGCATTAGATCCAAATATGGGGTCCGACCATCATTAGATCCAGGAGAACTTGCATGTTCTTTAAAGTGCAAGGAGAATAGGGCTTACAAAATCCCGAAAGCAGAAGGACTTTCCATCTTCGAGCATGACGCATAGTCACAAATCATCATAAGACAAAGAGTCTCGAGGCCACTACCAGTGGAGTGTAGACTCATCATAGATTCGACTGACAGATGGAATGGGGTCGAAGACTCTTACAGCAAGTGAAGCCAAAGGACCTCATGAGAAGTGCAAGTGATGATGAATGTAGGAACGATATGTAGTGGCATAGCTAATGCAGAAGGCACAAGGTGCACTGAGACTATAAAAATGGAGAACATATAAGGGATCGTGTCGCTATTGTTGTGAGTAGTGCATGCGTGTAGAAGCATGAGGTGTAGTAGTTAAAGAATATAAGAAGAAAAGAACAAAAATTCATATCAGTGAGAAGAAGAGAAAGCAGAGGTGTGCATGCTGAGACAGAGGAGAAGATCAGAAAGCTGAAGAGGATGCAAGCAGGAAGACACTGATGCAGGTAGAGAAGAGCAACATAGTAGAATAGTGATAAGTTTGGTAAGACAATAACAACTATTGAATCATTGTAATAAATTCACAGATTTTTTTTTTTTATATTTCAGGGTGGATGGTCGGTGGTAGGGAGGACTATTTTCCTCAGAATTTCAAGTAGGTTCTTGAATGCAGGGAGTTATAGCTTCCATTTGGTTGTAGCCAAAGAAACTAGGGTCGCAGGGTGGTGCAAGAGAGAACATTGGTTCTCTGATATATAGGTCGGTGCCTGTATGACTAGAGGTTGGTGCTTCCCTCCAGTTGGTGCCGGAACATTCAGGGAGTTGGTACTTCCTTCTAGTGGGTGCTAGAGAAACCAAAGAGTTGGTGCTCTTAGCAATTAGAAGATTGCAAAATAGAGGTGGTAGCCTTATTATGAGTTGGTGCTCATAATAATGATAATTTACAGAAGATAATTATCATATAAAGAAGAAGAGGTTTTCACCCTTTATGGTTTTCCTCAATAATATCTTTCTCTATATTGTACATGTGTGTGATTGATGTTGAATACTCTACTACTTATTTATTATTATCATCATTGAGAGTTATGTAATGAATTTAAAAATGGATATAATTGTTTAAGAACAGTAACAACTAATTAACCCCCCTTCTCAGTTGTCCAACAATTGGTATCAGAGCCGCCCCTTTTATATAAGGGTAGATCCTAGAGCTTAAACATGTCAAGCCATGAAGGAACTTAAACCAATAAGTCCCCTCTATTCAATGGAAAAAACTTTTCCTTCTGGAAAGTTAGAATGAGAACCTACATAATGGATTTAGGTGCAGATGTTTGGGATGTGGTAGAGACTGTTTATGTAAAGCCAGTTGTACTAGCTAATAAGGATGACACGCTAGAATTCATCTTCAATGCTAAGGCTATGAATTCTATTCTGAGTGGGCTTGTAGAAGAAGAATTTGTAAAAGTTATGCACTTAGAAATTGCCAAAGAAATGTGGGACAAACTCATTAGCAGCTATGAAGGTAATGAGAAGGTAAAGGATGCCAAGATTAAAATATATAGAGTACAATTTGAACAGTTGAATATGAAAGAGGATGAAACTATTGGAAAGTACTTTCTGAGAGTTGAAGAACTGGTAAATGCAATGAAAGCACTTGGTGAAAAAATTGAGGAACCCTCTTTAGATCAGAAAATTTTGAGATCTCTACTAGATAGGTTCAACCTGAAGGTCTCTTCTATAGAAGAACTTGATGATCTAAAATCATTGGCATTTGATCAACTTCTAGGAACATTGAATACATATGAAATGAGAATAGTTAAAGATAAACCCACCTCCAGAGAAGTATCATTTAAAGAAGATAAGAATGAGGATTCTGAGCATGATGAAATTGAAGAAATATTTGTGAGAAGACTGAAGAAGGGATCATGCAAATAAAAAGGTAAACTTCCTTTCAAATGTTTCAATTGTGGTAAGATAGGTCATTTTGCAAATAAATTTCCTCAAAAAAGAAAGGATAAGACATATGATGATGAGGAGAAGCACAAACACAAAAATTTATTTAAAGAGAATAATTTTAAGAAGAAACATCTTTGTGTAAACAATGATGATGATCCTTCAGATGATGAAGACAATGACTCCTCTATTGAAGATAAAATAAATGACTTCATGCTTATGGACAAACAAGATTATGACAATAAAAGCAAAGGAGGTGATGTTGATGAAGAAGAAGTTGTGGATATGGAAGGAGAACTGATCAGTGCACTGGAAGAGATTGACAGACTCAGAATTAAGAAGAGAAAACAAAAACGATTGTTGATATTGTTCAAGAAAGGCAGTAAAGAACCTCATGAATACTTTTTCCTACTTAAAGTGGAATTAGAAGAGGAAAAGAAAATCAAATACATTCTGAAACAACAGTTATCAGAAAAGAAGGCAATATGTGAAGCTCTGGAAAAGGAAGTAGTGAAAACTAGGAAAGAGTTGGAGAAGTTTCAAGCCTTGTATCATCAGAATCTGTCAAGTATCAAAGAATCAGAAGAATTGGCCACCATTCTGAGTTAGAAAAGAAACCCAAAGCTGAAAACGGGTCTGGGTTATGAAGAGGGATCAAGTAGTGATCAGCCAAGCAACAAATAACCCATCAAGTTTGTCAAATCTACCACTAGTGACAACAAAAAACCTGAAGAAACAAAAGAAGATAATCAGCTGCTCAGGAGGAGTAACGAAAGAGGTACCAGAACTAAAACTATATATCCGATAAATAATGTACTCTCTGTTCAAATAAATCATTAGCATGGAAGAAATTGACCTTCTCAAAGAAGACAACCATTTTCTAGGTACAAAGGATTTTTCTATGGATATTGTTATTTCTGTTCTAACTTTGGTCACAAATCTGTAAACTGTTCTTTAAGATTTAAATATGAGCAATCAAAATATTCAAGGAATAGATATCTTCCACAACAAAGAATGAGACAACCAAGTAACAAGCAATCACAAACTATAAATAATGTGATGGTTGGAAAAAGGACACAGGTTAAGAATAACAATTGTTATGATCCTTTATTCAATGAATTAGAATGTTACACCTGCCATAATTTTGGACATAAAGCTATAGACTGTCGCCTAAGGAACTACGAGCCAGATTTGAACCCCTCTGCTGAAAATGTCAAGGTTTGGAAGATGAAATAAAATGGCAAGTGTGGACTAGGCCTGTCAGCCCAAAGACAACATAACCCCTGGTATATTTAAAGTGGTTTCTCCAAACATATGACAGGAGACAAAGGTCAATTTCTATCTCTAAGTGAAAGCAAATCAGGAAACGTAACCTTTGGAAATGATGCTCCGGGTAAAATCAAGGGTAAAGGGATGGTGAGTCTAAGTAATGGCAAAATAAAAGCCCAGAATATTCTTCTTGTACATGGGCTGAAACATAATCTGCTCAGTGTAAATCAAATGTGTGACAATGGATGTGAAGTGGTGTTCACTTCCAAGGACTACAAGATAAAGTCTATAAACTCAGGACAAGTAGTGGCTAAAGGCATAAGGACAGAAAATAATGTATATGTGTTGAAAGAAGATAGAGAATAATGTCATCTAAGAAAACATGATGAGAGTTGATTATGGCATAGGGGACTTGGACATCTAAACTTTGACCACTTAATCAAGATAAAAAATCTTGAGGTAGTAAAAGATCTTCTGAGAATATCAAAGCCACAAGATTCTATGTGTAAATCCTGCCAAGTAGGAAAGATAACCATGAAATAGTTTAAATCCAAGAGCTCTAATTTAATAGAGAAACCACTCCAACTAGTTCATATGGATTTATGTGGACCATCAAGACAGGAAGGCATAGGGAAATAAAACTACTTCATGCTGATCATTGATGATTACTCCAGACTAACTTGGGTTGCCTTTATCAAGGAAAAAGATGAAGCATTTGAGAAATTTAAAATATTTAAGGCTTTAACTGAGAATCAAACATGAAAAAGGTTAAAGGTAGTAAGATTAGATAGAGGAGGTGAATTTATGTCAATTGAGTTCAACGAATTCTGTGATAAACATGGGATCAAGAGAGAATACACAATCCCAAGAACTCCACAACAAAATGGAATAGTTGAGAGGAAAAACAGAACAATGCATAAAATGGCCAGCTTAATGATGAATGAGAAGAACATTGGTCAAACCCACTGGGTAGAAGTAATACACATAGCAGTCCATGTTCTTAACAAAGCCCACCTCAGACCACACATTGACAAGACACCCTATGAACTGTGGTATGGGAGACCTGCTTCAATCAAACACTTCAAAATCTTTGGGAGTAAGTGTTACATAAAGAATAATGATGAGAACCTTGGAAAACATGATGACAGGGCTGATGAAGGCATCTTCTTAGGGTATGCTACAAACATTAAAGGATACATATGCTATAATAAGAGGCTTCATAGATTGGTTGACTGTATTTACATAAAAGTTGATGAAGGAATCCCAATAAGGGAGGTGAACAATATTGAATCAACAACAAAGGATATAGATGAAGTTGAAGATGAACAGGTACAAGAATCAGAAAAAGAAGACTCTGAGCCAGAAGAAGAAGAAAATATTCAAACAAACTCAAATCGGCAGACAACATCAAATTCCTCCTCCATAATCATCCTGCAAGTCAGATAATTGGTGAAAAAGACAAAGGTGTACAAACCAAGAGAAAGATAATAAAAATCATGAACAATAACATGTAGCCTTCATATCCATGCTGAAACCCAATAATTTTAATGAAACTAGCAAAGATGACCATTGATTTCAAGCCATGAATGATGAACTTGATCAGATTGAGAAAAACAATACGTGGGAGATGGTTCCTAGACCTAAAGGTAAAAATATCATTGGTTCCAAATGGATCTTTAAGAACAAAATGAATGAGAAGGGACAAGTTTTATGGAACAAAGAAATATTGGTCTCTAAGGGCTATGCTCAAATAGAAGGACTAAATTTTGATGAAACATTTGCGCCAGTAGCAAGACTAGAAGCAATCCGAATATTTCTTTCCTATGCTTGTCATAAAAGGTTTAAAGTTTATCAAATGGATGTCAAATTAGCATTTCTAAATAGAGATTTAAAAGAAGAAGTTTATATGGAACAACTAGAGGGTTTTGAACTGAAAGATAATCCTAACCTAGTATGCAATCTGAAGAAAGCCTTATAACCATAGGGTTAAAGCAAGCTCCTCGTGCCTAGTATTACAGACTGGATAAGTATCTCCAAGACAAAGGGTTCAAGAGAGGAACAATTAACAACACTCTATATATCAAAACATAGGGTAATGACTTACTCATCGTGTTGGTCTATGTATATGACATCATATTCATATGTAATAATGATTCATTGGTACAATGGTTTGCTTCTTCCATGGAGTCTAAGTTTGAAATTTTTATGATAGGGGAACTGTCATTTTTTCTTGGTTTGAAAATTACTCAGAAGTCTGAAGGAATATTTATTTCTCAAGAAAAATATCTAAGAGAAATGTTGAAAAGGTTTCAAATGGAAGATTCTAAACCTTTGGGCACACCTATGGTTACTGGATGCAAATTAAGCAAGGATGAAGACTCACCTAATGTTGATCAAAGTTCATATATGTCAATGATAGGAAGCCTATTGTATATCACAACATCCCATCCAGACATAATGCATGTTGTTGGAATAGTAGGAAGGTATCAGGAAGCACCCAAACAAAGTCATTTTCCAGCTGGCAAAAGAATATTCAAGTATTTTAAAGAAGCAATGAACTATGGCCTATGGTATCCTAAGAATCAGAATTTTCAATTATCAATTTACTCAGATGCTGATTGGGCTAACTTCATGGATGGAAGGAAAAGCACGAGTGGAGGTGTGTTCTTCTTAGGAGATTCTCTAGTAGCGTGGTTGAGTAAAAAGAAAGGTTCCATTTATTTATCAACTACAAAGTCAGAGTACATTGCTGCTATTACTTGTTGCACTCAGGTATTATGGATGATTCAGACACTTTCAGACTTGGAGGTAAAATATACTGCACCGATCCCAATTCATTGTGATAACACTAGTGCCATAAGTGTGTCAAAGAATCTTGTATTCCACTCCAAAACCAAGCATAGTCCCATAAAATACCATTTTCGGAGAGAGAAGGTCAGCAATCAGATTGTTCAGGTTCATTACATTCCAACCACAAAATAAATTGCAGACATATTTACTAAACCCCTAGCCAAGACACCATTTGAATATCTCCATTAGAAGTTGGGTGTCATCCCGTCTCACACCTAAGAGAGTCCATCTTGTTAGGGGGAGTATGTTTTGGTTTCATATCTGATACCTCCAACGAAGTACTGCAACAACTCAGGAGGAGCATGTTTTCTTTGACATTGATGTCAAAGGGGGAGAAAAGGAGTGGAGTGGTCCAGACCAGATGCTATATATGGAGGTCCAAACAGATTAGCGCAACTGTTCGAGGTTTCCATCAATGCCAAAGGGGGAGATTGTTGGGAGGTTTACAGTTGGGAGTGAGCTTGTCATTGATGTCAAGAAAAAAGATGGCAATAATAGCAATGGAAAATAGGCTTGGAAGACAATGTAAGTCCAGACAGGAGGAGTGCACAGATGGAGGACAGATCGTGGGCATCAGATATGAGCATGAGGTTTGAACGTCGTTGGATCCAGGAGAACCTACACATTCTTTAAATTGAAAGGAGAAGTGGGCTTAAAAAATCCCAAAAGAAGGAGGAGGACCGTCCATCTTCGGGTAGGACACATAGTCATAGATCAACATTTCGCTGATTGGAAATTCGAAGGAAGGAGGTGCTCTAACCCCTCGAACTCGCGATATGCGAGATCATGAAATGATGTGGACCGTCAATCCAAGAAGGACACATGGATAAATATCAGCATTTCATTGACTCAAAGGTCAAAGGAAAGAGGTGCCCTAACCTCTCGAACTCATGATATAATCTTAGTTGTTGGATCGAGGAAAAATCTAGACCGTCGATCCAAGAAGGACATGTGATGAAAGATCATCCTTTCGCTCACTAGAAAGTCAAAGGAATGAGGTTTCCTAACCTCTCGAACTCACGAAATAATCCTAGCCATTGGATCAAGGATGAATCTGGGTCGTCATATCCAGGAGGTGAATGTGGCAGACCATGTCATAAAGGACAGGTGGAAGACTATGTCAGCAATGACACATGGCACGATTAGACAATGACAAGTGTCAAGATGATTCAACATTTCGGGAACTTGGAAATCACAATTTTGAGTGACACATGGAAGCCACACAGATCATGTCATGTCATCGAGTGACGTCATTCCGGGAGTTTAGTTTCAATATTTTTAGCATCAACACTCCCTCAAAGTCCCGAAAGTTGAAGTTCTAGGGTAGAGGATAGTCATCTGATCACCATAGATCGTGGACCATTGATATGAAGAGCTAAGTGCTCAAATGGCTACCAGTGATCATATCTCATGGTCACATCGTCGAGAGATGGAGAGTAGAGATAAAGAATCCAATATCTATTTCGGAGTTCATGACATGGAGAGTCGAGATGACTCATCAGAGAATCCCCAAAATGTGAAATGTGAAATGCCTTCTAGCATAGGCTATGGTCATCGTCGGTGGTCATGTGAGGGGAAGGAGCTAGTGTTTTCTAAGCTCCATTTCAGGGATTGCCACATGGGAGAGTCGAGATGCCTCAACATAGGATTCCCTAATTACGAATTGCGAAATCCCTTTATGGATAAGAGCTTGGTCATCACCGGTGGTCACATGAATGGAAGGAGCTAGCATATCTAGGCTCCATTCCGGGCATCGGGAATTCCAGAGGAAGGAGTCAAGGAGACTCACAGAAGACTCCCCGAAACACAAGTTGCGAAGAGCCTTTTTGATTAGGCCTGTGGTCACAGCCAGTGGTATTTTAGAGAGGCATCCTGTGCTTGGTGCCAGTTCACATAGGGATAATTCATGAGGAACCGTTGATCTCTGGTTTCTCCTTCCAGCAAGATGTCAACCATTTAAAGACTCCAACAACCAAAGAATCCATACTTGGCTGGCTATAACTGCCAGAGAATTCGAAGAGTCTTCAGGGTGATCGACAGAGAAGACAAAGAGTCTCAAGGCCACTTCTAGTGGAGTGTAGACTCATCATAGAGTCGAATGATAGATGGAAGGGGTTCGAAGACTGTTACAGCAAGTAAAGCCAAAGGACCTCATGAAAAGTGTGAGTGATGATGAACGTAGGAATAGTATGTAGTGGCATAGCACATGAAGAAGGCACAAGGTGCACTGAGACTATAAAAATGGAGAATAGAGAAGGGATCGTGTCACTATTGTTGTGAGTAGTGCATGCGTGTAGAAGCATGAGGTGCATTAGTTGAAGCAGAGAAGAAGAAAATAACATAAATGCATATCTGTGAGAAGAAGAGAAAGTCGAGGTGTGCATGCTGAGACAAAGGAGAAGATAAAAAAGTTGGAGAGGATGCAAGTAGGAAGACACTGATGCAGGTAGAGAAGAGCAGCATAGTAGAACAATGATAAGCCTGGTAATCCAATAACAACTATTGAATCACTGTGATAAATTCATAGAAAGCAAATTTTTATATTTCAGGGTGGATGGGAGGTGCTAGGGAGGACTGTTGTCCTCAGAATTTCAAGTAGGTGCTTGAACGCGGGGAGTTATAGCTTCCATCTCGTTGCAACCAGAGAAACCAGGGTGGCAAGGTGGTGCAAGGGATAACATTGGTTCTCTGATATATAGGTCGATGCCTGTATGACTGGAAGTTGGTGCTTCCATCCAGTTGGTGCTGGAACATTTGGGGAGTTGGTACTTCCTTCTAATGGGTGCTCTCAGCAAGTAGTGGCTTGCAAAACAAACGTGGTAGCCTTATTATGAGTTGGTGCTTATAAGAATGATAGTGTACAGAAGATAATTATCCTATAAAGAAGAAGAGGTTTTCACCCTTTATTGGTTTCCTCATGAATATTTGTCTTTGTATTGTACATGTGTGTGATTGATGTTGAATACTCTACTGCTTATTTATTGTGTTCATCATTGAGAGTTCTGTAATGAATTTAAAAATGGATATAATTGTTTAAGCATAGTAACAACTGATTCACCCTCCCCTCAGTTGTTCAAAAGGGTCTTACAACAATTCCTTATGAACAACTTGGAGCTAGCCTGGTAAAATGAAGGAGAGGGAGGAAAGGGACCTGTATTCTTCATACTTCTGGGAAAGAGTTTCCACAACTACATTTTCCTTTCCATTCTTATAAATTATCTCATAATCATAGCCAAAAATAGTTTTGTCCCCCATTTTTGTTGCTCCGATGATAAAATTTGTTTTTCTAGAAAATACTTGAGACTCTAATGATCATTTTTAATTTTGAAGAGTTGTCCCAATAAATAAGGACGCCAGAGATCCACAACATGTAAAATAGCTAACATTTCCTTTTCATAAATGGATTGGCCCAAATGTATCTTTGAAAGTGTTTTGCTAGTGAAGGCCAAAGGCCTACCATATTGCATGAGGATGATCCCAATTCCTTTCCAAAAAGCATCAAATTCTAGTACAAAGGTATTTATGAAGTCTGGAAGTGCTAGGATAGGGGTCAAGAATGTATAATCTTTCAAGGCTTGGAAGAAGTGATCAACAACTGGAGTGATCCAGATTATTTTCAGCACAAAATGAGAGCATAGATATAATAAAGAAATGTACAGAGGTATCTCAGCTATACAATAATACAAAATAAATGTATCAGAGATG
>ML803205.1:292391-312378 GCA_009831015.1 Picea engelmannii | reverse complement strand
CTAGAAGCCAGATATCAAAATAAGATCATATATGAATGATAGAGTAGAGGCCCTTGCCTTCTTTTTATACTTTTTGGCTCACCTTGTCCCTCCAAAGTAACTTTCATTTTATTAATATTTAATTAATTAATTAAATCACTTTAATTAATTAATTAACCTTTTTACCTCTGAAAAGATCTTTATCTCTCCTTGTGGCTTCCTTGGCCACTGAAAGTCACTTCTAGCCATCCCATCCTGTAGTGTTTCTCCTCCCGATTCCAATGAGCTATTACATTGAGAGGTTCCTCCAAGTAATGTGCCCAAAATGACCTCTTCGGTGATTTCAATTAACTTATAGCTCAAAATAGTCAAAATCATGGAAATCGTCAGAATGCAACAAAACCAAAGCCAACCTGTGCGGAATGGAATATGATGATCAATGCAAGTTGGACCCCACAATGCCTCTCAAATACCCCTGTACTCGCTATAACATCCATCTGGCTACTCTGGTCATCATAAATCGCTGCACTATGATGATGTCCCAAAGTGGGGACATTACAACTCCACGACAATTGTTGCACTACTCTCTCCAGACTTGTGCCTCTTTCTATTGCAGCTGCAACTCCTTAAACTTGCACACTTGTTGAGTGAGTGAGAGAGTGTCCAAATGTAACATAAATAAATATATAATAATAATAATAAATAACAAATACAAATAACTAATAATCAATAATGAAGAGTTATGACATCCTATTGAAATGATGCATCTCTTCATGAAAGGGCACCCTATGTGGGTATATAAGGCCCTTATTTCTCATTATAATATCATCTCATATTCATATACATTATTATTTAATATATTATCATGTATGGATTATAACCTGTTGCCCTACCTACATTGTGTATTTACCATATTGACCATTTATAAATAAAATATTCTACACATAGGTAATTGTCATTTTAAAAGTAAGAAAAAGTTTCAAAGAAGAGGAAAAGTGAATATTTTATTTTACCTTGAGAGATTTACCATCCCATGGTTTTGGAAAACCATTGACCCATGGTATTCCATACCATATATAATATATGTGTGTGTGTATTTTCCTCTAAAGAAGTATTTCACAAAACTTAGGGTCACATTTGTTGAGCCCTAACCACCGCTAACAAATAGTCAAGAGTATAAAAGGGATTTATAAGGTATTGTTTATAAAATATAAAAATGATTATAAAAATTGGAGTGAAAAGATATATAAGAAGGTTTGTTTTCTAAAAAAGGATATTTCAAATATTAAAGGAACAACACTTGTATATTTTATACAAATATTAAAAGGTGAAGATATTCTTAAATCAAAAGAAAGGTGTTAATATTTATAAAGGGAAAAGTATCGAAAGTTTATAAAAGTTCAAAAAGAAGTTAAAGTGGATATAAAGTATTTTTATGAAGTATAAAAAAAAGGTGTAAAGGAAATATATATATATATATATATATATATATATATATATATATATATATATATATATATATATATATATATATATATATATATTGGATAGAGAAAAGTGAAGATAAAAATAAAAGAAGGGTGAAGAAAAGTAGTATATATTATTATTACATTTCAAGGTTCAAACATATAATTATATAAATGGAGTCTCATGGTGAAAAACAAGGAAGATTCCCTCATACTTATAAAATAATATGTGGATCCCTTATTAAAAGTTAATGGGATTATTCAAGGAAAAAATATCAACATCGTTATTTGCCCGACCGCTAGGAAAAATCACATTAATGTTGACCTAACAAACCAAATATAATTGAAAATGACATGTGTCTTTCTGATGTGAAATATGACATTAAAAACCTACAACTATCTATTGATGATTACAAATTCATAGCTCAATTCAATATCGTATCAATATATCAAGATAGTGTTGATATAATTATAGGGTCAACTTGGGTGGATACATTGGGTACTTTTATCTTCAACACAAGGATAAAGTTTTTTACATTTTCTTATAAAAAGAAGAAAATCACACTGCATGACATTATAATGAAGTCAGTTTCAGAAGCTCCATCATCAGAAGACCTGAAGGATGTATCATAAGTGATCCTTCAAGATAACCATAAATCAATACAAAAGTTGCAGGATCGACAAAAAGAAAGTGACGAGATCATCATTGAAAAGACAAAGAGATTTCTTGCCTAAGAAATCATAATCAGAAACTACTTACAAAAGTCATGAAGTCAAAGGATAGAAAACAATGTGTTTCTAAGTTGGAACAAAAAAATCATGACCTCAAAAAGAAATTATCGAAAAAAGATAAAGAAACATCGCATTTAAAGAACCTTAATCAAAGATTATTGGAAGAAATTAGAATGTTGAAAGAAGAGGAATCTGAGAAGGAAGACAAGAACATAGTCGACAAATCAGATAAGGAAGAAAACCCATGTCTAAAGATTCATAATCAAAGTTTGGTCACACCAATCAAGAATTTGAAGAACGAGAAGAAATCACAAAAGGAAAGGTTAGAACAATTTTATAGTGAAGAAAAAATACTTGAACCTATTGAAATCAAGAAGCTTCCAGTTTAAAAAATCCAGACCTCGGGGAAGGGAATAAACATCGATCTAGTTGAATTACCAATAGTATCAAGAGTTGAAGAGAAATCCAACAAACAAGATTCAAAAGAGATGCAGGTGTTTTATCGTCATCCGAATCACAAGAGTCGTTACGACCAATAACAAAGTCAAGAGGAATATGAACAATGTTCTTTTTACCGACAACTAAACTACAACATTGTAAAGGAACAAAGACAAAATAGACAACTTGTATGGAAGCTTGAAATGAGAAGCCTTGTCAGAACAATCGATAATCGAGCAGTTCCAATGAAGGTAGATTTGGGATGGGTCACTCCCCAAAAGATGAAACACATCAGTTTAGGAATTCAAAGGTTATATCATCTTGTTTCATCAAGTATTGCAGCTACAAGCACAAAATATATTGAGAAGACAGTGCGAGCTAGAACAAAATTTAAGGGGAAGCCTTCAGTATTTATGCTTTGAGGACAAAGCATGTTTAAGGGGAAGGCAATGTAACATAAATAAATATATAATAATAATAATTAATAACAAATACAAATAACTAATAACTAATAATTAATAATCAATAATGAAGAGTTATGGCATCCTAATGAAATGATGAATCTCTTCATGAAAGGGCACCCTATGTGGGTATATAAGGCCTTTATTTCTCATTGTAATATCATCTCATATTCATATACATTATTATTTAATATATTATCCTTTATGGATTATAACCTGGTGTCCTACCTACATTGGGTATTTACCTAGTGAACCTACTTGGTTCACCACACCAAATGAGCTAAGGCGCCTCCTTATTTATACTAACCTATCCAAGTGACTTTTCCAGGTGGGGTCGATTTCTCTTTCTAGGGCTTTCTAATTCTTAATTGTTATTCTCCTTGGGCTGACTTTTCTTCTAGGGTTTTCACACATCTATTTAATGGTTCTCTTACTTCTGAAATATTCTATTCTAAGTACAAAGGTTACACTTGGAGGTTAATACCTCATGTAGCTACCAAAACATCAACACTCCCTCTTAGCTAGGGAGGTATTAACTAAGATGTTTTTCATGTAATGGTATCAAACACATCCATCCATCTCGCATGGCATGGGCAAGACTCACACGGTCTTGCAGACCAATCTACATGTAGCATGACCATAGCCATACAAGTTATCTCATGATCAAACAGATCATGTCTCAAGTAGCATGGCCACACAAGCCATCTCATGATCAAACAGATCATGTCACAAGTATCACCATCATAGCCACACATGCTTTGTCATAGTCACACACAAAGACTATCTGATGGTCATGTCATAGTAATGCATCTGGAGTCTCATCATCCTTCCGGGCTTTATGTCATCACGGGGCATGAACTAGTTCATACAGAACTAGGCAAGTCGCCAGTGCACACAAAATCTGGCATCTAGTTCATACAGAACTAGTAACCTCACCAGCTCACACAGAATCTGGCATCTAGTTCATACAGAACTAGTAACTCGTCGGCTTACACAAAATCTGGCATCTAGTTCATACAGAACTAGTAACTCGCCAACTCACACAGAATCTAGCATCTAGTTCATATAGAATTAGTAACTCACCATCTCACAGAATCTGGCATCTAGTTCATACAGAACTAGTAACCTCTGGTTGGCACACTAGGAAACTGGTCCACAGTGACCAGGCATCTAATCACAAGGATTAGACGATGTAGTGCGCACACACTACCCATCTAGCCCAAGGCTAGGAAACACCTCCAACCACACAGGTTGGCCCTCCAGCTTGAAAAGATGGGAAACTTGCTAGCCCCGAAGGCTCGGCATTTGCTGACCTTGTGTGAGGTCATGTTGACCGGTGCCATAGTTAGTAACGTGTTCGTGAATGATTACCCACTGCTACTGTCATATGTTGATGCTACTTCACTGGAATCGCATCTGTAACTCATCACTCCCTCTTACTAGGGAAGTCATTCTGGACCACACCAAGCTTGTCCTTGAAGTACACAAACTTCACTCTCGACAAAGGCTTGGTCAACACGTCTGTTATTTTCTCATATGTAGTGACATACTGGAGCTTCACTGCTCCCTTCTACACCATATCTATGATATAATGGTATCTCATCTCAATATGCTTGGACTTGTCATGAAACACTGAGTTCTCTAACAACTTCACAGAACTCTGGTTGTCACACCAGATACAAGTCGCCTCTAACTCGAGATCAAACAATCATGTAAGCAGCTTATGAATCCACACTGCTTCGCTGCTAGTTGAACATGTTTCTATATACTCTGTCTCAACCGTACTGAGCACCACACTAGTCTGCTTCCTGCTAAACCATGAGATCATAGCTGATCCCAAACTGAAGCAACATCCAGATGTACTCTTTCGGTCTGCGACACTACCGGCACAATCAGAATCAGTAAAGCCTTGTAGCCTTATCTCGCGATCTGAAACATATCTGAGTCCATAGTCAATTGTACCTTTCGAGTACCTCAACACATGTTTTGTTGCAATCTAGTGAACACCTCTAGGTTCAACCATATACAATGTGTTCACCGCAAAACATATATATGGCCTTGTGTTCGTTAAGTACATCAACGAAGCAATCATCTGTCTATACATGGTGGCATGCACTGTCTCTGAAGTTGTATCACTCAATAACTTCAGATTCATCACCATCGGTGTAGGCATGGATTTACAATCCATCATTCTGAATCTCTTCATAATCTCTACAGCATATTTTCCTTAGTTAAGGAAAATATCACTCTGTCTCTGCCATACCTCTAGACCTAAGAAATAATGCATCATACCCAGGTCTTTGATCTCGAACTCTGTAGCAAGCTTCCTCTTACTCTCAACGATGATCTTCTCGTCTCCTGTTAGAAACAGGTCATCCACATATAATAGTAATATCATTGATCCACCATCCACAACCTTGTAGTAAAGGTTGGAATCTGCTTTACTCTTAGTAAAGCCTAATCTCATAAGGAAACTATCTGATATGGCATATCATGCCCTGGGTGCATGCTTAGGCTCGTACAAATCCTTCTTCAATCTGCAGACATGAGACTCTTTCTCATGTATCTTATGGTTGCTCTATGTACACTTATTCTGGCTACTGGAGCAAGTGTCTCGTCATAACCTTCTCCCTCTTGCTGGAAGAATCTTCTAGCCATAAATCAAGTTTTGTACATCTCTATACTATTATCTGTAACATGCTTGATCTTATAGATCAACTTGGAAGTTGCCATTGACTTCCCTTCTGGTTCTCAGAGCCAAGGCAAAATCCATATCTCAGTCCTTCTGACTGGCTTCCTCCTCTATCATTGAAACAAGGGAATCTTCCCAGGAGGTCTCATATCTCCTCAAATCATTTGAAGCTTTGATTTAGCCTCCTCAACTCATGGCACATGTTTGTCATTCTTGGAAGACGTCTCTCTCTCCCATCTGAATCTGAGAAGGAATACTTTCTAAATGAAAGTCTCTAAGCCATTGACTCTCTCTGAGATCAATCTCACTCTGAGTCTTCATGCTCCCTTTGTATGTGATGATCTCCTCTGAAGTCTAATCTCCTATGATCGGTCCAGGGGAGGTTGCTCCTCCCTACTGGATTGTGAGGAATGGCTTCCTATGAACTCTAGATCCTTCTGAGTTGGTACTTGGTGAGGTTGTCTGCCTCATCACTGGTGGAGCCATTTTCTCCTCTCGATATGGCTCATCAATTCTATGTATCTTTTCATCCTGCAAAGTGTCACAAGACCATGTTGGTTTCTTCCTAGTTACTATAGTAATTTTGGGTAGGCCCTTCTGGCTCTACTAACTCTTTTTGATGATTTGAAGAGTGATCAATTGTACTAGAGGGATTTGTTCGGTCATCTTTGGAGCCTTCTGCTCCTTACAATCAATCTCCGTATGAGATACTTTGTATCTCGCAAAAGTACCCTTATTTCCATAAGGTTTTTAACTTTGGCCTCTTTTTCTTCGGTATATGGATGTATATGGTCATGAATATAACTTCTTATCTGTATTGTTTGCTCCATGTCTCAAACTAGAGACCATCTAATATGTTGCCTCCTGCAAGAGTCATTATAGCTCCCCTCAAAGTTATCACCTATGACATGCTCAAAATAAAACCAACAACAAGGGAAAACAATAGACAAGAATAATACTCCTATAATAATTATAAAAAAAAACAATAACAAGAACAATCATCACAGTAGCTCCTTCTCAGAGCTATCTCTTGTGACCTTCCTGGAACAAGAGCCAAAATAAAAATGTAATAATAAGAAATAGGAAAACTCTTCTAGTGTTGTGACCAATCATTCCTCCATTGTAACCTCCATGGAATTTACAAGATAACATGCTCGAGACAGGAGCAACAAGAGAAAAAGTATTTCCAATATAATAGCATTTTCATAAGAACATATATATGCTAACAAGAATAAAGGATAATTTCATGGTAACTATCATAGCATTACCAAGGTGACCTGCCAGGAAGCAAAACAAGAAATATCTCCTAGAGGAGATGTTAGTTCATCTTGCAAACAAGTACAATAAGCATTTATATCAATAGTACTCGCATGCTACTAAGTATGCATTGTATCTAGTAGTAATAAATCCTTTCAAAGATTGTTTTCACAACTATAGTGTTTACTTGTGATGTAGCAATTATCAAACTTAATATGTGCAAATTGGAAACTTATCAATTTAATCAATCAAACCTGGAACCTGGAGTCTTATCTTGAAGAATGAGTGTTGTTGTTTTTCTTTCGAGTCTCCTTCACTCAAGATGACAAATATTATCTCCAACTTGTCCCTTGTACTAAGACAATATGCTTTCTTGATAGAAATCTGAGTTGGAGAATATAATGCAAGTAAGATCTAAAATCTCAACCTTATTCAATCTAATAGTTTAACTAAAGTCAACTTCTAACTTTAACTTTGACCCGAGGTTAGTATAATAATCATAACTTCAATAGATCAAAATACAACTAAGATCGCAATAATGCCATAACAGCTAGAGGCATATCGAAACAATCAAACCTGGACTGTGTTGTTCCTCTGAATGTGCTAGATCTGAGATCTGGATCTTCTATTGTTTCTTCGACAAAAGATCCATTCTCCTGCAAACACCTTCAAGATAGTGATATAGTTTAAACATATACAAGTACATATCTCCAGCAGCATCGACAAGCAATGACGAATCCAAAAACTTCAAGGTGCTCCAACTTGCAATCTAAAGATAGATGGAGATGCGCTAGGGTAAGGCACACTAGGAAAACTAAAAATCAGGCCCAACACTTCACTGAATGTGCCCAACGAATTTGGGTTAGGGTTTGTTGTTGTTTCAAAACCAGAAAACCATAACTGTCGGAAAAAAGGCTAGCGAGTTGATCTAGGGCAAGAATAATTTCAGAAAAATCACTGGACTAGAGGAACTGCAACTAGTACTACCACTGGTGTTGCAACTGGCACTGCAACTGGAGCTGCCTCATCTCCCTCTGGCTCTTCAACTTCATAAGATTGTAGATTTGATTCGGGGAAAAGATGAGCCCTCCTTAGGCAAGCTTCTTAATGGGTTCAGTAAGTGCTCAACGAGCTTGACAATGGGGGAAACCGAGGATCTTCCTTCCAGTTGTTAGACTGTTACAAAGGAAACCAACTCTGATACCATGTTAAAATTTTGATATGCTCGTTTAACCATAGACAATGTCACATCATTGTCACCCAACCATAGGCATTCAAAGGAACAACACTTTTCTAGTGTTATGCCAATGGTAGATAATACTATTAGTGGATGGGTCAATCAATATGTTCTCATATATTCAAGAGGGATCTGATGAAGAGAACAAATTCAAGATAGTCATTCTTTTAGGATGAAAATTGGAAAATTAGCATAATCGGAGAAATATACAAAAGAAGATGCATACATTTGCTTTGGGACTTGTTACCACAAAATCTGTCACCCAATCAAAGTGTAAAATCCCCAAGAACCTAGGTGATGATTTTGTGAAACTAGGAGGTTGGTCATTGCCATCTCACCAACTTTCTTCTGCACTTTAGGCCATCTCTCTTCCGACTCAAGGGGGGCTTCCCTAAATAGGATTGTTGGAATTATAGGCTCATGAAGTGCAAAGGTGATGTGGAGATTAAATTCCAACAAAACAGATTTATAAAAGTCAAGGAAAAGAAGTGGATTGAGTAGAGATTGGTCTCTTGTCCATTGGGTACTTTGGATCATAACAAAGGCTCAATTGGAAGGTTGTCCTAAAGGTGAAAAGATGATCACAAAGATCAAAAGTACAAGCCCCGTGAACTCCTTCCTTCTTGTCCTAAATTGTATAAATTAATCTAAGGATGTTACATATGTAGACAAAATTCCAATACTTAAATAGATTTCAGCTATCAAGAATTATGTGTGTACTTATAATCCATAAGTAGAGAAGGAAACACAATCATAAGAAAAATTCCAATGATAACATGAAATATAAAATGGGAGAAGTACACCAAGTACTTTAATCCTAAAGCATATGTCTAGATATTTGGACAATAAAATACATAACCATTGAAATATATAAGATAGCCTCACCCATGAGATAGTTGTTGATTATCCAAGCACATCCAAAATATTTGTCATTAAGCTCCAAGGGAGAGAGTTCTTCAAAGTCCAACCATTACAAATGAGGAGTGAGCAAATCCCTATATAGATTTCAGTTCAACTCTCTCACAGATAAAATAATATTTTCTTTGTTCTAGAAAATGTTGGAAAATATTATAATATTTTCCTAGGTGGATGAATTAGACCAAAATTGCCCATACAAAATATTAAACAAAAAGACTTGATAAATGTGGTGCCACTTGTCATCTTCTTAATCAATCTTTCTCATGCAAGACACATGCAATGAGACACTTTGTCTTCATGAAATAGGGTGCCTTCCAAGAGTTAACCACCTCCAAAAATAATAATAAAATAGTTGAGTCAAAGAGGTAGGGTGAATTCCGTGAAGATGCCAAGTGTGCAAGCCTCGCGAAAAGTGCACTTTCCATGATGAATGTGTTAATACCAAGTGTTATGACTAGGGTGTTCTTCTAGAAGCCCCTTTGACCAAGGAAACATAAAATATATTATCTCCAAGATATTGTGCCCTTGAAAAGAGTGCTTCCATGATCATTTGACTAGGATATATCAATAAAATATATCTCAAACAGGTGCACCTTGTTATCGTAGGATTTGTAGTTGTGCAAAGGCCAACACAAGATCATTAAATATTTCGTAACTATAGGATATCCTACCACTGTCACCTTAGTAAGAAGTCCCCTCGTTTTAGTGATGGAGGTCCACCACAAGGGAGGCTTATCTGGCGACCTCAAGGGATCAAAGTAGCAAGTTTGATATCCAAACCTACCGCCCCCTCTCTCGATCACCTAAGTCAAATTATAGGTCAACGAAAAAGGAAGTATGAAGCTCGTATGAGTACCTTCCTGGAACAAGAACAATTTATAGCATGTATAATGTGATTTCCAAGTACAAACATACAACAAATGTTTCTTCAAGACACTAGACAATAGATTTTCTATGGTTGTTAAGAAATTGCAACAATAAACAATAGTACAACAACAATGAAGTAACTATAACAACAACAAGAAATATGCCTCAGAAATGCAACAATTGATAATAGAAATTTAGCATAAACTCAATAGAACATTACCCAATTGTTGGATGCAATTTCTAGAAAATTGAGCCACCTTTATATGAATGTATGCAGCAAATAAGAGTGTATTTAGATGGTTGTAGCAAACTTTTGCAACAGTAGCAAGTTTGCAATCAAATTAGCTTAAGTTAGTGTTAGTTAAGTTAGTATATAGCTTGAGAGATTGAGAATAAAGAGATTTTTTATCACTTTCACCACAAGAGAGCTTTAATGATTAGTGCCTTAGGGCTATGGAGTCTTGATAACAACAATGCAATATATTTTGGAGAAGTTGGAAAAGGATAAGAGGTATGGCTTGAACTCTAAGGTGATAGCACATTAGGGCCTTAGGGTTCAAACCTTGAAGATAAGGATTGTCATAGGGCAAACACTTTTGGGCTCTAACAACCTTTTCTCCCTTCTTCAGTACTTCAACTAGGTCACAACCAAGTCTAGAATCAAACTCCTAAAGTGTGAGCACTTTATGGATTTAGGAGTCTAACCCTAGGTAGGATTTCCTTCACAAATTTATGGATGAAATTAACCTTGTGAGAGGAGGAAGCACTTATGCTCCTCTCTTAGGGTTTTACCAAGCAATATCTTCAATATGAACAAGTAAAATTCACCAAAAAACATTCAATAACATGAAATGAAATTGCAGAATTTTACTTAATTCACTAAGATATGACAAGAATAAACCCCAATTGCAACAATACCATCCAAAAATCAGCAAAAGAGCATCCACACTTGACCTCCAGGAGATAGTGCATGAGTAAAAAGAGCTAGTAACCCCAATATAGCGAAAATTTCAAAAGTAGTCTCTCACATGTGTGAGAAAAATGTGATGTACTAAAATGAATCTTGGCTAGCCATATTTATATGGAAACCTTAGCCATCCAAGAGACTCAAATGAAAATTCATGTCTCTTCAAGAGGTGTTGACCCCTTAAATTGTCTTTACATAAATTCAAAATATAAAATTTACATCAAATGAAACCATAAAAGGTTGACGTCATGCCCTAAGAGGGTGACGTTGGGCTAGAGAAGGTGATGTCAAGCTACAAGATTGATGTCGTTGGGCCTCCAAAGGCAAAGTATCACTCTCATGTACCAAGGTTCATGCTAAGTGCCTCCTCAAATCAAATCACCATGTGAACCATCAAACCCTAGCCCATATGTCAAGGGCTAGAAGGGTGACATCTAGGCCTCCAAAGGAAAACATTCAAGTGGGGGAAGGTACAATCTCTTCCTTTGGTGACACTAAGCTGCCTCCAAAGGAAATTTCCTTCATCTTCCATATGCAACGCTTCATCATCAATGGTGCCCAAGACGTGGGGCCTAGCATCCATCTCATGGGATTCCAATCCCTTGTGAAGGTCCAAGTGGCATAGTTCCTTTACGAATAGCTTCCATCGAGAAAAGTCTTGCAAAGACAAGCAAGTATGCCCTCCAAGGGTCCACAATTCATATGAATCATTCCAAGTAAGCCACATCTAATAGGAGAACCACCCAAACATGTGCATCAAACCCCCTTTTTCAAATTAAACAAATGCTCAAAGACCTTATAAACTTTGCCAAATTTAAGTATGGGAGGGTTGTCAAGGTGCCCTATTGGCTAGGCCAATCCCCAAGTCAAGGGACGTTTCCCAAGAAAACCCCACTAAGTCATGAAATGAATATGAGGTGGATTAGGGCAAGCCTTCCAGGCATGGGGTTCTTAACATATAAGGGTTTGTATTGTCTCATTTATGGATGCCTTTGTGGAGGGTGTGTTTCCCTTCATCTACGATGAAACATTTTTCCAATCCTTTTTATTTCCATTAATTCATTATGGTCCAAAACATTCAGTACTATGTGCAATGAAAAGTAAGATGTACCGCAATACCACTTGAAGCTAGAAACACACTAAGTGCCATATGCAATGGAAAGTAAGAGACATCACAAAATATATTTCCTCAACAAGCGGTGCATTTATTAATTATGTGTTTAGAAGGTCCTTGATTCTTATGGAGAAGTGTTTCATTTCTCTCGGGACCTTAGGGCGAGCATCTGGAAGGATAATGATTGGCTTTTAACTTTTTCCAGCTACAACACCTCTCGGCCTTTATCCCCTTCTTCCCATGAAATGAGGTACAATCCCTTCTTGGGGTCAATGAACCCGAAAACCCAAAATATGAGGAGACAGAGGGGAAGAAGTGTGGAAAATGGTAAGTATAAATGGGAATGGTACAATGACCCTTCAAGGAACTACCCAATAAAAACCCTTTTCCCGAGGGTGACCAACTTGCTAGGACACAATGACAACCACCAAGGTGAAATTAGGAAACAAGTATAATTTCCAAGAAAACATTCCATAATCAAAAAAGGATTCTTTGCAACATGTTCAAATGCTTCAAATATTAAAGTGACATTTACCATGACACCAAACTTGTTACCTCATGAAGCAAGACTCATTGTTTTCTAGGATCCAAACCTAATGTAGTGGATGTTTCTTTGTTGTTGGTGATGAGTGTTGATCAACATGAATAGGAGAGACCTTGCGGGCTCTTCTGGTCAATCTGACTCTTAGCACTCCATGTCTACTACCTATGGGCCTCGAGACATAATCTCCTTAGTTACCCCTAGCTTGAGGGGGTAACATATGGCTCCTACATGGGGACATGTGCTCACCATAGAGCGCATGAGAACCTCAACATCTCCTAGTACGACCTGTTCCTACACATTCTCAAGCAAAATTTCAGAGTATCAGAGGTGGCACACTCATCCCTTGTTCATATGAGAAAATATGTTAACCATAAAAAATATGAAATGATGCAAGAAATGAATATGTAAATCATAAGCATGTATGGAAATCCAATCAACTTGTGACCTTTCTTTCATAAGTCCGTCTGAAAAGTCTCAACACTTAACCATTTTTCCATTTCTTTGCAGACTCGCAGACTCATAATCTCGTAACCTTTCTTTCATAAGTCCATCTGAAAAGTATCAACACTTAGTCATTTTTCCACCTTTGCGGACTCGTGGACTCATAGACTCATAATAAGTCCCAACACTTAGCCATTTTTTTGTCTTCGCGGAATCACAGACTCACTGACTCATAATAAGTCCCAACACTTAGCCATTTTTTTGTCTTTGCGGACTCATAGACTCATAATAAGTCCCAACACTTAGCCATTTTTCCATCTTTGCGGACTCACGGACCCATAATAAGTCCCAACACTTAGTCATTTTTCCATCTTCGCGAACTCATGGACTCACGAACTCGTAATAAGTCCCAACACTTAGCCATTTTTCCATCTTCGTGGACTCACAGACTCATAATAAGTCCCAACACTTAGCCATTTTTCTGTCTTCATAGACTCACAGACTCATAATAATTCCCAACACTTAACCATTTTTTCCGTCTTCGTGGACTAGCAAACTGACACTTAGACAAACTTCTCAGATCTTACCACAGTTTCATGGGGCTGACAGTTGGTCTACCACATGACTCCACATCACCTGCCAACTGTAATCTCATCCAACTTGTACATGTCACTGTGGAAACACACATCTTTCTTCTACCAAGTTAGTTGGCATGTGTCCTCCACACCATACTGATGTCACCGTATGGAAAAATACCCAATTTTTTTCGATTTGCTTATTTTTGAAATTTCCAAAGGGGCTCAATTCTTCACATTTCCCTTGAAATTCCTCTCAATTTTACTGCAGTAATTTCAACAAATGAAATTTATACATCCTTTTTCTATCATTCCATCAAATAGTTTGTCTGCATAGCTTAAAAATTTCACTTATGCGTTCCACTAATTGGCCCATCCAAGCTCAGGGTTGAAAATTGGGCTCTGATACCACTTTGTAACATACCCAACCACCCAAGTTGGGTCATGTCACGCAAGAACTCTCTCTTTATCAACTCTGATACCACTTTGTAACATACCCATCCAGCCAAGCTGGGTTACGTCATGCAAAAAATCTCTTTATCATCTCTAATACCATTTTCGTAACGTACCTAGCCTCCAACTAAGCAACAATACGTGCAGAATACACATAACATGAAACTTCTACTAATTAAAGCAATTCTTCCATTGTTAGACGATTTCCTGTAGATTACATCTATGAATTAAAACAAATTTATCTATTGTCTTTAACCACAAAATAGAAGCACCTACAGAATGATAATAATCAACATGAGATACAACTAAATCATTCATTATAGTAGCATATAAGTCATTCCCATTCACGCAGAGTTCATGCACAACAATAACACATGTAAATAACTCAGTACAAGATAAAACACTTATCTTTAAACAAGAATCATGCAACCAGCTGCTTGAGACAGACGTTCCACCCAAGCATAGACTGTATGTTCCAAATCTCAACAGTCAATCACCCTCGAGTTGAGGCTAGCAATCCACAAAAGAGGGTGGTCTCTCATAGTTCACTCACATCTCATAAATCTCTCAATTCAATTGATATTTTCCTACAGCTTTCTCGATTTTCCACCAGCTCTCTTCCTCTTGACCTGCCCAACCCAAGGAATGTACCATTCTTTTATCAAGGTTAACCCAAGGGATGTACCATCCATTTATCAAGGCTAACCTAAGGAATGAGCCATTCATTTATCAAGGTCTCTCTGGCATAGGCAGCTAGGAATCTCTCAGCTAGGAACTCAAGGGAAATTGTTGCTAGGAAAACTACCAACAACAACCACTTGTTGTTTCGGTGCAACTCAACTAGGAGTTCACTCTTCAATCTTGAGAACCTGTCTCTTCAATCTTCCAGCTCCAATCCTCTCCAATTACGCTCCAGCTTTATCTAGAGTTTTCCCTCCTCGGCTACATCAGCTTCAGACTCTATTTCTTTCTCTCCCCTACTTGGATCTCTTGAACCCACTTCTCTAACTCAAAATTGTCATCATTTTCCTCTACAAATTTCCTCTCTTTGGCTTGTCTTTCTTGACTCACACTCTTCCCCATGTTGATTGTACTCAAACCCCATGTGCCTAATAACTTTGGGATGTGACTAATCACACCCACCCTCTTACATGTATTCAATGATTGGCTTTTGGAAACACTCAATCATAAATGGAAAGGTTTGTATACAAATAGAAATTTAGGAAAATGGTTTAAATCATTATACATGGTTAATTCCCCCTTGGACCCCTCTTGGCCATTATCCTAGACACTCCTCTCTCTTATGGACTAATTCAGCCCCCATCTCTTGTCCATGTCCCCTTAGCAGGTGGCTTCACATTTTATTAATAAAACAAAGAAATACAATTCGCATATTACATCGTTTGGTCGTAGCCACATATTATATCTACATAATCATTAATTAAATTGGGGATTATAGTGGGGATGTTACATAGAGTCATTTTGGACATAGCTAGAAGGTTGTTTCGTGTATATTTCTTCCTACAAATCCCCATGCAAGAAGGTGGATTTAACATCCATCTGATGGACCTCCCATTTATGTGAGACAGCAAGGGAAAGAACAAGGAAGATGTAATTCATTTTGGCGACAAGGGAAAATGTTTCATTATATTCAATTCCTTCAACTTGGGAATATCCTTTAGCAACTAATTGAGTCTTGTGCCTTTCAACACTTCCATCTGATGCATACTTAGTTCTCTAGACCCATTTACATCTGACAAGTTTTCTTCCTTTTGGAAGAGGTACAAGATCCCAAGTATCGTTTTGCATTAAACAACGATACTCTTCATTCATTGTTGTATCCCAATCTGGATGACCTGAAACCTATGCAAATGTCTTTAAATCATGAGTCTCTAAAACTTGATCCAAAAGAGAAGAGGTTCATTCGAACTGTGAACGTATCTGACATTGATCTGAAGGATCACCGACAAGATCACCAGTTGCTTCTCGTGTTGAACGAACCCATCTAGGAAGTGGTGGTGTTGGTGTTGGTTCAAGTTCAATGGACTCATCTAGAGGAAGGTGAGCAAGCAAAGGTGGATTTCATCCTCATTGTCATCATCTAAAGAAGAAACCAGAATAGGAATAGAATAAGGCACAAACACTGAAGAGGGATCGTAGTCCAAAGAAGGAACAATTACCGAATTAGGATCACAAGCCAAGGGATTTTCATCAAATTTAACATCTCTTCTAATAATGATTTCATTACAATGTGGTTGAAGAAGTTTGTAACCTTTGACATCTTTAGAATAACGAACAAATATACACTTCTCACTTTTAGGCTGCAATGATTCCATTTTCTTATCATGAATGAGATCCCATGTTATATTGTCAAATACACAGAAGTGACTTACATCTAGTTTAATTTTAGTCCAAGCTTCTTTCGGTTTTATATTTTTAAGAGCCTTTGTGGGAGTGCAATTTACTATGTAATTTGCACAATTGATGGCTTACGCCCAATACTTTAGACTTAATCACTTAGATTGGATTATAAAATTAGCCATTTCTTTTAATGTGCAGTTATTTCTCTCAACAACATCATTTTGTTGTGGTGTATATGGAACAATGTGTTGCATTTGAATTCCCTGTGTAGTGGAATAACTTGTAAAATTGTTATTCACATATTCACCTCCAATATCTATTTTTTTGAATTTGATGTCCAGATTGTTTTTCTACAAGGGTTTTGTAGGCCATAAACTTGTCAAAAACTTCTCTCTTAAGTTTTAAGAAGTAAACCCAAGTACATCTGGAAAAGTCATCAATGAAAGTTAAGAAATATTTGCACCCAGAAAAAGAAGGTGAAGAAAGTGGACCACACAAGTCACTGTGAACAAGCTACAAAGGGCCCGAGACGTGCCAAAAGGCACATTTGTCAAAACTGTTCAGATGATGTTTTCTTAGAACACAACCGGAACAAACACCATCTCTGCATGAAACAACAGAAAGAGTAGTCACCATTTGTTGATTACATAGTTGTTGCAATGAGCGATAGTTTAGATGACCAAACCACGCATGCCAAAGTTTTCTCAAGTAATCACTATGAGCAACAAAAATTGATGGAAAAGATGATGACCTAAAGTTGTCAAACTTGTACAACCTGGTAATATCATCAACTATTCCAGTTGCAAGAACATGTTGAGGATCTTTTAAATCCTTGATTACAACTTGGTGAGGTGAAAACTCTACGGTTTTACCTTCACCTGAATGAGTATACTAATAGAAGGTTACAAGAAAGACTTGGAACACATAAGAAATCATTGAAATGACCATTATCTACCTGAATTGTTCCAGATCCTACAACACTAAGAGATCTATCATCGCCAACAAATATTTTATTGGTGTTACATTCATTTAGAGTAGAAAATATGGCTTTCTCCTTAGGAATATGATAAGATGTTCTAGAATCAATAAGCCACTCATCAGAAGAAGAAGTATATGTTGCATTGAAGGGGAACAATAAGTAGAAAGTGCATGTCCATGAGAAGAAGAAGAAGAAGAAGAATCAATACTGATGTTGTGCTTCTTCATCCTTGTTTCTAAAGCTGCCATCTTCTTGAAACATTTGGACTCATCATGACCATCTTTCCCACAAAAGTTGCAATGTTTGTTAGTCTTCTTATTTTTAGATTTTGCTCCTTTGTCACCATTAGGAGCTAAAGTTGTTTGAGTGGGTTTGGGACCCTTGTTTTGCTTTTTGTTGTGGCGAGGATGTTGCTTCTTGGGATTCTTGGGTTTATCTTTTTGTTGGGATACTAAGGCTTTCTTGGAGGTACCTGCAGTGTTGATCACTCCAAGTTGTACAAGCTTATATTCCTCTCTAATCAAATAATCACAAAAGGACTCAAGAGTGGGTTTTTGATAAGCTTTTCCTAGAGCCTCTCTCATGGCATAAAAGCTAGATAGAAACACAAAATATGCATTACCTAGCTTAGAAAGAATAATATAGATGCAACACCCTTCCTCCAACTTTATGTTATACTCTTCATATAAATTCTAAGTTTTTTAAACTTAGATAGATAGTCTTCAATGTAAGAAAAATCATTTGAACTTAAAATCAATATCTAATTTTCTAACTTATGTGCTCCAATAATATTTTTTTTACCAAACACATATTCAATCTTTTCCCAAGCTTCATCGGGGTCATCAATTTCTTGAAGGTGGAACCATAAATCAGGAGAGATGAAAATTTTGATTAGTCCACGTGCTTCATCATTCTTATTATCCCATTTGACTTTATTTTCATCATCAGTGGGTTCTTTTTCCTTTCCCAAGGTAATCTAGTACATGCCTTTACTTCTTAATAAATCCTCTGTATGAGATTTCCATTTGAAGTAGTTGGTGTTGGTAAGCAAAATATCACTGGAAAAAGTCATATTAAATATGAAGATAATATGGTTTTAAAAATTGAAACTAATGATCTGAAAACGGACTTCAGATGTGAAAGTCATGCCCTCACTTTTACAAATAAGTTGTTTTATGAAGTGACCCGCTTTTATAAAAAGAAGCAGGGATCACTTTTACAATGAAGTTACTTCATAAAAGAAAGTTGCATGCAAAATAAATAACTTTAAAATAAAATATTAAAGCTACTTATAGTGATTCACTTTTATACTTGAAGTGAAATATACTTTACAATGGATGCATGAACTTTTTCAAAAAAAGTAACAAAAAAAAACTTGAACTCAAGACCTCTTACTTAATAAGATAAATTTTAACCAAGTGAGCTAACAAAACATATTTTATTGTTTAGAAAATGGATTGGAGGTGTTGTTGTTGTTATTATGGAAGACAACCTTGGAGAACATGTTAAAAAAAACTCTTTTCACACAAGAAAAAAATTTCGCTTCTCGATGACAACAAGGGTTAGATCTTGGTTAGATTACCCAGAAAATGCACCATTTCCGATATGTTTCTGATTTACCGAGATCGCACAGCATGCGGGGAAAATAGCATATGCAAATCCAAAAGAGTAGCAACCCGGAAACAAAATATTGAAAACTAAAATAAAACCAAAATAATACTTTGCAAAAAATTAAAAAGGGCATATTCGGGCTTTATACCTCCGGATCTGACTGAAATGGTCGTATCTTGGGAAAACATAAACATTTTCAAGTGAAATGAAAAGCGTTCATGACTGAAACAAATGCTTTGGTTGTAATGGAACAGTCCTCTCAGCCCATAAATGATCTAGGAGGATATCGGTGGCCATCCACCTTTTCCAATTGGCTCAAAGCTATTTTTTTACAACTTACTATTTTTAGCAGTTTTTCAGTTCCCAAACTTCTAGGGGCATTTGGAGGATCCAAACAACATTTTTTCACGATCGGGCACCTCAATAAATGCCAAAGGCTCTAATTGAGCCCCCTAAATGAATATCATCATTAACACCTTTTGAACAAGCTATCGTGCACCCTAAACAAAGATCGTATGCAAAAGTTACGACCCTAGGAAGTTGATGTACTAACTTACCCCAAGGGGGCCCACATGACTTTTGGCACTTCTTCTCCTGGGGTTAGTTTTTTAGATGTCTAGGATTTTGGAATTCATATTTATTGTAAAAATACCTTTAGATCCTCATTGTACTCATCTTCTTGTGAAGGAGTGTAGCCATCACATCTCTTCTCAGAGATAAGCTACCACCATTCTAGCAAGCTTGTTTTCAGTATACATTTTACACTTTGTTATCCCCGATATCTAGGGATAACTAGGAGATCATGTTTCGGGGCCCACAGATCCTAGACATGAAGTACCGAGAGCAGGATTGACCTGAGCATGGCCCTGGAGGGCCCATTCTTCTTCTTCTTCGC
>ML803205.1:264903-277644 GCA_009831015.1 Picea engelmannii | reverse complement strand
GGGCTATTTTGAGGGCCCAAATGACGTTTTTCACGATTGGGCACCTCAATGTAATAAGAGTTTTTAATTAAGCCCCCTTAATTAATCTTCTCGTCGATACCTTTCCAACTAGCTATCGTGCGCCCTAAATGAAGATCGTATGCAAAAGTTACGTCCTCAGGAAGTTGATGTACTAACTTACCCCAACGGGGCACACATGACTTTTGACACTTCATCTCCTAGGGTTAGGTTTTTTTATGTCTAGGGTTTTGGCATTCATGTTTATTGTAAAAATTCCTTCAGAGCCTCATTGTACTCATCTTCTTGCGAAGGAGCGTAGTTGTCACATCTCTTCTCAAAGATAAGCTGCCACCATTCTAGCAAGCTTGTTTTCAGTTTGCATTTTATAGTTTTCAACATATTTCTTATTTAATAGAAGTTAAGTTTTATTGTATCTCTGTTATTGTTCACAATGGCTTTGTGTTAATATTATAAATATGTGGTTTTATTTCGTTTCGCTCATAAATCCAGATCAAGAAATGTACGGAAATGGAAGAAACTAGAGATGAGGCAACTCGGCTTCACGATCTCGATCTACAATGGGAGCGGGTCTTTAAACAATCTCTAATACCATGTTTGACAACACAGGTATTCCAACAGAGGACAAACACCTTCAGTAATCACTCACACAACCAGATCAAAGATCAACAAACCGATATTTTGACGTGGTAAAACCCCTATGGAGAAACATCCATGGCCCCAACCAACACAACCACTTGGAGCAATTTATTAATGCAAAAGAAAAATATTACAAAGAGATTTTACAAGAGAGTTTCTTACAATCAATCATCAGAAAATGACCCTCCATGCTCTTTAAATAGAGATCATGGACCAATTAGGTGTTAAGCCACAGATCAATGTAGCCATTAAGATCGAGGAGAATATGAACCGTCATATCATTCTATGTCGGGGACATATCATGACTGTCATATTTCCTAACTACAAATGCATACTAATACATACTAAAGAAAGACACTAAGAAACACACTTTTACCTAATGACACATTAGACCAAGTAGATATTAACTAACTCCTAAGTGTCTAAATATCCTAACAACTATCCAAGCAAAAGAGATATAATCCACTCACAACCAAGACACCTTGCACATAAACCCTATAAAACACCTTCCAATCCACAAAAGTGCTTCCTCAAGCCAAGAAATAGCCTCCAAGCCAAATTACACCTCATTTTCCAAAAATGCACAAGAAGTGGAGCGAACTCTCCAAGGGAGGAGAGAAGTGATGAATATGAGTTATGATCCAAGAGGGAAATCAATTTTCCATTTATAGAGGGAAACCCAAATTGATTTCCCCATAAATCCACAATTCTAGGGCTAAAACAAGCCTACAAGTGTCAAAATGTCAAGGCTGACCTCAAAAATGGCCCAAAACATACAAAATAATAAAAAATAATCCTCCAACGTCTCTTCAAAGGGTGGATGTAGGCTAGGGTGTCATCCTCCTACTAGTACCACATCATCAAAATCATGTAATAATCATGCCAAAAGAGTGGGGTAAGGCACCACCCTTGTGCCACAACATCATCAAATGCACCCTGTATGTTACATCAAGCTCTAAAGAATTATGTCATGTCAATATGTGCAATGTCCAAACAATCAGGGGGTGACATAATGTGTGCTCCATCATGCGTGCTCCATGGTGCAATGCTCATCATCCATGCCCTCTAATCCATGGGGCACAATGTCCATCTGGTGGGATTTCAAGCCCCTATGAAGACCCGACCAAGTGACATAACATCTCCATGAATGATGTGATCAATAAAGTCCTACAAAGACAAGCAAAGTACACCCTCTAAGGGTCCGCTAGTCATATGAATCATGTCAAGTAAGTCATATTTAGTACAAGAGACACCTAAACAAGCAACATTAGATTCCTTCTTTCATACTTCACAAATGCTCAAAGACTTTATACAATTTGCCAAATTTAGGTATGGGAGGGTTATCAAGGCAAGCTAATGGGGGAGCCAATACCCAAGTAGAGGAATGTTTCTTGGGTGAACCCTATCTAAGCCATGTAATGAATGTGAGGTGGTTTGTAGGAATTTTTTTTGGGCATGGGGTCATTGACATGCAAGGTATTGTATGGTCTCATTTCCATGGGCGCCTTTGTAGAGGATGTATGACATCTTGAGTTACCCTTTCCTCGACGATTCCTTTTTCCAAGCCCCTTTCATGCCTTTTTCTTTATTATGATTTGTGAGTCCCCTTAAAAAGGTTTCAAGCATAACATTCCTTTCTTTTGATTTATGGTGGGGTATTTTAAAGTCCTTATTTATAGGTGAGACATTTATTCACACTTAGGACTTAGGGGCGATGTCAAATGGGGGGCTAGAGCTCAACTATGGGTTGTATTTTTCTTTTCCCTTTACACTATTTTTTTCATTTTGGTCATGACTGCTCTTAACTTTCTTTTTTTATTTAATGCCATCAACAATCCCTCAGGGCCTTTAGCCCCTTATTCCCATAAGATAACGAGGTACAAGCCTTTTTCAAGTGCATGTAACCCGAAGACCCAAAAGATGAGCAAATGGAAGGGAAATATGATGGAAAGTGGGAAGAATGGTTGGGAATGGTACAATGGCTCTTTAAGAAGATCCCCCAGTAGCACTCGTTTTCCCCGAGAGTGACAAAACTTACTGGGATACCAGGATAACCACCAAGGTGAAATGAGGAAAAACGTATAACTTCCAAGCAAACATTAGATAATCAGAAAGAATCCTTTGAAACTCATTCAAATGCCTCAAATATTAGAATGATACTTACCATGAAACTTGACTAGTTGCCTCATGAAGCAAGACTCGTTGCCTTCACATGGACCATACCGATGTGGTGGATGTTTCTCTATTGTTGATCATGATGATGATGAAATGTAGTGAAGAGGAGGGGTTGTATGGGCTATGTTGGTCATCCAACTCTTGGCACTCCACGTTCATTACTTGCGGGCCTCGAGACTTGATCTCCTTAGTTACCCCTATATGTGGGGGGGGTAACATCTAGCTCCTACAGGGGGACATGTGCTCACTATAGAGTACATGAGAACATTAACATCTCTAGTACGACCTGTGCCTAGAAACATATATAACAAAAACTATGTCAATGTATATCAGGTGGTGTAACTCACCCCTTTATTCATATAATAAAAATCCATACAACTTCATGCATGCATAGAGATCAAAGTATGATGCATGTCAATACAAAATGATAATGCAAATTTATGTGTGCATGCAAAACAAGATGCAACTACACTGGCATGAAATGAAATGAAAGTATGTACAAGTGCAATGCAAAATGCAAATGACCTACCTACTTACCTAAGGCCCAAGGCCTTTAAATGTCAGGTGAAATCATACAACCAATACAACCACCCAAGAATATCACCAAACTATCTTCCCCTATGCTTAATTATAGACCACATCAAAGACATGTCAAGCATAAAATGATCATGAGCAAAAGGAAATACTATACCATAGTTAATCATAGAATTTGGCTCATGGAAGTGGGAGGGAGGGACAAAATCATGCTGAAACGAGTAGTCAAAAACTTGCTATATCCATCTATAAATAGGATTGTAACACATAGATGAAAACTCATCCTCTTCCTTACTCACAACACCACTACTTTGTGAAGACTGAGATGGGATGAAAGACCTAAGGAAAGTTCATTGGTCTCCTTGAAAGGAAAAAGATAAGAGACAAGGCGATTTGGAGAAAAAATATTTCTCCTAGCTAAAAGTGCATCGTCTCTTTACTTGTGTCTGCAAACACTCTTGCCTCATGAACCAATCAATAGGTAAAACATGACTTCCATCTAAATCCTGAAGTGAAAACAAAGGAGAAGGAGATTGGAAATCTGCAATATGAAGCTTCATTTGTCCTGGGCTGACCTCATCTTCATGTTCACCTGAACCTGTGCACAATTGTGACTGGAATTCTTCCTCATAGAATGGATTTAAATGCTCAAAAAGATATGCATCACAATTAACAAAGTTACCTACTTAACAAGAACTGTGACTTCAAAACGAGAACTCTAGCCCTTAAAACCTATATTTTTGCATAAAAAACATGAAAATCAACCCTCAAATCAAAAAATGGTGTTACCGGTAGCACCATTTTTTCTAACATGGTCAAAATTACAACTTTTTTCAAGCATGGAATTAACAAATCAAATAGATGCTCAACAAAACCTTAAAATCAACACCTAAATAAAAAAGTGACGCTACCTAGATACAAATATTTTTTCTAAATATTATAGCTAATTACAACTTAATTGAAACCGTGGCCTTGACAACAAATCCCTATGCAAATAAAAAACCCAAAATTGGATCCTAAATGGTCACTTGAAAATTTATTTACTAACTTGTTTTTTTAATTTACATTAAAAATTAAATAAAGAGAAAGGATAAAATCTCCATAATTTTTTTAAAATGAGGAAAAAAACACATTTAAAAAAAATATATTCAAAACCCAAATTTGAAAAAAAAAAACATTAAAAAAAGGTGGAAAAAAAACCTAAAAAGAAATGAAAAAATAAAATAAAATTTCCCCGAAAAACAACAATTTAATATATATATGAAAAAGGAATAATAAAAAATCCCTTGAAACATAAAAACAAATGAGAAAAAAAAAACAAAATTCAAAAAATGATTAAAAAAAGATCTAAAACAATAAAAAAATTCAAAAAATTCAAAAACTCCTTAAGCTAAAACTTTATATTAAAAAACATTTAAAATAATAATAATAATAATAATATGTGTGTGTGTGTGTGTGTGTGTGTGTGTGTGTGATGATGACAATGATGATGATGTTGATTAATGTCCACTAAGACTGAATTGGATTATCAAACCTTAAGAGGGTAACTGATTACTTGTGATTCTTTAGAATTTTGTTTCTGTGCTAAAAAAACATTAAGAGAAGTTTTCCAAGATCAACATAGTTTTGTTGAGTTAAGAGGTTAGGAAGGTTGGTAGTGTGACAAGTATTTTGAAAATGAGATCTAATCTGGGTATAGGTTGGACAATCTAAGAGAAAATGTTTTTCATCTTCAACCTTCTTAAGGTCACAAAGGTGACACACTCTTTTATCCCATGGCGTTTTAGGAATTGATCAACACCCAGTTTCATTATGGAGCTCGTGAGAATTTTTTATTTTTTTTTGTAAGTCAATATAGGAATCTATATTACTTCTTCAAATATAATACAAAATGTGGTGCCACTGGTCTGCCAAAAAGGAAACCAGACCAGCCTTAAACCTTCACTGTTTTTGCCCAGTTTTTCTGAAGACTAGAGACTAAGGAGTATATTATTCTTATGAAAACTAAAACTTAAACTTTTGAGAGTCTTATGAAACTAATACTTAAACTTTTGAGACTAGACTGAAAACCCCTTTCAAATTGGGGAAAATAAAAACCCTGCTAAAACTACTAGAACCTAGCCGACTACAACTACTAACACCTGGTTAGAGTTGCCTGAACTTTGTTCTTAAAAACAACGAAACTAGAGAACCTGGGGTCGATCTGTCGCTCCTCCCGCTTGATTTTTGTTGTCTTCCTTGGGGGGTGCTAACCAAACCTTTCGAATCTGATTTGGTGCACCATGGTCGTCTGCAGATGTTATGTCCATATGGTGGACATACCTCAGGCACAGGTGGAACTGTGTTGTCAATCTCTCATGCTTGTTCTGTTGTTTTTTCTCAATTTCTACCAACAACTTTACAATTGTCTCCAACCCACTAACGCGGTGCTGGATATCTTCCAAAATGGTTTTCATCTCATGTTGGTCCTCCCTGTGAATCTCCTCTTGGTCTGACTTTACTTTTCCTATCAACATCTTTGTGTGCCACACCATCTCAAGAGTTTTTTGATAGAGGGTCTCTCTGGTATGAGTTGCCCCCATATCTATAATCCAATCCACCTCCTGAGATATCTTGTTTTTATCCTTCCTTTCACGTTCTACCTTAAGCTCCTCCTCCCAATTTTCCACAACTTATTTTCCTTTCTGTGATACTGTGGCTTGATACATCCTTGCAACATCCCTTGCTGCATTCTCAATCCTAGTTTTTTTTTCCGAGAGCTTTATGGTTTGGAGTCCCCTAATGGACTACCTTTTCTAGTGGTGTACTTCATGTGTGCCATATTTCTATCCTTTCCTACCTTGTGGCCTCTAACTCTCTCCTGGTTCAAACCACTACACTGCCCCCATAATGAAATAAAATCAAAGTTGGAGCCACAACACAAGGCTAATCCCTACGAGGTGCGGGTAAACCTGATGATACTCGGAATATAACAACCTCTAGCATGGTTGTGGTTTTCTCCTAATGATCCTCCCTTAAGGTGGTGGCTACGAATGTAGTGAAAACCAGGCGTGGCACCTCGTGCCATTATCCGTCCTTTGGCTCTTTGTTTGTCGCTTCCCCTAATGTGAGCTCTGCATCTAGGATTTTTTGGTACAATCCTGTCTCTTGGAGGCAAGTTCCGCTCTGAGCTATCCTCCATATTTACTCTCCTCTTATGCTCATGATTACCATGTCTTCATACTAAACTGTCTCCCAAACTGCCCTCTTTAAACTCCCTATTGGATTGTACAACTAGTTTCCTTGCCTTCCCCTTCCTTTCCAATTGTTGCATGAGATCTGAATGCCAAGTGGTTTGTTACTCATAATTTCTCTAGGTCCCACAATGGACCTGTGTGACACTCTTTTTCCTCGATGTGATTGTCGTCCCAGTAGCTTCCATGATGATCTTGTGTTTCCAAGTGTTTTCATTCGGATTTGAGTTGCCCCACTAGAATTTGGGTCCATGCCTCGTCCAACATATTTCCTTCCCGGTTCACTCCCTCGTTGTCTAACATGTTCGCCAAACCGTTTGTTGACCTTCTTACCCATATGAATTCAATAGTAAACAAATTTTGTAGGTGCTTCTGAATTCTTTGAAGGATTTGAGCTAGACGTCGGTGTTTTATTACCTTGCCAATGTTGGTTCCACACTCTAGTCTTTCCGTTGTACTTATTACCAGAGTCGAGTCTCCCTCAACTATAACATTTACATGGCCCTCTCTTATTAGAATCTCTAGCCCCTATTCCAACTCTCCAAACTAAGTTGCATTATTTGTTGTGTTGCCAATGCTAACTGCATAAAGATGAATTATTTTCCCACCACTGTCTCTGATCACTCCTCCCACGCCTGCCTTTCCGGGATTACCTTTGGACGCTCCATCGAAATTCAGTTTTAGCAATCCTACCTAAGGTGGGGTCCAAGCCTTGGATTCGCTGTGGATCTACGGGTCGCAAGGAGTATGTATGTTGAAACTCCAATCTTCCAGATATAACAAATGAAAAATACTTAGGTCTTGGGAAGATGTGTGGTTTTTTGGACGACGGATGTTTCAGCTCAGAATTGTCTTCCTAACTTGGGTTTTGATAGAATCCACCACCTTAGTGATAGGAATGGATTCATTCTTGAATATTCTCCTATTTCTTTCCTTCCAAATTTCCCAAATGACCATCCCTAGAGTTATCCCTCAACATAAGTTGACCATTTCATTTTCGTTGTAGTGTTCCCTCCATTTCCACAGAGTTGTTCTGATATCCCCCTTTACTCAATCCATCTGTCGGCAAACTATAGCTACCCAGTCCCAAACCTCCATTGTGTAGGAGCACTCGTCCAGTAGATGGTATGTTGTCTCCTCCTGGACTTCGTAGAGGTGGCATCTTGAGGGTCCATACATGCCTCTTTTAACAAGGTTCTTCCACGTCACGATTTTCTTGTGTAGGATCAAACATTTAAATTTTTTTATCTTCGTCCATTGTGGGAGGTTCCATAGTCGATCCCATTGGGATTTTGTGTTCCTCTGGTCATGACCCACAATATAATGACGGGCTTCATTCAGGGTGAATTCTCCACCATCTTTCCTACCCCAACGCAGTTGGTCCTCCTCATCAGAGATCATAATCTTTCTTTTTCCTATATCCTCTTCTATATCTTTAACCAGCTGAGAATCCTGATTTCTATCTTGAGTTTGGATATTGTCCCAAGTTCTCCATTTTGAGATATTGTCCCTTTGTTTCCAATATCGACACACTTTAATTTTTCCTTTCCCAAGCATCTCTTGCTTAATACCTTCTTTGTCTTGGTTTTCCATCCTAGGTTCCTTCTGCCAAGCGTCTTCTCAAAATCTAGTTGTTTGACCATTCCTAGAATGGTTTGGTTGGGGCTCCATTGACCATTATTGAGAAACTAGTTGTGGACACTAGGGTCATTACCCATTGTATCTAATGATTATCAAATCCATAGGCTTCCATTTTTTTTGCCATATATTGGCAACTTAGTTTTTCATAAGCTTTGGCAAAATCCAGTTGTATTATCATGCCAAATTTTTTCCTACTTTTCAAAGTGTGGATTATTTCATGATATTGAATAATGTTGTCCAAAATTTTCCTACCTTCCACAAAGCCTAACTATTCCTTTGAGATCGGAATGGGGAGGAGGGGTTTCAGTCTATTTTCTATCACTTTTGAGATTATCTTGTACACAACATTGCAGAGGGCTATTGGTCTAAACCGGTCTAAAGTCCTTGCCTCATTTTATTTGGGGATCAATGTGATGAAAGTAGAGTTCAAAGCTTTAAGAATAGAGGTTGAGTGTATTGAATCTTCCACTATACCATAAATATCATGTTTTACCATGTCCCAACAAGATTTTAAGAAGTCCATTGTGAAGCCATCGGGGCCTAGGGCCTTTCCATTTGGCATCTCCTGAACCGCTTGTTCAACTTTGTCTGGAGAGTTTGGTTTCCTTAAATTTTTATTATGCTCCTCTATTACCAATCTAGGAATATGCCTCAAAATTATTTGGATTGCATATGACCGGTCTAGGTTGGGTTCTCTTGCTATGTCCTAAAAGTTCTTAACTAGAGATTTTTCGATTTCCTGATGGGATTCTCTCTCTATTCCTTCATGGTCTCGGATTTTCAAGATTATATTATGAGTTCTTCGAGCTATTGTCGACCTGTGGAAGAACTTTCTGGTTTTCTCCCCTTCCTTTAACCACTTCACTATGGATTTCTGTCGCCAAAGTATTTCCTCTTGCTTACATATTTTCTCCCATTCCTGTAGCAAATGGCTCTCCTCTTTTTTCCTCTCCTCATTGTAGCCTTCTTGGATACATAGTTCCTGAATCCAACCCATTTTTTCTTTGAGATCTTTTTTTGCTTAGTCAATTTTCCCGAAGACTTCTTGATTCCATTTAAAAAAAAAATTATTTATATGTTTTAATCTGCCTTGAAGTCTATACATTTTTGTCCCTTATTCATGGATGTTCTCTTCCCACCAAAGATTGATATTCTCCTTGAAGGTTGGGTGCTCAATCCAAAAAATCTCAAAACGAAAAGGCTTGTTTTTTGGGGTTCCATGGAAGTTTTCCTCCAACAGAACTGGCCAATGGTTCGAGCCCCCCCATGGAAGGGTGTTTCCTTCCATATCTATACCTTGCATAACTATTGATTCTGAGTTTAAAAATATGTCTAATCTCAAGGCTACTTGGTGATGCAAATATATTTTGTTGTTCCAGGTAAAAATCTCATTACTAGTTCTGATATCAACTAGATTTGTTTTTTCTATAAAGGCTGAGAAGACCTCGACATCTCTATCCAATCTTCAGACTCCCCCTTTCTTCTCATCCAAGGTGACAATTATATTAAAATCACCTGCTAAAATCCAATGAGTGTTCATATTTCAATCCCCGAGGTTTTCTAAGTCTATTATCATTTTTTTCTTATCTTCTAGAAGTTGAGGGCCATATACATTGGTGCACATAACCTTATATGGATTTCCTATAACTTGCAAAATTACTGATAAATAATGCCTTATAGCTTCAGTCGAAATCAGGTCTATTTTTTTTGGGTTCCACAGGGTGAGAAATCAGGTCTACTTTTCTTACTTATTTGAGCCATCTTATCGGTTCTACATTTGGTTTCCTGAATAAAACATATAACTGGTTTTTCCATTTTTAGCTTATTTTTTAGAATTATTTGTTTCATGGGGCTATTCAAGCCTCTTATAGTCCAAGTGATAACCTTCATTTTAAACCATGTGCGAGAGAGGTAGGGAACAACTTTTTGATCTTACCGAAATTTATCAGAAGCGCTCCCAGCTCCTGTAGAACCATGCTATTTGATTTTCTCCCCTTCTTTCTTTTAGATTTCTTTGGTGATTATGGTTGTTGGCCATCACCCATTTCGATACCCAAGTTTCCTATCTCCCCATGCATGCATTTGATTCCTCTAGATTTTGCTTCCTCCCTCATTAGGAAGAGATACCGAATACGATCCAATTGATCCGAAGGGATGGTGTCCATACCTTGTTTTTTACATTGTTCCAAAATATTCTGAAGGTCAATCCCTTCCCTTTCCACAATGTCGCTTGGATCCTCTGTTCTGACCTTGCTCAGTGTCATTTCAGAATCCCCATCCCCCTTCTGCATTGGAGTGTTTGTGTCTGGGTTTCTATCTCTTGTTGATCCTTTGTAATTATTGGTGGTGTCCTGAGATTGTTGATTCTCCATTGCCTTATTTTCCTCCTTCACACCAGGATCCCTTTCCCCTTGCTTCTCCTTTCCCATTTCTTCATCCTAGGTTTGGTTCTCCACTAGGCCTTCGAAGTTGTTCTTTGATTCAGGGTTACCATTTGTGGAGGATTTTATTTGTCATCTATTTCCTTTTCTTTTGTAATTTGGTCGAACAAAGCCTTCCTCATCCTAGGGTTGTTTTGTTTTAGCTTTCTCCATCTTTTTTCTTAGTGGGCATTCCCTGAATATATGCCCATGTTCATGAAATATCCTGCATCTAAACTATATTTGTTCATAATCTATATTTTGGATCCATTCATCATCCCTAAATTCCAAAAATATTTCTTTCGACAGTGCCCCCGAGACATCCATCTCAATACAAATTCTTGCAAATGAGGTATACTTTCCCTTTAAAGTTGCATCTGATGCCTTGAAAAATTTTCCCATCTTATTTCCTATTGTCTCGAAGGTAGTTGGTAGCCAATATTCCAGCGACAAGGAATATAGTTTCATCTAGACTGGCATGCACTTAAAGGTCTCATTTTCTGGGGAAAAAATTCCTTCTAGGGTCTCATATACAGTCCAGCAGAGGCATGAAAATAGGGCCCTCCTTCAAACACCTTGTCTCTGTCTTCTAGGTTAATGAAGACAACTGTAAAAAAGCCTTTTGATCCTAGGTGTATATCCACCTCAATGCTTGGTTTCCAATGATATTTGATCCAACTTCATAGGATTTTTTCGATGGGCCATAATCCAATAAACTTGGAGATCATGGTGTGTTCCCTCATCTGATCTCTATATTCTTGAGTCTGTGGATATTCTAGAACAAATTTTGGGATCATAGTTGTTTTTGGTTTGCATGGGTTGTGTTATCACACAATTTATAGGAAGGACAAAAGCTTGAAGTTTGTAGGTCAAACTGGCGTAACAGGAACCTATCCCACCCAATGTCACCACGATGGGGAGGTTCTTTCTCTTTAGGGAGGTTAGGCCCAGGGGAGAAGTCCCCAGTAACCTGGAGTTTTGAAGAGGCAAAGAATAGTAGGTCAAAGACAAGTTTTCCCCCTTCACAAGTTACCACCAAAAGATAGTCTCAGCTAAACAACTAATAAAGATGAATAATAATCAAGTAGAGTTCCTGCCTGAGAACAAAACAACAACAAACTGATATATGCAGGTCTTTGTTAGCACTTCATGTATATTAGTGACTATCTAATATTTAAATAAGCAATTATGGCAATAAATATTGATGAAGCCAATGTTTATCAATATAGCAATGCAAATAATATCACTTCCTCAATAAATACTAAAATGAATTTGCATTCAATGTAACAAATCAACACACCATCTAATAAATGCCTTTAACTACCATTCAATTGCTTATAAAACGAAACGTTGTTGCATCAAGATGAAATAACCAAGGGTGACGTCAACATTCTAGGGTTAGCAGGTTAGGGTTAGTGTAGTTAGGGTTTCATCTTTGAAAGAAGTTTGAGATTTTTTGGATCAAATCACTTCAACGCTGGAGGCTTAGATCAGTGCCTTAGGTTTTAATGGATTCAACAAGAAGGATGCAAGAGTTGAAGGAGGATGACTAAAGACTAAAGGGAAGGGTTCTGAAGTGCTGCAATAGCAGGGCTTCAGAGACAAAACCCTAGGGGAGAGAGGCTCACTCCGGTGTTGCTAAAGCAAGGCCTCGTGCTCTCTCCTCCTTCTTTAGATCAAATTAGCAAAACAGCTAGTTGAAGATAAAGCAAAGACAACCAAAGCATGAGGGTTTGAAGAGGCAAGGTGTTGCTACAACAAGGCCTTTTCAGCAAACCCTAGAATGGTATGGCCCTGTTGTAGAAGAACTAGGCCAAGGACGCCTCACTCTCTTTGGCTTCTGGATAGTATGGCTAGCTTAGGGAGAAGAAGAAATGAGAGTGTAGCTATGGCTAGGCTCTCTCTTCCTTCTTCAATGTCTGAAAATTTCTCTATCAAGGGACATGAGACAAGGACCAATTAAATGTGCTTGTCACCTAGGGTTTTGATTCAACAAATTTATAAGTAATATGCAAGAAATTTAGACTACAACCATTCAATAAGAAGTTTTGCAGAGAAAACACTTACAATTCATGAAGAAA
>ML803205.1:242070-258560 GCA_009831015.1 Picea engelmannii | reverse complement strand
TATTGGGCTAGTATCCACAAGAAAAGGAAAGTTTCCAGTAAGGTTTCATCCAATCCATGTAAGTGAGGTGATGTGGCTAGGGGATGTCCAGACATGTGGGTGGAGTGAGAGATAGGGATGCATAATGTTATCTGTGGTTGCCTTTGTAGAAGGCGAGTTGTACCTGTCATGGATGTAATTTTTCCAAGCCTGTTCTTGCCTTTATTCTTTTCTTTTATATTTGTTTTTTCTTCTTATTTTTCTTTTTATTCAAGGGATAACCAGAGGACACTTCCTTGGCATGGTGACCAGAGCTGACATTGTTACCCACAAGTACTTTCACAGAGATGAGAAGGTTGGCTTGTGATGAGACCCCCTTTCCCTTGGCCATGCAACCAAAGGTCATTTCCCTGGTGTGGTAACCAGATGGTGGCAATGTCATACTGTTAGGCACCCATGAACCTAATAGGCTGGCTCATGATGAGACCCCCTATCCTCTTGACTAGGTCTTGTTTGTTATTTTCTGGGTCCCTCTTGTTTCTTGTTGAGAGGCATTTTATTGCCTTCTCGAGGATCCCTGGGCGAAGCATCTCGAGTTTTTATTTCTAGGCTTTTATCTTTTACCAGCTGCTTTTACCTTCTGGGCCTTTAGCCCCTTCTTCCCACGAGATAAGGTGCAATCCTACAAACAGGTCAACCCAATGCCCATACAAGGGGAATGGGATAAATGAGTGGGAGTTAAGATGAAATGGTGGTGCTATGATGGGAGCGGACGATGGATTTTCATAAATCCCCCTAGTGGCAAAGAAAGGCCTATGGGCACAGGCTTGCTAGGTCACCCTGTCAATCTCCCCAAGCATGGTCGAGTGGGCTAATGTAAGATCCAAGCAATTGTTAGAGATAAAAGGAATCAGATGCATATATTTAAAGGTTTCAATGATAAAAAGTGACACATACCATGATACCTGGACCAATTACCTCATGGAGCACGAACCTCTTCTGATACAAGACCAAGCTGATGGTGACGGATGCTGCTACTACTGACAAGACAAAGTTGATGGAAGAAGAAAAGGATGGGCCCTCCAGGGCCATGCTTAGGTCAATCCTGCTCTCAGTACTCCATGTCTAGGATCTATGGGCCTCAAGACATGATCTCCTAGTTATCCCTAAAAATTGGGGATAACAGGTTTCTCCCTCCCACCCCATTTGGATGTGATGGGTCTGTCGCCTTGCCTTGGGTCTCTTTGTTCTCCTCTCCTACTTTTTCTCTTTTTTCATGCTTATCCTCACCTTGCATCTCTGACATCGATCCCAATGTCCCCAGTAGTGGGGCCTTGAAACCTCCTCTGCGTGGACCTTTCCCTCTATCAACCACTATTTTATTGTAGTAGGGAGTCCCGCTCCCTCCCCCTTTGTTTACCATTCTACTCTTTGCAACAGCCTATAAACCTACAAAAACAGAGGTCATCGGATAATACGCTGCTCAACTTCGTCTCAATACCCTGCCAAAATCATTTCTCTTAATTTTCCATTAACAATATCGGAGCTCGTGAGAACTTTTTCTTATCTTAACAATGCTTATTTTTTTCTTTACACTCATCAAAACAGATACATAATTTTGATCTTCTAGATTAGGGTTGATTATATCCTTATAATACCTTAACTTTTTTTTTCCTCTAACTCTTTATCACACCACATTTTCTCCTTAAATTTTGATTTCATAATATTTTTAGTAGTATCTTTATTATGCAAAATGGTGTCTTCCATGATTCCCCAATAGTTTAGCCAGGACTGGGCATCTTTAGCCATCCTTGCTTGAGTCGATGGTGGTTACGACTCAATTTTGAAGCAATTTTAGGAAGCCTCTTGTCTTCCATGTTTTTTAACTTGTTCTTATACATTAGGTATCTAGTCATAGCCGTGCTCTCAATGGGGGAGAGGATTCTTTCTAAGAGGAGGATGGGATAGGGTGCATTTCCTTTAATTTTGAGATTATAGGTTATAAAATTCTTTTGTATTTTCTCTATCTTTCTCTAGTATTTACAAGAGATACTACAACCCCAAACTTCACATCCATAAATAAAAACATGTGTAACAAGAGTCTCAAAGCGGAGTTTATTCTTATCCCAAATCCAAAGATTGGTTGAATTACAATTGTTTTCAAGCCCATAATAAGCTTTCCATCCCCCAATAATCCTTTTCTCAATGCTATAATTCTAGTTGAGTTTGTGTTGAATATCAATTCCAAGATATTTGTATGAAGTCACTTCCTCCAAGTTGTTGTTGTCATATACAAAGGTATCGTAAGTGATTTTATTGGATTTAATAATCATGACCTTAGTCTTATCAATATTAACAGTCATACCCATATTGGAGCAAAACTCCTTGAGGATTCTTAGTTGGTTTTCAAGATCATGGGGACTCCTTGCCATAAGAATGATATCATCAGCATAAAGAAGAAGATTGATGACTATACCCGTGAGATTAGGACCGACACAACCTACTTTTTCCAAACAATCTTCTAACTTGTCAATGTATATGCCAAAAAGGGTAGGGGACAATGAACAACCTTATTTGACTCTAATATTGCAGTTAATCTCTTTCGACTAGCCCTCAATGTTTTTAAACTTAGCAATAACATTCTCATACATCCTTATTGCAATAGCCCTCAACTCGAGAGGCACTTTTATCTCTTCCAACCTATTCCAAAGGTTTTCCTAGGAACCATGTCAAAAGTTTTTCTAAAGTCAACAAAACAACAACAAAAATTGGTTTTAGTATTGCGGAACTCCTCTGCAATGATCCTAAAGCTAACAAGATGGTCCACAATTGAATGATATCTCCTAAACTCGGCATGGCCTTTAACTCGTTTACCGTGACTTTCTAGCCAAAGGCTAATCTTCTTTTCCAAAATAATTCCATAAAGCTTAGCTAAAATGGGCTAATCATAATGGTCCTATAATTAGAGGGAATGTTTCTATCCCCATTTTTAAAAATAGGAACGATGAGGCTTTGAGTCTAGGGTTTAGGGAAGCCCTACTTGAATGCTAAATTGAAGAGCTTGTGTATGTGAGGGATAAGGATAGGCCCTACGATTTTAAAATTTTTAGCTTGGTAGCCTTCAATGTTCTTAGCTTTCCCATTTGCAAGCTGCTTAACCCCAAACTCTATGTCATCTAAAGAAAAAATTGCATCCTATGTAGGGACAATAAGAATGGTGTCCATGGCATTAGGGAACTCATAAAGACTTTTAAGGTAGGAATTCCAGTCCCTTAAGGGAATCATATTATTTTTTTTAGTATTGCGGTTTAAAATTTGGCTCCAAATTTTTTTAGGATCCAACTTAGATAGTTGTGAAAGTTGCTCTTGCCTTTTATTGATATTGTACATTTTTTCCCTTTTAATTAGGGATTTGTACGCATTGATCTTATCGAGTTTTAAGGAATCATTAGAAACATCCCTAATAGATTTCCTAGAAATTTTACATTCTTTATCATACCAAGGGTTGGTCGTTCTGTTATTCTTTTTACAGGACACCTCGAAAGAGAACTTGTTAATAAAAGTGGAAAGAGTAGTTGTAAAATTATGATAGAGTTCTTCAATGTTGTCCTTATAAGTTAGGAGATGTAATTTACTATTTAAATCCTTTAAGAAAAGGTCAACTTTACTTTTGTCAAAGCAAAATTGTCTTTGATTATCGAAATTCTCTTCAATGGCGCTCATGTTCATGAAAAAGTTTAGAGTTAGGGTTAAAGGTTTATGATCAGAGTCGGGTTCATGGTCATTTAAAAGGTTAAAAGTTGTTATTTGGTTGGAAATGGGGATATCAGATATCACATAATCTATGACACTACTACCTAGCCCATGAATACAAGTCATATGGTTGGAGTTTGGCCACTTCATTATATGGATAAGAAAATTTAAAATATCAAAAAACCACCTAAAAAGGTAGGGGAGGTGCTACCGGTAGCACCATTTTTAAAAACGAGGTAAAAATGTGACCCCCCAAAAAACGAGAACTCTGTAGAGTTCTTGTTAAGTTGGTAACTATGTTAATTTCCAAGGTATATCTAAAAATCATCGTGAGTATGTTGCAACAAATCATCCCTAGGTGGCTGAAACAAATCTGTGACCATATCATCATCGTATCACCAAGTATCTGAATCAGGTAAACATGTAGACAAGTACTCTGAAGGCCAAAAATATTCATTCTTCCCTCGAAAGCAACCTTCAACATCGTAAATGGGATCTCCATTAAAACTGAAGTAACCAACATCCCATCTACATCTCCTGACATGTATAACATCATTAATGCACTCCTCAATTGCATCCAAGTGTTCCATCATGAACCCATTTGTATTATTCACTATTTCTTCGTTTCCATGTGTAGGGGGAACAAAAACTTGAGCGGATCCATCTTTATCAAATGAAAAATCCTTCCTTGGATCCTAATATGCTTAATTGGACTACTCTTCCTCAACGATTTCTTCAAGCGCCCAACCTGCTTTCTTGCTGAGGACATCATCGTCAAAGATTTGCTAGTTTTCCTCTTGGTAGCTTTCTTCAAGGATCGATCCTTTGAGTAAATTTTCATCATGAGCTTGATTTTCAACAAGATCCGCTTCAACTGACTGTACTTCAATGGATCTACAAGGGAGCTCTTGTTCTTCTTCAAAGGGTTGATGATCTTCCTCTTCAAAAACAAAGAGGAATGATCTTAATCATTAATCATTGAGAATTTAGATTATGACTTATTTATCTTAATCATGTTGACATTGTAACCAATAACAATTATCGTTTAAGTATCATGGGGTTTCCATAGTTTAATATATGAGATATTAGTTTTGGGATTATCTCATTGCATTGGGTGATACTCACATGGGTAAAGAAGTGAGATTGAAATTAGTGAAATGAATCACATAGCATCAATCATCACTTTTGGGGCTTGCACTCAGTAACTAGGACTTCCCCGGAGGCCACCCATCCCAAGACTCCTTTGGCTCAAGCACGCTTAACTATGGATTTTTTCCCATAATCAAGCCACTTAGCCAGGTGGGCTTGATTATGGGAAAACTCCACAGTTAAGCACACTTGAGCCACTCAGGAAGTCTTGGTTATCGGGTGCAAGCTAAGTGGATTTGATTGTGGAAAAAACTCCATAGTTAAGCATGCTTGAGCCAGAGGAAGTCTTGGGATGGGTGACCTCCCAAGAAGTCTTGTTACAGGGTACAAGCCTCATAAGTGATTCATTTCATTGGTTTCAATCCTACTTCTTCACCCACATGAGCATCACCCGAAGTGATTCATTTCATTCGTTTTAATTCCACTCCTTCATTTCACTGGTTTTAATCCCACTTCTTCATCTGTGTGAGCATTACCCGAGATGATGTGTGCTAAGTAGATTATTCAAAATAAAATTTGTTCATTTATAACAAATTTTAACAGTTTGTAAAGGAGATAGATTTCCCTTTATATCAAATATTTTTGAATTTTATTTTATTTTTAAATCCAAGGACTACAAATGTTTAAATTTAATGGAAAAAATAATTTAAAATATTAAATAATTATTATTTTGAATATTTTCATTTTACATGAATCCACCTTAATAATCTTCCTAAACCAGCTTAGATCTATCTTAACTCTGGATCTATCAAGTGTCAAGAGGGATCAAATCTCTCCATGTGCAATCCTTTTCTAGAGTGCAAAACTTGAGGAAAGGTTAAATGTTTGCACCTCAAGAAATTTGATCTCTCTCTACTCTTGATTGATATAGAGTTAAGTTGGATCTAGGTTGGTTATATATATATATTATTAATTTTTTTATTACTATTTTAATGTTTTATTATTATTTTAATGCGTTATGTTACATGAACATCTCTCCCATACTGGGTTGTAGAGCGCCTCTTTACGCAAAGATTTTAATATGGTTTTTCCCTCTCTCTTTTATCATCTTTTGATGCACATTATCTCTTATCAATCAACTTGTTTTAAGATTTTTTATTTTAATTTAATTTTCTCAATGTTTAGCTTGTTAGTAAGATCCAAATTTTAATATTCTCAATTGTTAGCTTGTTAGTAAGATCCAAATTTTAATATTCTCAACCATTAACCTAATATCAAGATTTCTCATCAAGACTTCTTATTTTAATGTTGGAAATTTTTCCAATGACTATCTCTTTGTTCTTACTTTACAAATCTATTCTCCAACATACTCTTTTCGAATTTTTCAGCTTATGTTGTCCTTGATGATGGGTGGAGTGTCCACTAGAAATACTGGACGTTTCAAAACTCTTCACAGAGTTTAAATCCACATATTGTTACACAAATTGTTACAACAATTAAGACTAATTATGAAAACATACACTCTCAAATAAATAATTCTTATTACATTTAAATTTAAGGAGAATATCTGGTGCTATAAAGAATTAGAGGATAAAAGGAAGTTAATGTACTAGAAGGAGGTGGTCAATCATAATCTAGAAGATAAAAAATATCCTCTAGTTTTGACTAGGGCAAATAAGAAAATCAACATTGGTAGCATTCAAACCAACTCTCACGAGTTGCATAGTAAAATTGGGCATTGGACAATTCCCAAAACACCGTGGGATGAAAGGATCTGTCATCTTTGTGACACTAGAGGGTTGAAGATGAAAATTACTTTCCTTTAAAATGTCTTGAGTATATTCAAATTAAATCACAATTTACGAACTTTCATAACCTTCTATGTCATCAAAACTATAATAATCTTAGAATGCAAAAAATAAAATTATAAAAAAATCTAAATAATTTATTACAAAAAGAAATCTAAATAATTTATTATTATTTTTAATTTCTTTGTTTGTTTTTTCCGAAATATCATTAGCTTTTGAGAGTATAAGTATTCAATTTTGAAGCTGAACTGTTTTTTTTTAATGTAAAAGTGTATAATGTGAAGATATGTACTCCTAATTTTCTTAAGAAGGTTAAGAAAATAGACAGAACTCAAAGATGTATGCATGTTATTTTATATTTTTAATTAAATAAAAAAGATCTTATAAACCAATTTTAATCCTACTAATAGACGTTACTCATCATCAAAAGCAAATGCAAAGTGATTTTTTTTAATTATTTTTTTTATTTTTCATACAATATATATAATATATAAAGTGACATAAAGTTGAACCTTCCACGATGGTGGTGTCTAGATGGAGGGTCAACATAACGCAAGCGCTGACAGCGCAACACAGTGATAGTTCAAGAACAGCGCGGCCCTGCTGGACTCCATTTGGACCAATCATGGTAAACTTCCACCCATTTCCCGTCGATGACAATCCACGTGTTTTTATTTTTTATTTTTATGTTTTCACAAAATCTAAGGGCGTATCTATTACGTGTCTACACTTTAGGTGTTCGAATATAATGCTTTACTTTATTTTGAAACCCCACACAAATATCCAGTTCTGGAGTTGCAGACACAGCTCTGCGAGCACTGTTCATGGCGAGGACGGAGTTGCAGAGAAAATGAATCGAGGTGGGATTCTTTTCGATACAGATAAGGCATGTTTTGTAATCCCCCCTCGCATTTTAATCAATTGGATTCTCTGATTTTGAATGAACACTATGTGCGAAAATAATGTGGGATTTTGAGGGATTTGGAAAGGCTGGGGAAGCATTATGAAACACACTTGTACGGAATATGTGGTTACATATCTCTAAAATTGTGTGGGAAAGGGTCATTAGGGTTTTTTGTTTAGCTGAATTCTTCTAGATTAGATGATCTGATGGTTTTTTTCGGAGTTGCTTGAGTATAGTTTTGGGGTTTTTGGGGTCATTGTGGACATCTTCCATTGTTTAGCTCTGGTCAGTACATTGGAGGGATCAAAATGGATGTCAAACAATTATCTGCGGGTCAGTGGATGGGAGTATATTGAAGCATTTCTCCTGAGAGCCTGGGTTAGGGTTAGGGTCAGGGTTTGACATTTTTTTTGGGTGGGGAACGAAAATCAAAATGTGGATCTGGTTGACACAAATTTCTCAGCAGATTGCATATGGCAATTAAGTTTAGCTTGATAAATCTCTGATAGAAAATTGTTTGGTTTGTTATAGAAAAATATTAAAGTTAAGGGATTAGAAAATTGATGGATTGATAAACGTCTAACTGCAAATTGTATGGTTTGTTATAAAAAAAAATATTGAAGTCAAGGGCTTAGAAAATGGCTGGCATGATAGATGGCGGAGACATTAATTTTAGCAGCAATATGGTAGATGATCTTGGTAATGGATCCTCCATGGAGAGCTTTTTCGAGGAGATTTTGAGGGACACTACTCATGCCTGCACTCATACCCACACCTGCAACCCTCCTGGGCCGGATAACACACACACACACACATGCTTCCACACACACACAAAAATCCTTGCTGCTCCCGACGGCGAGAAGTCCGCAGACACGGCTGAGTCTCCTCAAAACAGTTCTTCCAAGCCAAAAAAACGACCAGTAGGTAATAGAGAGGCAGTTAGAAAATACAGGGAAAAGAAGAAGGCTCGGACGGCCTCTCTGGAGGAGGAGGTTTTGCATCTGACCACTCTTAATCAGCAGTTGTTAAGGAGATTACAGGGTCAAGCAGCTTTAGAGGCTGAGATTGCAAGATTGAAGTGTTTGCTGGCTGATTTTAGGGGCCGGATCGATGGGGAATTGGGGTCCTATCCCTACCAAAAGTCAATTAGAATGGATAAAACTTGCAATGATGCACCATTCCGGCAACCGATGCCTGGGGGATATGTCCTGGATCCCTGCAATATCTGGTGCAATGCTGATGCAGCTTGCCACGACCCGACTTTGGCCTCAAACAGTGAGGGTGGTGTGCAACATGAACGTGATAGTGGTGCACGTTGGAATGGTGAGTGTGGCCAGATCTCAGGCCATTGTCAAGGTTTGAAGGGTGATATGGCAGTCACCTCTAGTGGACTTTCTGCATGCTCAGAGGGTACAGCAACAAAAACAGTGCCTGCTGCCGTGGCTTCATCTGGAAAAGAGAGAAAGGGTGCATTTGGTGTGTGACCTGATCCTAGTGAGTGTATATCATCCAAATCCGTAAATCTCTCAGAAAATTTTCATGGTGAATGATTTCCGTACATCTTTGTAGGGCAGCAATGCATCACCAAACTGCATAGTCTTTGGTATTTACTATTTCAAAGACATTCATTTTCATTTCTGTTTTCTCAGTCTTGTGAAAATGCAACTACTGAACCTGAGAGCTAATTGATGAAATTCAAGCAATTTGCTTTCTTGCTTCCAGGAGTTGATAACTTTTTTTTCGCTCCCCTGAAAAACAGCTACTTTTTCTGCTTATGCTAAAGTGGAGATAAACTGGAATATATTTGAAGATGGTGACTGCAGTGTTCCTGAAAATATTTAACAAACACATTTTCCAGGATTCAAGGAAAGTAGCGAACAACTTTAGTTGGGTTGTTTTTACTGGGAAAGTGTTTTTGAAGCGTGTTTAAGATGCATCCAGGAGATAAATGATTTTGTTATATGCATGAAACATTCAGATTTCTTTATAAGACTTTATCTATATTATAATATTGTTTTTGCAAAAGTTTTCTTGTTGCATGTTAATGTACAGATAGATTAGAATTTAGAGGACGACTAACGTAAAGCAGGAGAAATTTTATGTTATTGTTAAGGATTTGAATTTCCTATGAGTTAAGTGTGCCACATGATTGTTAATTGGGAAGCACACTTTCTTCCTTCCCTTGTATATTATTTATAACTGTTCCAGTTCTTGGTCTTGGATGCCTTAATCTATAGTAACTTTTCTTAGTGTTTCTATAGAAATCTTTATGCAAAGAATTTGAAGTTTGAACACATTTCCTGGGTAGATATCGTAAGCAAATATAATGAGCAATCTTGTAGCAGAATGTATTGTTTACTGAACACTTAACTATTGGTATATATGGGTAGTAGTGTTATACCTTTTCTCTTTACACTTATCAAACTTATTGATTCTTAATGTACTGTACTAACAATTTAATTGCATATGCAATAGTAGGTAATAAATACAATACCTTTCAACTGAAGAATAAATGAAAATCAGAAAAGTAGGCATAAGCAGTGTGTTTCATACTTGAGTGTCTCATATTACAGTTGATGTATGGTATATCCTAAAACTGTTCTAATTATTTTTTTAGTTCTCATGTATGTCTCTTTTCGGACTAGGTTCCTTCTATTCCAATGTGGCATGTTCGCCATGCCCAAATCTGGGAGTACTATAATTAATGTAGCCAGCATGTAACGTTTAAATCAGAATCTACGGGAGTATCTATTTTTCAAAAGTCTCTCAAGACTTGCACCTTTCCTAAACTGCAAGCGCAAGCACAAGTGGTCCACAAGGGGTAAACATGTAGCTGGGGAGATTTGAATCTTGGTGGGGGCATTAACAACACCTTGCTTTCATCAACCAGGCAAGCTCCTGTTAACATCATGTGTATATTGTATGAAATGCCTAGAAGTTAGAAATTCATTCTTGAGATTTTTATGCCCAATGAACCTTTGGAAACAGGCATTTTTTGTTTCCATATCGATTGGAGTGGTATTTAAGCTGTTACAGGGAAGTGATCATCCATCATTTCTTCCACTATATGCTCCCCACTTCTTCCATTTTACAGCCATACAAAGAATAGGTTCTATCTGTTCAATTAACTTGCTTTGTCAAGTGTGCCCAATCCCTTGAAGGACGAATCAACATTCCATGTTGCTTGTCTACGAAAGTCAAATCTCATTTTCTTGTACAACAAAAAACATATTTTTGGCAAAGCTACTATGACAAGGGGGTACTTTTCCATCAAATCCAACCAGGGCTTGCAGTTGGCCCCAACTGCGATAAACATACCTTCAGGAATCAAATCTTATAAGATGGCTCCACACGCCACCATCCTTTCCACTAGATTCCAACCCTACGGGCTATTGAGTGGCATTTGGTTATTTCACCCCATGAAAACATTGCTCTATGAGGGTGCTCCTGGAATCAGCAAGATTCTAAAGAGTTACAGTTTTCTCATAATATGTAGTAACTCTCTAGAGTTTGCCAATCTCAAATTATGTGTCCCTAGACCCCACAATGAGTAATATTCAATTTGAATAGACACAAGTATGCGTAACTGTAAGGAATCTAGGGATCTAGTAGGAAATTTAGTTCTTTTACAAATGGCGACACCGTGTTGTAGTTCAGCAAATTGAAATCTTTATCTCCATCCGAGGCTTTGAATCCTTTCCTTCTTTCTACCATTGTTTTCTTACCTCTCCTTTTCGAAGGCTTGAACCAATGTTTGGAACATATATTGTAATCATCATAAACTCTTCCCCACATAAGTTTGTATCACACAACTCATCAAATTGAAATATTGTCTTATATGATTTCTTGGCATAAATATTTGTTAGTCTCCTATGTTCCCTGTTACTGGTTAACCTACTTCATACTTCCTTGGAAGCTTTTTATTTTTCATTAACCAAGGCTCATGGCTTGATAATACAATCACATTCATTGGAGGCTTGCGTGCTAGTGTGTTTGGGAGGAATAATGTGCTAGTTGACAAGACCTTGTGATTGGGATTTCATTAAATCTTGGGGATTTGAGCTATTCCACAAACCATCTCCATACGGATACCTGAACCACCCAAAGGGGTATTTTGTCAATGTAACCCTAGTATGAAACGTTGTATAATAATATGAGATTCGCATATAGAGGCATTTTGTGGATGCACCATTGGGAGGTGATGTTTGATAAACAATGAAAATCCTGATAGTTAATATTTGCATGCCTTGAGATAAGGCATGCAAGTAAGACCAATTGATACAACTATGAACTCTAGATTTATGGTGCCCCAAACAGCTTAAAGTGTTATTAGGGTGTCTTTTTAAAAAACGTATATATGCATTGAGATGTATCAAATCCAATTGCATTTGAAACTAGCCTCAAACTCAAGGACTTGAGGAACATGATCAATAATTGTAGTTATGATGAACCATGATAAACTAAGCACAATTTATATCTCATGTGCAAGTTTTATTCTATTACTTTCAACAACGTGGAGTTTTTAGAAGTTGCATTGATAATTGCGGGGAGGAGTTTGACCTTGTATTGTGCATAGTTGAATATAATGTAGTCATTGATATAAAAGTTAGCACGAATGGACAAAGCTACATATGTGAATTCTAACAGTGGCCACGTATTATTTGTAAATTTAATTGTTTTAAGCGGTCTTGCCAAAAGGTTTGAATAATGCATCTTAGAATAGACTAAATTAGTTGTTTAACCATTGAGATGTTACAACAATCAAGAGGACACAAGGCACTTGGTGGCTTCAATGTGGACCCAAAGGATTTGAAATATTGGTATGTGGTGTTTGACTCTAAGAATGACTCATTGAATGCTACAGTGTCATTGGTATTGGAAAGACTATTTTTACGTAAAATATGATTGTGCAATGTGGTTGGCATGTATTAGATGGTTGTGTACCTGTGATCCACATGATGATGTTCATTGACTAATTTAATTTAGTTTATCGAAGTCTRTGGCTTGTGGTTGTCGGCGGCCAATATCCAGCCTGCTGCGCAGCATTGAATGCTGCGGCAGGTGGATCATAGGCTGTCGGATCTGAAAACAATTCAGATCCTGATCAACCTGCCGTAGCATTCAATGCTGCACAACAGGYTGGATATTGCTCGCCGTGGTTRTCTACCAATTGGTTGGTCAATGCCTTTGTTTTGAATTAATGTAGTAACCAATAAGAGTATATTTAATATATGCTTTGAGGATTTTTTTGGATGAAAAATAGATTTTTATTTATAATATACTCTATTGTCTTAGAGTGTGTAGTACAAGTGATGAGGCAAAAACTTCCAAAATTATGGAAGTTCACAAATCCTACCGTCACTACTATCGTTGGCATTCAAAAATGATAATAGTCTTCGTATACATTCATTGTAGAGTAACACACATCTTTCCTAAAAATTAAGAATACAAATTAGCTATAGAAACAAAATTGTCAACAAAACATATCTTTATTTTTGAGTAAATGTTAGGATACTTGTGGAGTCAACTTTTTCTTGGGATCATCTTCTCATATTGAACTAGAGGCTCCTCTTTGATGAAGACCAAACATTGTACACATCATTAATTAAGATTTCTAGATAAATGAGATTGTACACATCATTAATTAAGATTTCTAGATAAATGAGATTTTTTTGCTGGAAATCTTCCCCTTGCTTACCTTTGCTTTTGATGGTTGAACATATGCATTCTAGAAGGGCAGTTACCCTCTCTTCAAATTCGATTTGTGGCTGGGAAGTTTCTTTGTCTTGCTTTGTGAGGTGTTCTTCTAGTTAGCACATAAAGGGATACATTGTTTATTTGCAACCTAATTGTGTCTTTGCAAACAAGTTTCCACTTCATACAAATGTTTGTATTCTTAGCCCTATTTAGACATGAAAATTATTGAACTAGCCCTTGAGTATGAAATAGGTTTGCATGCTACTCTAACATTACAACTATTGAAGTTCTAATTCTTGGGAAAATTCTCTTCCCCTATTATCGTGATTATGCCATTCTTGGTGGACACATAGTGTTGAAGAATAGATGGAATGCATAAAGGTGATGGGATTTCCTTGCTATGATGAAGACAAATTGTATTTAGTTTACATGTGTGGTAACAAAGTTGTTAACAAGATTGTACCATCCCTCCATGTGAGGAGTTTACCACCATATCTCTTTCCTGCTATAAACATAGCTTAGGGGAGGCGTTGCCATCATGAGATATTAATTGCCTACACAACGTCATTAATGTTAAGAAAGGGGTTGGGGTGCAGTTTCTCAATGTTGAGGGACCTCTAGGGCTTCAAACATTTGCCAAGGCCTCTTTCCAATTGTTTATCATCCAAAATGATGTGATTTTCTAACATAACTTGATCTAATTTTATGGAGATTGCCATGTTTGCTAAACAATACACTCACTAATTGGTTGAATTCTAAATGTGTTTAAACCTGCACAAATCAAAATTACCCAAGGCCTTCATAAATTGCGAACTTTGGCTATACATTTCCCATGAGGAGTCATGATTTTTTCCATTTGGGTGATCAATAACAACTTTTGAGTTGCCTTAGAAAACATTTCCTTAAAACTCAACTTTAGAGATTTAGTAATGCCCATTATTAAGGCTTCCATTTTTGCTTGGTTGTTTGCCCTATTTCTTAAGAGAATTTGCAATATGGTTCCTTTTAGGAATGCAACTCTATAGATTCTTCTGCCTTTTTATTATGCCCTTGTTGGGTCTCTCCTTTAGGTGCTTTTGTGGGCTCTTTTGTTGATTTAGCCTTAAATTCCTCATCTGATGTGTTTGTAGGTATTGCTTTTAGTTTCTCTACAACTTCTTGTACCACCTTGGGCCCTTGTTTAGTAAGAGAAATATCCTTCACCATGATATTCTTTATCTTTTACCAAAGCTTAATAGACTTCTTTTTCACATTATTATTAACAATATCATTCGAGCTCATCCAAGGATATCCAAGAATAATATCCACATCATCCACCTCTATAACATGAAAATCTAAATGCAAAACATATTTATCCATGGTAAGCTTCAAATGTTTATAAATTGGAACATTCTCACCCTCAACATTTTTGCTTTGGAAATGTTTTGTGGGGACCTATAATGCTTTAGCTAAGTGAACATTTATGAAATTATGTTTGTTGCTAGGGTTTATAGAAATTATATCGTTCTCTCGCTGAAGACATCTAGAAACTTGTAATAGGAAGGTTTTACATGAAAATAAACCTTTTTGGCTCTCTTTATCCTTTGTCATGGCATGAGACCACCTGTGTAAAAATAAGTGTTCAACTTCTAGCTCTAAACAATAGAGCCTCTTATTAGGGCCAAACAATAGAACCTCTTATTAGGGCCAAGTGACTACCACCATATGGCAACATCTTTTAGATTAAAGCCCCAACCTATATCTCCAATGAGTGGGAGATTTTGAGTTTTGCAAATTTATGTTTTATTCAATACTAGGACCATCTAATTTGTGAGATTAGGATTTTTATTGACCTCGATTTTGAAATTCCATGACCACCTTCTAATGGCACTAATATTACTACGATCTAGTACATAGATAAAGTTGAAGTGCACCACAAGAATTACTTAGGAGGCTTTTAAGTCCCAACCTAAAAGAGTTGTTACTTCTACAATACTTCTCAAAATCTCTATTATGAGCCCCGTTTTGAAATGCTTGTGCCATGGCCACTTTGTGTCCACTAGTACTGGTCTAGCTAAAATCTAGGTGTTCCGTCAAAAGACATCCACCCTACAATACTCATGGCCCTCACGAAAGTAAAATCCTAAAATGATTGAGTTTAAATTAGTGATATCTTCACTTCTTAGACTTTAATTTGAGTGATTGTTTTTTGAAATCATACATCTTTTTGAGAGAAATCCAGATCTGCAATTTGTCCACATTTTACATAAAAATATTTAAAAATGGACCTAAGTGTCACAACCCTATTTTTCCCCTTGGCAATCTATCCAAAAAAAACAAAGACATTCTTCCTTGTTTGCCCAAGAAAGAGCTTTGATACCACTTGTAGTGAATCTTAGTAGATAAAATATAAAACCTTTGAGCTTCAAAATAACAAAATACATCTGTTCAAGAATAAACACCAAGATTATAGACAATACCCTTAAGGTAGGCATAATTTACTCTTTATGAAATGATTCACTCCATAAGCCATGATTGTTACATTAAAACATTCATCATATCTTTAATAAAATGAAATCATGTGTGTATATACTTTCTCATGAGTATTCCAAAGGGTATATGCTAATTATCCCTCATTATTACATTTATTAACCACCAACTACCTCGTGGGATTTATTCTATAATCATGACCACATTAAATTAATTATCCCCCTTGGGTGCTTCCTTAGTTACCTAATATTACATTAATTATGTTGAATTTTTGAATACTAGACTAGTTCACAACTGCAGTAAATAATCAGGATCTCAAGAAGATTAACCAAGCACAAATTACAAAAAAAAATGGGTCTACTTGTTTCTCCATAGGAAATGCTTTTTCATTGCCTCCCAACCATAGGCATCCTCAAGTGCCACCCCCGAGCAGAGCATAGTAGTTATCTTGGGAAACCCTTCTACACAAGGGGAGAAAACCCAACACCTTTTCTTATAGAGAAGATCCATGCCAAAGACAGAATAATCAAGAACAAGCTCTATTCACTAGAGCAAACCAATAAGAAAGAATCCAGCAATAACTCAACAATGTAAACCCTAGCCAAAGTGCTAGAGCACTAGTCCACCTCTAGTGCGCCACCAAGACTGAGAGATATAAGACTTGCACCTTCCTTCCTTCAATAGTTACAGTTGCAGCTGCAGCTGCAGCTACAACTCTCTTCCAAACTTGCGCTATGATATATGAGAGTGTGTCAAATGAGAAGGGCGCCACCCTTATTTACACTGATCTG
>ML803205.1:191649-240800 GCA_009831015.1 Picea engelmannii | reverse complement strand
ACATGATTAATCCACAATGGGGATTTAATCCAATAACAAAATAATAAGAATGCTCTTCACAGTTACATTATTTCAACAAATGGTATCCCTTTGACGTCTTGGCATATTCTTCTATAAGAAAGGTTATTCTGAGGTGAATACCTCCCGTAGCTACCAAAACCATCAACACTCCCTCTTAGCTAGGGAGGTATTCTCCATGATGTTTTTCCTTTGGTTCTCATAGCCTCGCAAGCTATGCCATGGTCCCCCGACCATGCCATGGTCATGCAGAGCATGCTACTGGTAGCATCATCACGTCTCACATGGCTACACCCAATGTGGATCTTTTCTAGGGCCTCATCACCACTAGAATACACTAGGACCTACTGCCCGTAGTGTGGAACTAGGACCTACTCGCTCGTAGTGCATCGTTAAGGACCTACTCGCCCATGACATGTCCACTTGGTCAACTCCCACGGGACATGTCCTCAGGTTCTACTCCCATGGGACGTTGGGTGCCATCCCAGGACAACTTGTCACTACTCTGACAAGTGTCATGCTCAACTTTGTCTCAGAGGAGCGTTATCCAAGTCGACCCAGCTCGGTATGGGGAGAAGATTAGGGGCATCACCACAAATCGACCTAGCCCATCCACCTAGGGAGAAGACCCGTCTCATGTTGACCTAGCCCAACACAACTGAGGAGAAGACCTGTCACATGTCAACACAACTTAGTCCATCGGGGAGAAGACATGGAGAAGACACAACACACTCGTAGATCGACCCAACCCACTGCCCTGGGGAGAAGATATGGAGAGTGTTCTCACAGGTCGACCCAACCCACTGCCCTGGGGAGAAGATATGGAGAGTGTCCTCATAGGTCGACCCAACCCACTACTTTGGAGAGAAGACTCAGAGAGATATCTCAACCACATGGGTTACAACCCAAAGGTCACTGGGCACCAATCCAATACAACTTATCATTCCATCGATAAGTGTCATACTCAACTCAGTCCATCGAGGAGTATCGTCACAGAAGAATGTCTCACAAAGCTGCAATCATCAATACTCCCTCTTAACAAGAGGGGCATTCCACTCCAAGTTTATCACGAAAGTACTCGAACTTCGACTTGGCAAGAGGCTCGGTGAGAACATTTGCAATTTGCTCATCTGTAGGAAGGTACTCCACTAGTACTGTCTTCCTCTGCACCATATCTCGAATGTAATGAATCACGATGGGATCCAATATTTGATCAGACAATCTTGCAAGGAGCTTCCAAAGCTACATTGCTTCGCATACTGCCATACATACTGTAATATACTCGCTTTTTGTGGTACTCAAAGCCACACAAGTTTGTTTCCTTCTACACCAGGGAACCATGACAAATCCAAAATTTGAAGCAACACCCTGAGGTGCTCTTCCTGTCAACTGCGCTCCCTGCCCAATCTGAATCAACATATCCTTCCAGTCTCATGTCAATGCTGGAAGCATGTCTCAGGCCATATCCAACTGTGCCTTGCAAATATCTCAATACATGCTTCACAACCACCCAATGTATCTGCCTCGACTGACTCTTGAAATGGCTAAGAGAACTCACTGCATAGAAAATATTATGTCTGGTGTTAACCAAATACATCAATGATCCAATCAATTGCCGATATATGGTCAAATTAATCAAGTTTGAATTAGAAGAAGACTCACTCAGCTTCTTCAAATTCATCACCATTGGTGTGGTCATGGACTTACAGTCCAATATTCCAAATCTCCTCAAGATCTCAACTGTGTACTTCCTATGACTTAGGAAGATCTCATCAGTTCTTTGCCACACCTCAAGTCTCAAGAAGTAATGCATCATGCCAAGATCCTTCATATCAAATTCAAAGGCCAACTCATGCTTGCACCAAGCAATGAGATGCTCTGCTTTGGTGAGAAATAAATTATCAATGCACATGATCAAAATCAGGGACTCGCCATCAACAACCTTATAGTACAGGTTGGCATCAACAACACTCTTGCTGGAAACCAAACTCATCAGGTATCCATCAATCCTCGCATACCAAGCACGAGGGGCCTGCTTGAGTCCATACATGGCCTTCTTCAACTTGCATACATGTGACTCCTTCCCATGAATCACGAAACCATCTCGCTGCTCGATATACACCTCTTCCAATCTCGCCATTGAGGAAAGTTGTCTTCACGTCCATTTGATGTGATCTCCAACCCAAGGTTGAAGCAAGTGAAATAATCGTCTGAATGTAGGTATATCGAGCAACAGGAGCAAAGGTCTCCTCATAGTCTATTCCCTTCACTTGAGAGAATCTCTGGTTACAAATCTTGCTTTGTGCTTCTTGATGCTCCCGTCAATTACATGTTTTATCTTGTAAATCCACTTGGAAGTCACCACATACTTCCCTTTGGGTCTCAGAACAGTATCCCACACATCATTCTTCATGATGGATTGTTATGCCTCCATCATGGCATCCCTCTATATTGGCTGACTAGATGCCTCCTCATAACTTGAAGGCTCAAAATCAATGATGTGGCTCATGGCTACAACATAGCTTGAGAATCTCCGAGGTCTCTTACTTTCTCTGAAAGTACCACGATGAGCACATATCTCTCTGCCTCTTGCAGGCTCTGATGAGCCCAGGCAGGCCTTTGCCAACCTACTAAAATATCTCTAGGAACATCAATAGGATGTATTGGATCAATTGGATCAACAAGCTCAACTGGATCAACATGGTCAACTATCTCCCTCTGAACTATTGAAGGGTGAGGGGGAGAAGACACCATCTCCTCCTGCGTCTCACTGTCTATTTGCATGTGAGATCCTCTAGATCTCCTAAAGGCTACCTCCTCAAAGGAAACATCCCTGCTCACCTCAATCTGTCTCTAACCTGGGATATAGATTCGATATGCCTTTGATGATTCATGGTACCCAACAAATGTACTCTTCTTGACTGAAAGGTCTAACTTCGTCCTTTTCTCCTTGGGTACATGAATGTAAACATGACACCCAAATATCTTGAAGGGTCTAACTTGTCACAATCACTGCCACTGTTTCAACTATGAGACTAGATCCAATTAAGGAAGCAACTATCATAGGTCCACACAAATATGAATGCATAAGATCCCCTTGGATCTGCTGTCACTGCTCGTAAAAGATTCCTTGGCATTCGTGCTAAGAGCACAACTGTTGCAAATTCCATTATGCTCAACACAGAGTTGTGGAAACCTCGTCACCATCTTCCATGGAATTGGAAGAGCTCTATAATGCAAATGAGCAAGTCTCCTATGCCATAACTAGTTGAACTGTCAATCTGTACAAAACTCCTTGTCACACTGCTTCATGTCTCAAACCAGAAATCATCTAAAAGTTGTTTTCTGCAACTGTCACTATAGCTCCCTCTCAGAGCTATCACTGGTGAACCGCCTCCGTGGTAACCTGCTAGGAACAAGAAAACGAGAACAACAACATTTCCATGGCAACCTCCATGGAATTTAGCAATATAACCTGCCCAGAACAAACAACAAAACAAGAATATCTCCTAGAGGGGAGATAAATAAATGCATCTCTAGTATTATGTGGTTAGTATAATGATCATAACTCCAATAGATCAAAAACATAAGATCGCAAAGGTTCCATAACATCGAGAGGTATATCAAAACAATCAAACCTCGAGGGTGCGTTGTTCCTCTGAATGCACTGGATCTGAGATCCCTTTGGATCTAAGTTGCCGCTTGGACAAAATTCCCTTCTCTTGCAAACACCCTCATGATAATGAAATAAATTAACATATACAAGTACATACCTCCAACAGCAGTGACAAACAACAACACCATCCAACAACAACGACAAACCCTAAAACTTCAAAGTGCTCCAACTTGCAATCTGAAGGTAGCAGGTGATGTGCTGGACTTGGGTGCACTTGACCGTGAAGAAAATAGGCCTAACAATCAAGGGAAAGTGCTAAAATTAGCTTGATAGGAAAAGGGGGTGGGGGTTGCAGTCACAAGTGCAGTTGCATAATTGCAACAAGAAGGTAGTGTTGAGCACTCAACAAACCCTAAAAAAGTCTGTCAATTTTTACTTTTTGGGTACCACTTGATCTTTTGCACTGTTTGATTGGACTTCAGTATGGACAATGTTGCCTTTGCTTATCATTCTGACTCTCGTAAAGTCTTCCAAAGTTTGTTTGAATATGTGAAAACCCATAACTTAAAAGACTAACATTTAAATAAAGAATCGATAGTCAAAACTTTACCCCGACGCGCTCAAAGTTTTGACATCAGGAAGAATTAAAAAATGAAAGAGAATCACTCGAGAGCACTGAGGTCGCCGAGCACCGATTTTTCAGCATCGACAAATGAAAGTCGCTCTTTCGCGACAAGCATCACGCAAGAATATCACCGACAACCGATTCCCTTCGACGTTGGTAAAGGGCGAAAAGAGTAAGCGTTGGACGAAGAAAGAAATGATATCACCGATTGCTGACTGCCGAAACATTTTCGGCATCGGGGGTTTTCGAGGACAATAACCCACAAAGAAATCACGCGATAGGTTTATCTCCGAGGGCCGATCCCCAATACCTTCTTGGCATCGACAGTCCCAAGTTTAGCTTAGAGCACACGACTTGAGCAAAGTCCCGAGTTCGACTAATGCCTGCGAGCTAAGTCCTCGGTCTTCAGTGCCACCAAATCTCGAGCCAGTAGTGCCACGTCAGCGCCGTACGATGAAATCGATCGACGTTGGAGGTTTTTCGCCGAAGGATATCAATGGAAATACAATGTAACTCGGAGCACCACTAAGTATAATTTCAGGACTAACTTACAAGAAAATTTAGACAAAGAACACAATAGATACACACGCAAAGAGAAGAAACGATACATCCATTTCAAGACTTTATATTAGATCTCCATCAAGCTCAGATTACATACAAGAGACATTGTCTACACCTTTTGGGCCAATCAACCTGGTTACATTAAGAACATGAAAATTTTTCACAAAAGGGGAAAACTATCAAAATTTTGTGTCATGGAATAGAGCTCGTCAATCAGGTCTCTTCTACGCGCGGACTTTCTCCCCGGCTGCTTCCAGCACCCTGAGGTGTTTTCATTTTTTGATCTTCCGACACCCTTTGTGCTTCGTGCAGCTGCACGATTGTATCTTGCGCTCCCCGAAGCTGTCTCTTGAGCCAGGGTACGTTCCCTTCACGACCTTGTGGTGCTGACACCTCAAGGGTCTTTGCTTCCAATTGCCGTCTTAATTCTCTATTTTCCCGGTAGAGTTTAGCAATGGCAAGTTGTGCCTGCTCCAGCTATTGAGTAGACTCTCAAAAGTTAGAACCCGAGGCATCAGTCCTCCTCGTTCGGCTCCCGCTTCCCCGACTTGCAGTTTCAACAAGCTCTAATTGGATAGCGTGCGCATAAGTAACTCCTCGGCGGTTGATCTTGCGCACGACTCAATCGGGTTTGGTTTTCCACAATTTCCTTATTCTTCCCGATCCTTCCTCTCCTCCGCGGTATCTGCTGTTGAGGAAGCGTGGTTTCCAACCTGTTTCCTTTCGACGTAACTTCTTCTACTTCAGCCTCCGCACGGGGCAATACCATTGTTTCCGCGCGAAGGTAGGAATCTGCCTTTGAAGCCTCGGGAACACTTGCTACAAATAAGAACGAGTCCCAGGCATTTTGGGGTTCAAGCCTGGCGCTTCGGCTGCCTCGCAGGCCCTGTCTTGCGTTTTGAGGAGTTCCCATGGTGTGACAACGTATCTGCCTTACGCCAGGGTGACTTGAAAAAGGCCCAAAGCAAAGAATTTGATCACATTGGGCTCACGAGATGAACTACCAATAGTGCATAAGCTTGACTRGTAAGTAGAACACATGCAKGACATCTAGAATTTATAACAGAGTGGGAAGTGAGTCGAAATGTGCCAGCGAACATTGAATTCCTGGCGACGGGATGTTTTAAAGATTTTCGGTGTCACATTTGTGCGATGGGTATGATCCAGGGCGTGTGAGATGYAGCCAATAGAGAGTTGTAGAGGTTGTGTGGTATGATCACCTCGATTTTTCTTTTAAATTCCCAGCCTCCATGATGAGCTGATGATGGTCGGTGCACTTGCTGATGCGACTTCTATTTAAACAACTCGCCTCGACCTGAGGTGCTGAACGACTTCCCTTATGATAGGATCCGAATCTTTTGGAACATATTCATACTTTCGACACATGTTTGGCTCTGACATCCTTTCCTGACCCCAAAGGCCAACTGACCACTGGCATGACTTCGACTCTCATGTTTTCCGTACCCCATCTTTCATGCTGTGGCACGCGAATGTAACCCACCCTAATTGGAAAAAAAATGACGGCGCTAACAGAAACGTTGCATGCAATTCGAAGGGTTGCAGAGATCACGTAAGTATCAAACAACCAAGTTTAAGCAAACTTTACAGGTATGCACCAATCTGGATTCTTCACGCTTACGTTTTTTACATATATTTTTCCAAGTGTTGTTCTATACACAATCTCTAAACGATTTTAATTTCGATTGCAGGAAAGATGCCTCTGACTATTGAGCAAAATTGGCTCAATAACCACGTCGAGAAATCTGAGAGAAATTGGATCAGAAAATCAACAAGGTGATGAAAGATATCAGACTCCCCTAATTCGACACACTCGACGACTTGCGCGACATAGTCGAATCGCACACCAAGCAAGATTCGTTACGGTCCGAAGAGCTAGTGAAGGTGACCGACACAACGCCAGGACAGGTGCAACAATTTATGGAACACTCGATAGGAGCTCAGGCTGTGCTGCAACAGTTAAGCGGCAGTCTAGTGAAATATCGGGCACATGCAGTAAAGATCAGAGAGATTTGCGCGGCTCCGATGGAACAACATAGATTTCCATACGCCCACACCTGCGAGGCGCTGTTCATTAGTTGGTCAGAGTATGAGAAAAGTCACCCTTTCAAAGTGATATCTTGAGATGAATGTTGGAAAACTGTTAGGAGAGAACACCACATGGCAAATTCTGTTTTGCTTAACTGCACTTTAGCTATTATTTTTAGTTAATTTTATGTTATAAATAAGAGCATCGATTGATTAGTTAAGGGGCGATGGTTGTTGCAATAAACTCTCATTTCCTGGTTTGTTAAGAATTATTTTGGAGCTACCCTTAATTGAGAAGTCCTTTTGGACCAGAGACAAAGATATATTTTCATCAAATGCATGTGTGATTGGATGTGGAGAAGAACTATTTCCTATCTCGTTTTATGAATGGATGCTGTAATGAGTAAGAGCTATTAAATCAGTTGTTAAGTTATCTAATGCAATGTTTTACAGTTCTTTTATTTAATGATGAAGATGAACCGTTGTGTTATTATGTGATGGATGATTAGAGTAGGTGAATTATTTTGCTTTCCATTATCTTATCGCATATGTGTTTTCTTTCTGATAATTAGTATCTCAGACAGTAATTGGGTGCTCACATGGTTAATGTATTAGTACTAAGCCCGTGGTATAAAATTGTCGTTTGCATGCTTGAGTAGCGGGTTATCCCAAGCCCAACCTCTTCCCCAGTAGTTAAACTTAATCCTGTTTGTTGCCAAGGTGGTTTATACCGGCTTACATCTTATATCGGTCCCACCTAAGAAAAAATACAAAAAGAGAAAGTCCAAACCGAAGGAGAGGCCTTCACAAGAAAACGTAAAGCCCATCGATTAATTGGCTAGATCGCAAGATCTGAAGAACCATTCCACCATTAAAAGCTGCAGAGTCTAATTGGGCTTCGGTGGCTGGTTTGGTTCCTGCTGTTGAACTAAAGGGATTTAAGACCCATCAACAAAATTGACACTAGAAGGAGGGCTTGAAGAATGAATGGTTGAATACATATTTCATATATTATTTCAGAAAACCAGTAGATTCAAAACAACCCACATGCATGGCTAGTCATTCCAAAGACAACTCACACACACTGAGTACTCTTGAAACGAGTAACTCACCCCAGCCTGAGGAAGAACAATTGTTCCCTGATATATCTTACGCTCTCCCTCACGAGGAGATAAATCAATTTAGAAGAATCACAAGAGCATACGCCCGACAGATCAGTGCACTGTCTTTAGCTCCGATACTTCCTCGAAGACAAAAAATAAGTAGATCAATAGTCAATACTCCCGACGAGGTTTTTGTGCACACAGTAGAAGACCTAATAGATTTTGCAATCAACGTAATCAAACATCCTCTTAATCTGATCCCCAAAATGCTAGCCGACAATGTCTCTGGACAAACCGATTTTTCGGAAAATGAGTTTAACTCAGAATCTGAAGATATGGAAGACAACAATGACCATAATGAAGAAAGGAGAAACCCACCCCGGAATAATCAACATTGGTTGGCCAGAGACGCTTTAGCTCTCTCGAGACTAGTCCATAACCTTCCCCGACATCCAGAGAAGTTACTTTCTAAGTTCGACCCCAAAACCTCAAGATTACCTGAAGATCATATCAAGAAATTCATACTAGCGATCAAACTTCTGAATGTCCAACATGAAGACGTAGTATGCACAATTTTCCCTTACACTTTCGAGAACTCCACCTCCACATGGTATTTCAACTTACCTGTAGGATCCATAACTAGTTGGACAAAGTTTCAAAATGATTTTTTAGATAAATTTGCCGAAGAAACCACTACAGGAGCTTTGATGGTTGAATTGTTCATAGCCACCATGAGTTCAAAAGAGAAGGTTAAAGATTTCAATCAAAGATTCACAACTATTTTGAACAAATTCCAACTTGAAGCTAAACGAACTCAGGGGTTGCAAATCGAAGTATATGCTAATGCGCTCCCAACGTCTATTTCCATGTTTGTGAAGAGGGATGCCAAACGAACCTTACCTGAGAATTTTGAAGAAGCCAAAACGATAGAATTCCAGATGAAAGGGTGTAAAAAAGACCAGGTCTCTTTAGTTAAGAAAGAAGTTCAACTTCCTCCTAGGAGATGACTCCTTTTGACTAGACCACCAGGGAAAGAAGTAGAACAGACTCCCGACAAGGGTAATGGAGACAGAAGATCTACAACGCATGGTTAAGAAATTATCAAACGAGATCATAGACATGAAAAAAAGTGTAGGGGAGGGAAACCAAGGACAAAGGCCCTATAAGCCTTTCTTTAAAAGGAACTCATTGTTCAAAGCAATTGAACCTCACCCAACAAACTTAAATATCGATCTAGGAAACGTGGCATCTGATTCTTTCTGTACCTATCATCAAGAAAACCACTCTAAAAGAGACTTCCCTCAATGGGTGCATGCCATGAATTTGATGGCCAATTGGTTTTTAGATGAGGTTTCCCTAACCAAAAAACCAAGCAGTTTAGTTATGAATGTTGCCGATCAGGAAGAGATTGATCCACCAGAAGATACAACCATGCTGATATGGGATCCTGACCTAATTATGCCTTCCGACGACTTTTTTCAGGTTCAAGAACCACCCGCAGAAGTCTCAGTTGCGCAAACACAAAGTAAGGGTCCCCTTGTCTCAAGAGATACTACTACCACCCAAAATCCGAGAGGGAGAGCGACTCTCGAACACCAAAAATCACCTTTTTCTCCCCGTACGAACCCTATTAGCATCCATACCTGAGAATCGCCCAAACTAGAGTACAACATAGTTGAAGATTTGATCAAGTTGAAGGCTAATATATCAGTTATGGACATTTGTAGGATCCCTCAGAAAAAGGACTTCCTATTACAGGCCTTGACATCAATAGAAAACCCTACGCCAAGCGATGAACAACAAATAAATATAACTTCCACAGATCTAGTAAATAAACCAACTTTGAATACACCTGCTCGGAAGATAAGAAGGAAAAACCCTTTGTTCCACCATTCCTTTTAACGTTTGAAGTTTTCAACAGGAACCTCCACAATTGTTTGGTCGATTTAGGAGCATCTTCCAATGTCATGCCACTGTTTATTTGCAAGAAATTAAATGTCGTTCCTCTCAAAAGTGATAAACATGTAATACAACTAGACAGAACCCAGGTGAAGGTCATGGGAGAACTTATAGATGTAATGATCAGAATAGCGACACATCCTAAGTTTGTGCAAGTGATTGATATTATCGTAGTAGATATCCCAGAAGCTTATGGATTATTGTTAAGCCGAGACTGGTCTGAGAAGTTAAACAAATACTTTAGTACAAACTGGGCACACCTTTGGCTACCGCTGAAGGGATACAAGAATATGATCATAATCGATAGGGAAAGGTATTTGAAACATATTGTCACTGATCTAGAAACCCTAAATGAACCCTCATCGACAGATTTCCCTATGCTAGACAATTATTCCTGTGATTCCTATTTCGGGAACCTCTCCCCTCTTCCATATGATGTCCCTCTAACTCAGAACTTCGAAATGATTTTTCAAGAGAAATCGTCGATACCGACCGAGGAAACTCTCCTCTGTCAAGGACCTGTGCTAGAGATCACATAACAAAAGATATGAGAGTTAGAACGTAATAAGAAGGAAGAAACAATTAACTTTCCCTTACAAATTTGGACCATATACTTTGATGGATCTAAATCACAGAAAGGATCAGGGGTAGGGTGCATCCTCATTGATCCAAAAGGTAAACGTCATTTCTTGTCCTGTAGACGAGAATTCGAATGCATAAATAGCACCATCGAGTATGAAGCTCTAGTACAAGGGTTAAAGAAATCCATAGACTTAAACATCAAAGAATTGAAGGTTTTCAGAGACTCGGAGATTATCGTTAGACAAGTAAGGAATACTATACATTGCAATTCCCCGCACCTAAAAAATTATCAACAGGAAGTGCATAGGTTAATAGAGCATTTTGAAGCTTTCAATATTACAGCGATCCCCAGAGCAAAGAATATCCTTGCTGATTCCCTGGCCACAACTGATTCAAGGTTGTCACCTTTAGAATATTATGAAGCCTCCTGGTTCACTGTGGATTTACTCTACAAACCATCGGTGCCTAACAACATTTCTGATTGGAAAGTCTTTGAAGGAGATGAACAGATCATAAACTTTATGACTAACCAAGATAATTTCAAAGACCTAGCTATTGACGATGAAGTATTCCAGGAACAATCGACGAAAACTAATCCTTGGACAGGTCAACCAACTGACAAATCAAAGTCTCACACAATCCTGAAGGGGATAGCTAACTTAGAAAATCTTTTTGACCTAAAAGAACAGTTTAAGGGGCCCATAAATGCGAAGACCGGTAGTTCCTGTACCATGCATGAAACTATAAATATTGGAACCCTGGAAAACCCAAAGAATGTAAATATCGACAAGACTATATCTAAAGAGGAAAGAAAGGATTATCTTAAACTGTTCAGACAATATCAAGATGTCTTTGCATGGTCCTACCGAGATCTAAAAACTTATGACACCTGTATCATCCAACACACTATACCGTTAAAACCTGAAATGAAACCCTTCCAACAAAAGCTTTGTAAGTATCATCCATCCCTAGAACCTCTCATGTGTTAGGAGTTGAAGAAACGTATAGATGCCAAAATTATCTTCCAGGTTAGGCATTCCACGTGGGTAGAAAATTTGGTCCCTGTGAGAAAAAAGTCTCGAGAAATCCGCTTATGCATAGATTTTAGGAACCTCAACAGAGCTTCAGAAAAGGACAACTACCCAGTCCCACCAATGGAGCAACTCTTGTAGACCGTGTCCGGTACTGAGATTTTCTCTCTACTGGATGGTTTCTCGGGTTACACCAAAGTTCTGGTTTTAGAGGAAGACCGTTTGAAAACTACCTTCCGAACCAAGTGGATAACTTTCGCTTACAAATGCATGCCCTTTGGGTTAATCAACGCCTGACGACCTTCCAAAGGGCCATGGATGTAGTATTTTGAGGACTGATCAACAGATGTGTGGTAGTGTATCTGGATGACGTAACTTTGTATTCAAAGAATAGAGAGGAACACATCCAACACTTAACCCAAATTTTCTAAAGGTGTAGAAAATACGGTATATCTTTAAACCCTAAGAAAACTATCTTTGGTGTGGAGGAAGGAAAGCTATTAGGTCATATTATATCCCAAGCTGGCATTTGCATAGAACTTGAGCGAGTTGATGTAGAACCCCTACCTCAGCAGGGTCCATTGACCTCTCAGTCTCTGGATCGTTCCAATTTCTAGGCCGAAATGGCTCTTCAGGCTCCTGTTGGAACCCTTTGAACAAATCCACAGGTCCCTCACGAAAACTCCACCGACACAAGAAATGCACCAGACATGAGTCTTCACCTATACACGACCACTAGATATGACCGCGACCTTTTTCGAAAAAGGATTTCGGGTTTTGCGACTTCGGGAATCTTGAAGTCGCGAGTCTCTTGATTCTTCAATCCTCGAAACCCGAAATGTCGAAATGTCGAAATGGCTTCACCGACGGTTAGCCCCTGGCCAAACCTCGGTCCATGTGACCACCTTCCCTGTGACCACACTACTCCTCCATCTGTTTTCGGGTTTTCGTGTTTCGGGACTTCACGATCCCGACTGCAACAACTCTCTGCCCCTTCGAGCTCCCGGTATCCGAAATACTGAAGTAACGATCCCCGAAACGCCTGTCTTCCGCTCCAAACTGGGATCAACGACTCATAGCCTCTCCTGATTCGACGACTTGTGTCTTTTTGGGATTTCACGGGTCAAGAGTTCCGAACTCTTACCCTTCGCATTCCCGGTAGTCGAAATGTCGAAATCCTCCCTTCGGGAGTTTCCCTGAAACCTCGACCACTCGTCATGTGTCCTTCTATTGGACGGTCACGATCCTTTCAGGATTTCGTGGGTCAAGAGTCCTGAATTTTTCCCTTTGTATCTCCTGGTAGCCGAAATGATGAAAAAGGCCTTTTGTTCCCCTCTTCACATACGAGGGTTAAACCTCGTGCACCTTCTCCTGGATCTGATGGCTATCGGTCCATGCACCCAGATCTGACGGCCTAGATCTCTTTCTCCTGTGCACTCTCCTCCTGTTTACTTGGACGTAGATTCAACGGTTTAGATCTCGTTCTCTCTAGTTGATCTCACGGCAGCTGTGCTCCCTCCTGAACTTGTGCTTCTTCCCGAACTTGGAAGACTTCAAACACTTCAAAGGTCTCAACCTTTGCTCCTACTGTGAAGTCTGTATCCTCGGCTCTCGCCTGCGTTCTAAAGATGCTGTCCCTCCTGAGATTTTCAACTCTTATCCACCAAAGGGTGTCTCGACTTCTGCGATTCCTTGCAGTTATGGCTCTATGCGCAAAGGCACTTTTCCTCCTGAGCTTAGTCCTCTCTGAAACCTCAAAGGTTTCTCGACCTCTACACTCCTTGCAGGATCCCCGCACACAACTGTGCTATCCATCCCGAGCTTGGTCAACTCAGGAACCTTGAAAGGTTTCTCAATCTTCTTCTCCTCTCGGCTACTACTCTGTGCACAAAGGAACTATTCCTCCTGAGCTTCGGGACTTAGAATAAGTCCACCCTCGCACACTCCTTGTGCTACTGAGTATTTCGCTAAACTCAGATCCGAGGTATTTCTTGTAAATAAATGCTTCACGCCCTCCTGGCGTTCTTCTGCTCGATGCACAACGTGCAGAGCCTTTCTCCACAGAGTGTTCAACAACTCTGTGAGTATCTTCTCTTCGACACTTCTCTTTTCTCAGAACTCGAAATAGAGTTCTCTGGTGCACTCTATGCACTCGCTCAATGCCCTCTTGGTAGAGATTTACAGAACCTTCAATGGTTCTGTTCCTTCTCTGTGCCTACCTTTGCACAGTTCCTCATCCTCCAAGGTGTTCAACAACCTTGAGGCTCCTCCTTGAATCTGTGAATCTTTCTGGTGTGCACTCCTTGCACGTTCTTTCTGACTCTGCAGAGCTCAGAGGCGCACTCCTTGCGTTGGCTACAGAACTTCCAGTGTTCTGTTGTGCACTCCTTGCACGGCCTAAAGAACCCAGACAGAAACCGACAAACTCATGGAAAGATAGTAAAATCTATCTATAACCTATATCTACAACATACAAGGGACATTCAAATGCATAAACATACACAAACAATTCATGGGCATGAAAAACTGCTCTTTGTATTAATTTCCAAATGTCTATCCAAATGTTTACAAAGGATGCACTCTAACAAGTCTCAACTCTCTCCCGAGACCTCTCTACCTGAGAACTCTCCTCCTAACTCTCTACTCTCATTTTCTTAATTACAAAATAAGGGATTCTATGAGATTATCCTCCACCTCACCGTCTCTGAGCTATCTCTATCACCGAGTGGCTCCTATGACTACATTACATAAATGGATGTCCAATCCTGACAGATCTGAACTTAATTTATTACCTCAACCATTTCCTAAATAACTGCGTGGTCTGGCATTAAAAGCCTTACAACATTTATTGAAATTTCAAATTTCAAAATTGAGAGGGTTGCGCCTCTCCCTTTTTCCATTAATGCGTGCTGGATGTGCTAGTTGGCTGGCACACTGCTGACGTGGAGTGATGCTTCAACATCATACTCCTCAGCTGGAAAAATCATGAGCTCCTCTTCTCCAGTGTTGAAATCCACCTGGATCCTAAACTTTCCCTTGGAGCTGTCCATCTGCTCCTCTACTTCGCTGTTGCTGCCCTGCTTCTCTTGCACGCTCCCTTCTGCTCAGCTTCTCGTTGTTGGCAGTCTCTGCTGCTGAACTCATCATCAACCTTCTGATTTCTTCAATTACCTCGTCCAACTGCTCCAGTGGCTGGCTCTTTGTATGCAGTCTTCTCTGTTGCACTTCTTTCTCCTTATCAGTGGGTAGATCTACCTGATCTCCCATGCGGTCTTTATTTACCTTTGTGGCACTAAATGGTCACTCTGCTGAGAACTCTAATTTTGCAGTCTCCTCACTGAGTTGCTGCTCAGCTTCTTCTCGTGACAGTTCTACTGCTTCCATTTCTCCTGCTGGCATACTTCCAACTTTTTCTAGCTTCTCCCCAGGTTGGTATGCTCCACTACCTACTTCCAACTTAACTTGTTGGATGTGCAAGCTTTGCACCATCACCCTTCTCTCCAGGGCTTCCAATTCTTCACACAGATCAAGAAAATCCATGCTGTCTGCTTCCTCTTCTGTTGCAGGCTCCAGTGCTACAGTCATCTCCTGTTCAGCTTCCTGGCTGAAAATTTTGAGCCATTCTTTTGAATGCTCATCTTCTGCTTCTTGGGAAAATGTCAGTGTTTGCTCCGTTTCTTCCTCCATGACAGTTTTTGTTGGCTGTCTCTCTTCTATTGCTGCATCTGCAACACATGCCTTGGCCTCGATTGGGCTGCTTGGTAGGAATACTCGAATTCCCCCAATTATCAGAATGCTCTTCTGATTCTCTCCTGTCAGCACTCCTTGTTGATCTGAACTCTCCTCTGAGTTCTTGAGACTTTAAGACAATCTCATCTCTTTTCCCTTGCCCACCTGACAATTTGGGGATTTTCTGCTACCCACCTGACAGTCTATGAGATCGTCTGATCCCATCTCATTTCCCACCTGGCAATCTGAACTTTCAACACTGCTCCCCTGGCAGTACGCGAGACCTTCCGCTGATCTCTTTCCATTGCCCACCTGGAAACTCGAAAGTTCACTTCTGCTCACCTGGTAGTTTATGAGATCAATCGATCCCATCTTTATCAACACTCTTTGCTGACCCGAACTCATACCTGAGTTCATGAGACTCTCAGACAATCTCATCTTCTCTTCCTTGCCCACTTGGCAATATGGGATTTCTGTCCTGCCCACCTGGTAGCTTATGAGATCTTTAGCTAATCTCATACCATTGCCCTCCTAGCAATATGAATTTCCACTACTGTCCTCCTGACAGTCTATGAGATCCTCCAATGATCTCATTTCATTTCTCACCTGGCAATTGGAAAATTCATCCCTGCCCTCCCGACAGTTTATGAGATCTGAAACTGATCCCTCTTCCTCATCACTGAGGGTTTCTCCGACTTTTGGCTCACAGATGCAAACCAGCTTTGTGTCACTGAGGCTTTCAGCATACCTCAACCACTTCCTCAACTCTTGTCGCTGTTTCCTGGCCAACAACTTTTGAACAGACCATTTGGCTTTCTTGTTCAGAGGCCATTCGTAACTCCAGTGTACTTTTGCCTCCTGCTGCATATTCAATGTCAGCTGTTCCATTCTCACTCTTATCTCAGCAAGTTTCTTGTCAATCTCTTCTTTATTCATCTGCTGGTGGTCTCCTCTTCCACCACGCTCTTGGTCTTCAATAGCCATTTCCATCTTTCACCTACCCTCCTGGCAAGCGTATGGATCAGTCTACGTCTGAGAGCATCTCCATGTCCTCCTACAGCTCGCTTGGCTATCTATCATTTTCTGCACACCTTGCAAAAATCACCACAGAGCTTCAACACCCTGCTTCTTTCACCTGTTGTATATAGATTAATCTCTGCTTTTGATTCCACTTGTTGTTACCAAAATTTATCCCACCATCTCTCCTTTGTCTGTGAACAAAGTAACGGTCTCCTCTTTCTCTTTTGTCTGAAATCTACAGACAAAAATTGGCTCTGATACCACTTAATGCAGACCCCCTACCTCAGCAGGGTCCACTGACCTCTCGGTCTCTGGATTGTTCCAATTTGTGGGCCGAAATGGCTGTTCGGGCTCCTGTTGGAACCCTTGGAACAAATCCACAGGTACCTCACGAAAACTCCACTGGCACAAGAAATGCACCAGGCACGAGTCTTCACTTGTACACGACCACCAGATATGACCGCGACCTTTTCTGAAAAAGGGATTTCAGGTTTTGCGACTTCAGGAATCTTGAAGTCGCGAGTCTCTTGACTCTTCAATCCCCGAAACCTGAAATACTGAAATGCCGAAATGGCTTCCTTGACGGTTAGCCCCTAGCCAAACCTCGGTCCATGTGACCACCTTCCCTGTGACCACACTACTCCTCCATCTGTTTTCAAGTTTTTGCGTTTCGGGACTTCACGATCCCGGCTGCAACAACTCCCTGCCCCTTCGAGCTCCCGGTATCCGAAATACCGAAGTACCGATCCCCGAAACGCTAGTCTTCTGCTCCAAACTAGGATCAACGGCTCATAGCCTCTCCTGATCCGATGGCTTGTGCCTTTTCGGGATTTCACAGGTTAAGAGTTTCGAACTCTTACCCTTCGCATTCCCGGTAGCCGAAATGCCGAAATCCTCCTTTCAGGAATTTCCCCGAAACCTCGACTGCTCGTCACGTGTCCTCCTGTTGGACGGTCACGATCCTTTCGGGATTTTGTGGGTCAAGAGTCCCGACTCTTGCCGTTTGTATCTCCAAGTAGCCGAAATGCCGAAAAAGGCCTTTCATTCCTCTCTTCACATACGAGGGTTAAACCTCGTGCACCTTCTCCTAGATCTGATGACTATCGGTCCATGCGCCCAGATCTGATGGCCCAGAGCTCTTTCTCCCGTGCACTCTCCTCTTGCTTACCTGGATGTATATTCAACGGTCCAGATCTCGTTCTCTCCAGCTGATCTCACGACAACTGTGCTCCCTCCTGAGCTTTCGCTTCTTCCCGAACTTGGAATACTTCAAATGCTTCAAAGGTCTCAACCTTTGCTCCTGCTGTGAAGCCTGTATCCTCGGTTCTCGCCTGTGTTCTAAAGACACTGTCCCTCTTGAGCTTTTCAACTCAGGAACCTTGAAAGGTTTCTCAATCTTCTTCTCCTCTTGGATACTTCTCTGTGCGCAAAGGCACTGTTCCTCTTGAGCTTCGGGACTTGGAATAAGTCCACCCTCGCACACTCCTTGTGCTACTGAGTATTTCGCTAAACTCATATCTGAGGTATTTCTTGTAAAAAAATGCTTCACGCCCTCCTGGTGTTCTTTGACTCGATGCACAACTTGTAGAGCCTTTCTCCACAGAGTGTTCAACAACTCTGTGAGTGTCTTCTCTTCAACACTTCTCTTTTCTCAGAACTCGAAATAGAGTTCTCTGGTGCACTCTATGCACTCGCTCAATGCCCTCTTGGCAGGGCTTTACAGAACCTTCAGTAGTTCTGTTCCCTCTCTATGCCTACCTTTGCACAGTTCTTCGTCCTCCAAGGTGTTCAACAACCTTGAGGCTCCTCCTTGAATCTGTGAATCTTTCTAGTGTGCACTCCTTGCACGTTCTTTCTGACTACGCAGAGCTCAGATGCACACTCCTTGCGCTGGCTACAGAACTTCCAGTGTTCTGTTGTGCACTCCTTGCATGGCCTAAAGAACCCAGATAGAAACCGACAAATTCACGGACATACAGTAAAATCTATCTATAACCTGTATCTACAACATACAGGTGACATTCAAATGCATAAACATACACAGACAATTCATGGGCAGGAAAAACTGCTCTTTGTATTAATTTCCAAATGTCTATCCAAATGTTTACAAAGGCTGGACTGTAACAAGTCTCAGCTCTCTCCTAAGACCTCTCTACCTGATAACTCTCCTCCTAACTCTCTACTCTCATTTTCTTAATTACAAAATGAGGGCTTCTATGAGCTTATCCTCCACCTCACCGTCTTTGAGCTATCGCTATCACCGAGCGGCTCCTATGACTACATTACATAAATGGATGTCCAGTCCTGACAGATCTGGACTTAGTTGTAGGTAACCATTTAAGGCAACCTCAACCACTTCCTGAACAACTGCGTGGTTTGGCATTAAAAGCCTTACAACATTTATTGAAATTTCAAAATTGAGAGGGCTGGGCCTCTCCCTTTTTCCATTAATGCGTGATGGATGTGTTGTTTGGCTGGCACGCTGCTGACATGGAGTGATGCTCCTGCATCATGAGTCAAAGCTATAAATCAAATCCCGTTACCTCACAACAAAAAGACAATGCAATCCTTCTTCGGGAAAATCAATTTTGTAAGAAAATTCACACCTGATTTCGCCGAGACTATCAGACCACTACAAAAGATGATCCACAAAGATGTTGAATTTAAGTGGGACAATGAACGTAAGGATGCTTTCAACAATATTAAAACTGCTATATCTCGAGCCCCCGTGTTACGAAGTCCCAATTTTAATAGAGATTTCTTCCTCTATACTTTCGCCTTCGATCAGTCATTAACTGCAGTATTGACTCAGAAGGATGATGACAACAACGAGGCTCCAATGTCATTCATGAGCACTAATCTCCAAGGAGCTGAACTTAATTATCCTGCTATTGATAAAAAAGCCTATGCGGTATATAAGGCAGTAAAACAATTCAAGTCTTACATCCTCAAGAACCACATCGAAGTAATTGTGCCTCACCCTACGGTCAGATCCTTGTTCACTCAACAAGAGATGGGGGAAAGAAGAGGGAACTGGATGACAGTGGTCCAAGAATTTGATCTAGATATAAAACCTACCAAACTAATTAAAGGGAAAGGGTTGTGCAAACTTGCAGCTAAAGCCTAGGACCAAGTAAATGAAGATTCCAGATGGGAGAATGAAATGGAATTATGGTGTGGTGAAGCTTCATACATTTTCCCAGGGCCAGAGTCTTGGTATAAGAATTTGAATTATCTCCTGCACCATGGGACTTGCCTAGAAAACCTCAACCCCAAGGAAAGGAGAGCTCTCAGGTTTAAATATGCGCAATATCGCCTCATAAATTTGGTACTCTTTCAGATTAATTATGATGGAGTACTCTTAAGATGTCTCGAACGTGAATATGCAGACAAAATTCTGAAGGAACTCCATGATGGCCCTGCCGGTGGACATTTTTCAGGAAACACCACCACTCATAAGATACTGAGAGCTGGTTATTATTGGCCCACTTTGTTTAAGGACGCTCATACTCATGCTAGAAACTGTAAGACTTGTCAAATAAGAGATGGGAGAGAGAAGAGAGTGACAGTTCCACCCCAACCCATGACTGTTTCTAGGCCTTTTGAGCAATGAGGGTTAGATATCATAGGATAAATTACACCAAGCTCTTCAAAACAACACAAGTACATACTTATTGCCACTGATTACTTCACGAAACGGGCAGAATCTATTCCTCTAACCCATGTAAACGAGAAGATAGTAATCCAATTCATAGAACAACAATTAATCATAAGGTTTGGTGTCCCTTCTATCCTGGTTTTTGATAATGCAACTTATTTTTCTTCCACTCTATTAACAGAGTTTGCACTAGACAAAGGAATAGTAATTAAGTACTCTGCAAATTATTACCCACATGGAAATGAAGTGGCATATAAGAACCCAGTGAGAATATTGAAAAAAACGGTTGCAGATAACCAAAGGAATTGACATAATTTACTCAACTCCTTATGGGAAGATAGAGTCACACCCAAGGAAGCTGTAGGAAATTCCTCATACTTTCTAATGTATGAACATGAAGCCATTTTCCCGAACGAGATTTATCTTCCATCTCTTCAACTAGCCCAAGATTCCGGAGGACAACCTTCATCAGTTATACAACAAAGAATTGATACTCCGCTCATGCTAGAAGAAGAAAGGGAAAAAACTAAGTCAAAATTCATAGCCCATCAACATATAGTGAAAATATGGTTTGATAAGCATAAAGATAAAGATAACAATTTTGAAGTAGGAGACTTAGTCTTGAAATGGGACAGAACAAACGAGCCTAAAGGAAAACATTCTAAGTTTCAAAATCTATGGCTCGGACCTTTTCAGGTGGCTGAGAAGATTGGGGCGGGCACTTATCGGTTACAAAATCTGAGGGGGGAACCTGACACCCTTCCAGTAAATGTCCAAGCCCTAAAACAATATTTCCATTAACAATATATATATATATATATATATATATATATATATATATATAATTTCTTTTTGTTGAGTTTCATTTTTATGTTTCGTGTGCGTGTTTCATAAGTTTGTTTCAGCTAGCTTGATTGCAATTTTGCCTTTGTTTTCTTTTGCTTTTTTGATTTCTGCACTTTTGAAGGTTGTGTTTAGCAAGAAAATGGTTGACCTCAAATCATGTGACATAGTGAACTCCGTTCCTAATTCATCGCTCACAGTCAACACAAGAAGCGCCGAGGAACCTGTGGTTACTTTGAAGAGTCTTCTATCTAACTCGCATAGATGAACAACTTTGGAGAAATGCAGAAAGGTTTTCCCAGTGGTCTGGTGAAACCTTACAGGAAAGTTGGAAATCTGAAAAGGACTACATAAACCCCGAAGATAAAGCTAGCAAAGGATTCACCTTAACCATATCACTTTGCAAATTAAACAGACGTCATCCTCTCTCACTCACTTAGGGAATTTCGCCGAAACAAAATTGACTTTATCAAATGAGTGAAAAGTGGGAGAGGGTATATATATATCTCTGCTGGGGCTATGGACGCTTGTTGGCAGTGGAGCAAGGTCTGTGATGTCGGGGTGACTCGGTCAGGGCTATGGACGCTCGCTGGCAGCAGAGCAACACCATAGCAAGTGATTAAAGGCAATTAAAGGCTTCATGCCAGTGAATGCTTTACTAGATTTTTTCAAAAAGGGCATGAGTCAGGGTTATAGGAAGCAAAGAAGGAATAAAGGTGGATAACTCCACAGACAAACTCAGAAGCATCAACCAGAGAATTTCAAATGCAAGGGTAAAAGAGGCTCTGATTTAAAACCAATTAAGTTCTCCACCAGATTTCATATCTGCTGAGCCTGAAGGAGGGACAAAGATTCTTCTTTCGCCCAGTAAGTTTCCATTTGTTGAGCACTCAACAAACCCTAAAAAAGTCTATGTAAAATTTTACTTTTTGGGTACCATTTGATTTTTTGCACTCTTTGATTGGACTTCAATATGGACAATATTGACTTTGATTATCAGTTTGACTCTCGTTAAGTCTTCCAAAGTTTCTTTGAATCTGTGAAAACCCATAACTTAAAAGACTAATAATTAAATAAAGAATCGACAGTCAAAACTTTTCCCCAACGCGCTCAAAGTTTCGACATCGGGAAGAATTAAAAAATGAAAGAGAATCACTCAAGAGAACTGAGGTCGTCGAGCACCAATTTTTTGGCATCGACAAATAGAAGTCACTTTTTCAAGAATCACACAAGAATATCACCGACAACTGAATCCCTTTGGCATCGGTAAAGGGAGAAAAGAGTAAGTGTTGGAGGAAGAAAGAAATGATACCACCGATCGCCGACTACTGAAAAATTTTCGACATCGAGGGTTTTTGAGGACGATAACCCACAAAGAAACCACGGAATAGGTTTATCTCCGAGGGCCAATCCCTGATACCTTCTCAGCATCGGCAGTCCCAAGTTTATCTTAGAGCGCATGACTTGAACAAAGTCCTAAGTCCGACCAATGCCCGCGAGCTAAGTCCTTGGACTTCATTACCACCAAATCTTGAGGCAGTAGTGCCACATCAGTGCCATACGATGAAATCAATCGATGTCGAAGGTTTTTTTCCAAAGGATATCAATGGAAATACAATGTAACTCGGAGCACCACTAAGTATAATTTCGAGACAATAGATACACACACAAAGAGAAGAAACGATACATCCATTTCAAGACTTTATATTAGATCCCCATCAAGCTCATATTACATAAAGGAGACACTGTCTACACCTTTTGGGCCAATCAACCTGGTTACATTAAGAACATGAAAAGTTTTCACAAAAAGGGGAAAACTATCAAAATTTTGTGTCATGGAACAGAGCTCGTCAATCATGCCTCTTCTGTGCGCGAAATTTCTCCCCGCCTGCTTCGCGCACCCTGAGGTGTTATCATTTTTTGATCTTCTAACACCCTTTGTGCTTCGCGCAACTGCACGATCATATCTTGCGCTTCCCGAAGCTGCCTCTTGAGCTAGGTAATGTTCCCTTCACGACCTTGTGGTGCTGACACCTCAAGGGTCTTTGCCGTCAATTTCCATCTTAATTCTCAATTTTCCTGATAGAGTTCAACAATGGCGAGTTGTGCCTTCTCCAACTATTGAGTAGGCTCTCGAATGTTAGAACCTGAGGCATCAGTCCTCCTTGTTCTACTCCCGCTTCCCTGACTTGCGGTTTCGACAAGCTCTAGCCAGATAACTTGCATAAGTAACTCCTCGATGACTAATCTTGCGCACGACTCAATCGGGTTTTGGTTTTCCATAATTTCCTTATTCTTCTTGGGCCTTCCTCTCCTCCACGGTATTTGCTGTTGAGGAAGCATGGTTTCCAACCTGTGTCCTTCCAGCATAACTTCTTCCACGTCAGCCTCCGCACAGGGCAATACCATCGTTTAACACGAAGGTAGGAATCTACCTTTGAAGCCTCAGGAAAAATTGCTGCAAATAAGAATGAGTCCTAGGCATTTTGGGGCTCAAGCTTGGTGCTTCAGTTGCCTCGCAGGCCCCGTCTTTCATTTTGAGGAGTTCCCATGGTGCGACAACGTATCTTCCTTACGCCAGGGTGACTTGAAAAAGGTCCAAAGCGAAGAATTTGATCAGACTGGGTTCACGAGATGAACTACCAATAATGCATAAGATCGGCTGGTAAGTAGAACACATGCAAAACATCTAGAATTTATAATAGAGCATACAATGATTCGAAACATGTCAGGGAACACTAAATTCCTGGTGACGAGATGTTTTAAAGATTTTTGGTGTCACATTTGCGCGACGGGTATGATCTGGGGCGTGTGATATGTAGCCGATAGAGAGTTGCAGAGGGTGTGTGGTATGATCACCTCGATTTTTCTTTTAAATTCCGCAGCCTCCATGATGAGATGATGATGGTCGGTGCACTTGCTGATGCGACTTCTGTTTGAACAACTCGCTTCGACTTGAGGCACTGAACGACTTCCCTTATGACAGGATCCGACTCTTTTGGAACATACTCATACTTTCAACACATGTTTTGCTCTGACATCCTTTCCCGACCCCAAAGGCCAACCGACCACTGGTGCAACTTCGACTCTCATGTTTTCCGTACCTGATCTTTCATGCTATGGCACACAGATGTAACCCACCCTAACTAGAGAAAAAATGATGGCGCTAACATAAACAGTGCATGCAATTCGAAGGGTTGCAGAGATAACGTAAGTATCAAACAACAAGGTTTACGCAAGATTTACATGTATGCACCAATTTGGATTCTTCACGCTTACGTTTTTTACATATATTTTTCCAAGTGTTGTTCTATACGCAATCTCTAAATGATTTTAATTTTGATTGCAGTAAATATGCCTCCGACTATTGAGAAAAATTGGCTCAATAACCACGCTGAAAAATCTGAGAGAAATTGGATCAGAAAATCAACAAGGTGATGAAGGATATCGAACTCCCTGAATTCGAGACACCCGATGACTTTGACGACTTTCACGACATAGTCAAATCACACACCAAGCAAGATTCATTATGGGACGAAGAGCTAGAGAAGGTGACCAACACAATGCCATGACAGGTGCAACAATTTATGGAACACCCGATAAGAGCTCGGGCTGTGCTGCAACAATTAAGCGTTAGTCTAGTGAAATATCGGGCACATGCAGTAAATATCATAGAGATTTGCGTGGCTCCGAGGGAACAACATAGATTTCCATACGCCCACACCTGCGAGGAGCTGTTCATCAGTTGATTGGAGTATGATAAATGTCACCCTTTCAAAGTGATATCTTGAGATGACTGTTGGAAAACTGCCAAGAGAGCACACCACGTGGCGAATTCTATTTTGCTTAACTGCACTTTAGCCGTTATTTTTAGTTAATTTTATGTTATAAATAAGAGCATCGACTGATTAGTTAAGGGTCGATGGTTGTTGCAAGAAACTCTCATTTTTTGGTTTGTTAAGAATTATTTTTGAGCTACCCTTAATTGAGAAGTCCTTTTGGACTAGAGACAAAGATATATTTTCATGAATGGATGCTATAATGAGTAAGAACTATTAAATCTACTGTTAAGTTATTGATGCAATGTTTTACAGTTCGTTGCTTTAATGATGAAGATGAACCGTTGTGTTATTATGTGATGGATGATTAGAGTAGGTGAATTATTTTGCTTGCCATTATCTTATTGCATATGTGTTTTCTTTCTGATAATTAGTATATCAAATAGTAATTGGGTGCTCACATGGTTAACGTATTAGTACTAAGCCTATGCTATAAAATTGTCGTCTGCATGCTTGAGTAGCGGGTTATCCCAAGCTCAACCTCTTCCCCAGTAGTTAAACTTAATCCTGTTTGTTGTCAAGTTGGTTTATACCGGATTACATATTATATCGGTCCCACCTAAGAAAAAATACAAAATCAGAAAGTCCAAACCGAAGGAGAGGCCTTCAAAAGAAAATGTAAAGCCCATCGATTAATTGGCCAGATCGCAAGATCTGGAGAACCATTCCACCATTAAACGCTGTTGAGTCTAATTGGGCCTCGGTGGCGGGTTTGGTTCTTGCTGTTGAACTAAAGGGATTTAGGACCCATCAATAGGTAGCAGCTAGCAAAATAGGTGCTAGAGAAGCTTGTGCAATGGCTTCTTCAGGAACACTGCTCTGATACCATGTTGAATTTTTGAATTCTAGACTAGTTCACAACAACAGTAAATAATCAGGATCTCAAGAAGATTAACCAAGAACAAATTACAAAAAAAATGGGTCTTCTCATTTCTCCATAGGAAATTATCTTTGATTGCCACCCAACCATAGGCATCCTTAAGTGCCACCCCCGAGCATAGTATAGTAGTTATCCTGGGAAAATCTTCGACAGAAGGGGAGAAAACCCATCACCTTTTCTTATTGAGAAGATCCATGCCAAAGACAGAATAACCAAGAACAAACTCTATTCACTAGAGAAAACCAATAAGAAAGAATCCAACAATAACTCAACAATGTAAACCCTAGCCAAAGTGCTAGAGCACTAGTCCACCTCTAGCGCACCACCAAGACTGAGAGATATAAGACTTGTGCCTTCCTTCCTTCAGCAGTTGCAACTGCAACTCTCTTCCAAACTTGTGCTATGATATATGAGAGAGTGTGTCAAATGAGAAGGGCACCACCCTTATTTATACTGATCTGACCAATGGACTTTTCCAGTGGGGCTGACTTGTCCTTTCTGGAAATATATATTTACTTTATCTTTTTCTGGCAGGCCGACTTGACTTCTAGAGAAATATATTTCTTGTGGGGCTTCTTTAATTATTTCAATGGCATCCCTTTGATTTCTTGGTATATTCTTCTATAATAAAGGTTATCTCAGAGGTGAATACCTCCCGTAGTTACCAGAAACATCAACAAATTATCCTCCCTAGTACAACACATAGTACTCAATAGAATGAACTTGCTAAAAGGTTGAACTAGACCCTCTTAGAAAGAGCTAGGAGTATGATGGATGATACAACAATCAACAAGTGTCTTTGGGTAGAGGAAATTGCAACAACCAACTATCTATTTAAAGAAGTATCCCTCTTCTATCTTAGGCAACAAACGTACAAAAGAGGCACGAAGTGGGAGCAAGCCTTATGTCAAATACCTAAGGGTGTTTGGATGTGAGGTATACATGAACATTCCAAAGGAGAGCATTAATAAAGTGGATTTATTAAGTGTATATTTATTGAGTATATAGATGGAGCCAAGGGCTATAGACTATGGTTTCCTTCTCAACATAGGATTACACAGACACTACTATATTTGAATTCAAAACTTGATGTGAAATTTGTCATTTAAAATGTTGAACAAATATTGAACATTATTTTCTTAAATGTTGAAATGATGTCAATCTCATCATGTCGCTTATTCAATGTTTAAGATGTTAGAAAACACACAATAATCACATATTTTAAAAAGCAATGTAGAACCTTAGACATTGAATATCCGATGTTTAATCGACAACAAACTAATGTGAATGACTCAGGGAAATGTTAGATTAGTGATGAGATACCAATGGACATGTTGACTCTTCAATGTCAAATCGACATTTGAGACACTGAACAAAGATTCAATAAGTGATAACTAATTTCATTAAATGTCAAACAAGTGTCGAATAACCAATGCCTACTATTTTTTGGATTAAAAAAAATGTTTAGAGTTGGATAAGATAGTTTAAAAAGTAGTGTATAATCCTTAGATATTGAATATTCAACGTTGCATTGACATCAAACTAACCAAAAACAACAACCAAAAACAACAAGGATGCCTCGGGGGAATGTCATATTAGTGACAAGATATTAACGAACATGCTAAACCTTTGACATCAAATCAACATTTTCTATGTTGAACAAAGGTTGTATAAATGGTAGTTAATTTCACTAAACATCGAATAACTGATGCCTATTATTTTTGGGATTAAAAAAAGATATTCATAGATGGATCCATTAACATTAGATGTTAAATATATCCATAACATTTGATTCACATTATAATCATGCGATTCACATTATAATCATGCATCACACCATATGATTCTCATGCAATAGTTGGTATCAAGGAACATCATTATTTCATCATTATAATATTCTAACTAGAGTACAAAATCCAAAAATAGAACCTATTATCATGCTAAAACAAAGTAATAGTCCTGTTACATATTGGCAAGGAAGAATGATGAACTTAGTGGAAGACATTATGTTATTTGTCATTGTTTGAGGAAGTAGAGTAGGTAATGACATTGACATTATTATTTAGGTCGAATGGTGGTGCTTGTTTAGGCCAATTTCATCCAAAGTAGTTTTCCATGAAATCTAAATAGTAGAACATGCTCAAGTTGAAAGTTAGTCACACTGAATTGTCTCACTCGAGTCATCATTATTGGTGCTAGTATTATCTTTACAGTAAAACAAAGATGAAAAATAAATGACCATAGAAAAGAGACCTTGAGTTTATCCATGTCTAAACCAACAAAAAGGCACTATATATTGCACAATTGTTTGGAGTATTAGATTTCGTAGACATGCTTGGAATCACTAGTGTCCTTAGGTGCCTAATAGATCCAAGACTTGATCTATGCTAACGTGAATGGTAAATGAGGATGAGATTGAAACTGTTGGTTGATTATAAAGTCAAGCTCCAACTATAAATATAAATATGTTAGAGAAATATATGGGCTTGGAGGTTCGATAGTAGGGATGCATTATTGATATAGTTATTACTTTGTATAAGACAAGATGGGAATTGGGTGCCTCAACGACTTTTTTGGATAGATATTAATTTTTGAAATTTTGAGATACATGTTCCTTCTTATGTTCTAATGGTCACACTACAATAATTATGTTGTTTCTATATCCGTTTCTCATTCATCATAATAGATCTTTGTCTCCTATAAGCTTTTGGCAATGGGTCCTTTGAAATTTTTATAAACCTCATGAATTTTCTTTTGCATTGTTTTAATGATATTGTATCGATTTCTAATCTCTTTTATTCATTATTTCAATAGCTTCACCCAATTCCTTTTTTTTTAATGGGTATATCTCTAACTCAAACTCTTTTGCATAGTTTCATATTCTATCTTGTTTTTTTTTTTCCTTAGAAAAAAGTGTAATTTTATTCCTTTTTGTTTTGTCATTGTTTTCGGGTATTTGGCCATTCTATGCCATTGACTATTATTTGGACCACTAGGGATTAGAGGATATAGGGATCTATAAAAATTGAACATTCCTATATTTTTTCTTGAAGTGAGGCTTTTTCATTCAAGTCATATAGCTATCGAGGTTTGGCTTTTACCCAACAATTACTACAAAATTATAATTCATTCTCATCAGGATGTTACGTAACCATATTTTGTGTTTTCTAATGCCCAAGGCACTATTACATAGGTTTAACCTACACATTATGCCCAAAATGAATTGCAGACATATAAAATTAGCTCCATTTTCATTTTTTTGTAGTTCGATTTATGCTAATGTATATGACCTGGATTTATGAGGGAATGTAATGAAACACATAAATATGACAGAAACACATAGATATAGTAATACTCAATTTCTATTAAAGAATGAAATATGTAGATACTATAAAAATATAGAGTGAAATGAACTTGCTAGAATGGTGGTAGCTCATGTCTGAGAAGAGATGTGACTGGTACGCTCATTTGAAAGAATATTATTACAAATGAGGCCGAAAAGACTTTTTAACATAAAGTATCAATGATAAAACCCTAAACATCCAAAACCCTAACCACAAAAGATGAAACACCAATAGGTTTGTGGGCCCCGATGTGGTTAGTTGATACATCAACTTCTCGGGGGCGTAGCTTTTGCATATAATCATCGTTTGGGGCACACAATAGCTCTTTGGAAAGAACTATTCAAGGATTACAATTTTTGGCTAACCCCTAACCCTCGAATGTCCAAAAAACACAATTTAGGGTTTCAAAATGACCTCAAAAGTTTGGGACCCAAACAACTGTAGAAAAATTGCCAAGATGGAACACTGTGTTGTGAGCCGACAAAATAGGTGGGTGGCCACCAATGTCCACCTGGATCAATCCTCCCCCCTTAGAAATAAATGGTCCCCATTGCATCAAGCTCCCTCAAGAGATGGGGAAAATTTTGCTGAATTTGAACGTTGGTGAGCCACTTGCCTTGCTGAAGTAACTGTCCTCCTTGTACTTGGAATTATCCTGTTGAAGGATGTCATGAACATGTTGTTGGAGGTGTTGGATCCGTTCAACAAATATGACTGCATGATCTACCTTGGTCTGAGTGTGGAGGAATCTATTGGTGAAGATGTAGTAGGAATATTTAGATCAATGGGGGATAATGGAGGGAACCCCAAGCACACTTGAAAAGGGTTGTGTTCGACAACAAAGGTATTCCAATAGAGGACAAACACCTTTAGTAACCACTCATACAACCAGATCAAAGATCAACACAATGATGTTTTGACGTGGTAAAACCCCCACAGGGAAACATCCACGACCCCAACCAACGTGGTCACTTGGACCAATTTATTAATGCAAAAGAAAATATTACAAAGAGATTTATAAGATATTTTCTCACAATCGATCATTGGAAAATGGCCCTCCAAGCTCTTTAAATAAATATCATGGACCAATCAGGTGCTAAGACACATATCAATGTAATCGTTAAGATCGAGGATAATATGAACCATCAGATCACTCTATGTTAGGAACATATCGTGACCATCATATTACCTAACTACAAATGCATACTAACACATACCAAAGAAACATACTAAGAAACCCACTTTTACCTAACGACACATTAGACCAAGTTGATCTTAACTAACTCCTAAGTGTCTAAATATCATAACATCCCCCTTTAAGAAAATTTTGGGATATGATTGAAATATTTATAAAGGTGACACAATAGGAGAAGGAAGGAGGCATTAGAGCCTATCTCCCCTTAATGACAACTTCCTGAACTCCTAACATAGACCAAAGTTTGGAGAACTTCACTTCTGTAAGAGACTTTTTGAAAATGTCTGCAACTTGATCCTCTGTAGGGAAAAATAACACTTCAATAACTGGATCATGAATGAGTTTTCTAATGAAGTGCATGTGAAGTTCAATGTGTTTGTTGCACTGATGTTGAATTGGATCTTTGGCAAGCTTGATGACAGATTTATTTTCGCACGAGAGGGTGGTCAGATGCTGCTGTTGGAATTGAAACTCTAAAAGGATCTGTCAAAGCCATAAGGCTTCCTAACTTTCATTAACCGTTGCTTGATACTCTGCTTTTGATGAAGAAAAATAAATAACCTTTTTTTTCTTACATGCCGAAGTGATAGGTCTTGAACCAAAGATGAAAACATAACCTATAGTAGAATTTCAATCATTAGGGTCACCGACCCAATCTGAATCATTGAAACCAACCAATAAAGGAGTCCCCCTTGAACTGTAATGTATCTCGAACTGAACTGTACCCTGAACATACCAAATTGTCCTTTTAGTTACTTTCCAATGACTTTCACGGGGTGTTTGCATATAGTGGGAAACAATACCAACAAGAAAGAAAATATCAGGACGAATATGACTCAAATATAAGAGGCTACCAACTAACTGACAATACAAGGTGGCAACAACTTTGGAAGAAGTACAAGTGGTGACAAGTTTGAGTCTAGACTGGAAGGGAGAAGGGGCTGGTTTAGAGTCTTTCATGTGAAAGAGACGAAGAAGGTCACAAGCATACTTACATTGGGAAAGAAAAATTCCTTCCTTGGTTTGCAAAACTTGGAGGCTAAGGAAATAATGGAAATAACCTAAGTCGATCATTTCAAATTTCTTCTTAAGGTTGATTTTCACATGGGTTAAAATTTTAGGGTCACTACCAGTGAGGATAAAATCAACAACATAAATAACAAGGATTATGAGATGGCTTCCTACTTTCTTGGTATAGACATTAGGGTCAGAATGACATTTAGAAAATCCAATGTTAAGAAGAAAGATGTCCATTTTGGCATACCAATCTTGAGGAGCTTGCTTAAGACCATAAAGAGATTTCTTAAGGCGAAAAACAAAGCTAGAGTCATTCTAGACATAGCCAGGAAGTTGTTCCTTGTAGATTTCTTCTTTCAAATCCCCATGCAAGAAAATGGATTTAACATCCATTTGATGGACCTCCTATTTATGTGAGGATGCAAGGGATAAAACAAGGTGGATGGAATTTATTTTGTTTACAGGGGAAAATGTTTCATTATAGTCAATGCCTTCAACTTGGGAGAATACTTTGGCAACTAAGTGAGCCTTGTGTCTTTCAACACTTCCATCTGATGCATACTTAGTTCTCTAAACCCATTTACATATGACAGGTTTTTTTCCTTTCAGAAGAGGTAGAATATCCCAAGTATCATTTTTACATTAAAGAACAATACTCTTCATTCATTGTTGTATCCCAATCTAGATGACCTAAAGCTTCTGCAAATGTTTCTAATCACGTGTCTCTAAAACTTGAGCCAAAACAGAAGAGGCTCACTGGAACTATGAACGTGTTTGATGGTGATATGAAGGATCACTGACAAGATCACCAACTACTTCTCGTATTGAATTGAAACCATCTAGGAAGCAATGGTGCTGGTGCTGGTGCAGTTTCATGTTCAATGAGCTCATATGGAGGAAGGTGAACAGGCAGAGGTGGATTTTCATCCTCACCGTCCTCATTTGAAGAAGAAGAAACTAGAATAGGAATAGAAGAAGGAACAAACACTAAAGATGGATCGCAGGCCGTAGATGACACAAATGCCAAATTAGGCTCATAGACAAAGAGATTTTCATCAAATTTAACATCTCTTCTAATAACATTTTCATTGGAATGAGGTTGAAGAAGCATGTAACCTTTGACATCTTCAGAATGTCCAACAAAAGTACACTTCTCACTTTTAGGATGTAAAACTTTAATTTTTTCATCAAGAATGTAAGCCCATGCTACACTGCCAAATACACAAAAGTGGCTTACATATGGCTTAATTTTATTCCATGCTTCTTTCAGTGTTATATTTTTAAGAGTCTTTGTGGGAGTGCGATTTACTATGTAATTTGCATAGTTAATGGATTCTTCCCAATACTTTAGACTTAATCCCTAGATTGGATCATACAATTAGCCATTTCTTTTAATGTGCGGTTCTTTCTCTCAACAATACCATTTTGCTGTGGTGTATATGGAACAATGTGTTGCATTTGGATGCCTTGTGTAGTGTAGTAACTTGTGAAATTGTTGTTCACATATTCACCTCCATTATCTGTTCTTAACCTTTGAAGTTGATGTCTAGATTGTTTTTCTACAAGGGCATTGTAGGACAAAAACTTGTTAAACACTTCGCTCGTAATTTTGAATAAGTAAACCCAAGTGCATCTAGAAAATTCATCAATAAAAGTTAAGAAATACTTGCACCCATAAAAAGGAGAATAAAGTGGACCACACAAGTCACTGTGAACAAGCTACAAAGGGGTTGAGGTGTGCCAAGAGGCACGTTTTTCAAAACTTTCCTAATGATGTTTGGCGAGAACACAACTGACACAAACACCATCTCTACAAGAAGCAAGAGGAAGACATGTCACCATCTGTTGATTTCATAGTTGCTGCAATGAGAGATAGTTTGGATTACCAAAATGCTCATGCCGAAGTTTTCTTAAGTTATCACTATGAGCAACAAAAAATTATGGAAAAGATGATGACCCAAAGTTGTCAAACTTGTAGAACCTGGTAATATCATCAACAATTCTAGTTGTGAGAACATGCGTAGGATATTTTATATCTTTGATTACAACTTGGTGAGGTGAAAACTCTATGGTTTTACCTTCACCTGAGTGAGTGATCTGATTTACTGATCGAAGGTTGCAGGAAAGACTTGGAACACATAATACATCATTGAAATGACCATTATCTACCTGAACTATTATAGACCCTACAACACTAAGAGACCTATCATCACCAACAAATATTTTCTTGGTGTTACATTCATTTAAAGCATAAAATATGGCTTTATCCTTATCCATATGATAATATGTTCCAGAATCAATAAGCCACTCATCAAAAGAACAAGTAGAAGTTTTATTGAAGGAGAAACTAGAAGCAGAAAGTGCATGTCCATGAGAATAATAATAATAATAATTAATATTGATGTTGTGCTTATTCATTGCTACTTCTAAATCTTCCATCTTAAAACATTTGGACTCCACATGACTATGTTTCCCACAAAATTTGCAATGTCTGTCACCATTCTTCTTACTTTTAGAATTTTCTCTTTTGTCACCATTAGGAGCAGAAACTGGATGAGAAGGTTTGACACCCTTGATTTGCTTGTTGTTGTGGCAAGGATGTTGCTTTTTGGGATTTTTGGATTTATCTTTTTGCTAGACTACTAAGGCTTTGTTGGAGGTACCTGTAGTGCTGATCACTCCAAGTTGCATAAGATTATCTTACTCTCGAATCAGAGCATCACAAAAGGAATCAAGAGAGGGTTTTTTTTATAAGCACCCCCTAGAGATTCTCTGGTGGCATAAATGTAGATACAAAAATAGAATATGCACTACCAAGCTTAGCAAGAATGCCATATATGCATTGATCTTTCGATAGATCTATTTTGCATTCTATACATAACCATCTAAGTGTTTTGAACTTAGATAGGTAATATTCAGTACAAGGAAAATAATTTGGACTTAAGGTCATTAATTTATTCTCTAACCGGTGGGCTCGAATAATATTGTGTTTACCAAACACAGCTTCAAGATTTTCCCAAAAATAATAAGGGTCATCAATTCCTTGAAGGTGAAATCTTAAATCAGTAGAGATGGACATTCCAATCAGTCCACATGCTTCGTCATTCTTATTGCTCGATTTGACTTTCTTTTCATAATCAATGGGTTCTAGTTCTTTCCCCAAGGTAATTTAGTATAATTATTTACTTAATATATCCTCCATATGGGATTTTCATGAGAAGTAGTTGGCACTGGTAAGAAAAATATCACTGGGATATTTTATACTAAAATATGAAAAAAATATGAAACTTATAGTATGGATGGAAAGATCTCAAAAAAATAGGTCGTTTAAAAAAAAACGACACTGAAAACAGACTTCGAATATGAAAGTTATGCCCTTTTGAAAAAAGGCATAAACAATAACCAGAGAGCCACATGGAAAGTAGAAGTTGGTCCATGTGGTGATGCTCCTCATAACTGTGCATATAAACTCACTTTTAAATAAGTTACTTATGAAGTGACCCACTTTTATAGAATAAACAAGAATCACTTTTACAATGAAGTTACTTTGTAAATGAAAGCTACATGCAAAATAACTTAAAATAAAATATTAAAGTCATTTAATAGTGATTCACTTTTATAAGTTAAGTGAAATACACTTTACAATGGATCCATGAACTTTTTCAAAAAATGTAACAAAAAATAGACTCAAACTCAAGACCTCTCACTTAATAAAAACAAATTTTAACTAAGTGAGCTAGTGCAAAGAACATTATATTGTTAAAGAGGATTGAGGGTGTTGTTGTTATTGTGGAAGATGACCTTGGAGAGCATGCTCATAAAAATTCTTTTCACACAAGAATTTTGTTTTGGTTCTCAATGAAAACAAGGGTTAGATCTCGGCTAGCTTACCTGGAAAATGAAAAATTTCCCTCTGTTTCTGATTTATCGAGATCACACAGAGCGCATGCCAAATAACATACATAGATAAAAAAACCCTTTCCGCTCTATTTTTGTTTTTTCGAGATCGCACAGAGCATTGGGAAAAGAGCATATGCAGATAAAAAAGAGTAGCAACTTGGAAATAAAAAAATAGAAAACCGAAATATTATCTTTGCAAAAATTTAAAAGGGCGTATTCAGGCTTTATACCTCTAGATCTGATTAAAATGGCCATATTATTGGCAAACATGAACCTTTTCGAGTGAAACAAAAAGAATTCCCAACTGAAACGAGTGCTCCATACGCAATGGGATAGTCCTCGTAGCCCATAAATGTATGGAAATGAAAAAAACTAGATATGCAACAACACGACTTCACAATCTCAATCTATAAGGAGAGAGGGTCTTCAAATGCACTTTGATACCATGTTAGACAACATAGGTATTCCAACAGAAGACAAACACCTTCAATAACCACTCACACAACTAGATCAAAGATCAACACACCGATGTTTTGACATGGTAAAACCCCTACAGGGAAACATCCATGACCCCAACCAACGTGGCCACTTGAAGCAATTTATTAATGAAAAAGAAAATATTACATAGAGATTTACAAGAGAGTTTCACACAATCGATCATTGGAAAATGATCCTCCATGCTCTTTAAATAGATATCATGGACCAATCGGGTGTCAAGCCACAAATCAATATAGACATTAATATTGAGGATAACATGAACCGTCAGATTACTCTATATCAGGAACATATCAGGATCGTTATATCACCTAACTACAAATGCATACCAAAGAAACAAACCAATAAAGACACTTTTACCTAACAACACATTAGACCAAGTTGATCTTAACTAACTCGTAAGTGTCTAAATATCCTAATAGGTTGTGACTAATAGAACTATGAAGGGATCTGTTATAGATTTGCTTGACTTGGTAGTGCAGAGGCACCCCCGTAGGTGAAGTAGAAATATCTTTGTGCTCTTCTACAATCTTTCCGATCTGCTTCTATTGTATAGAAAGGTCTTGAGCCGAGGTTGTGGCGGTCACAATGATCTTCTGTTCACCTTCTGACTGGATCACGAAGAGGATAAACTTTGTGGTCTGAGAGATTACTTTGTGGCACTATTTTGTCAAGATTAATGAAATGGTAGTAGTCAGAACTACCTCTGGTACCTTGTAGATATGACCCTCCAGAGTAACAATGAAACTACGGGGTCGAGTCTCATAAACAATGTGACGCTTCCACATATATGGTTGTCCTAAAAAAACATCACATACTTCCAGAGGGGTAACATCATATAGTACCTCATCCTTGAAGGTATTGATGCTGTAGGACATGCGACACTGCTGGCTTTCACGAAGATCTCATCCTTTGCTAAGCCCCCTGGTGTTGTATGGCTATGGGTGTGGTGTTGTCGACAACTCCAATTGCTTGCCGACCTCTTCTGAGATTAGGTTATTTTGGCTTATGCTATCAACAATGTAATGCAATGGGTTCTCCTTCACCCACATTTGTGAATGGAAGAGGTTCTCCCATTCCTTAGGCTCCTCTAGTTGGATTGTTGTGGTCATGATGGTAGCAGTGGGTTTTGCATCGATGATCTGTTTCCTTTTATTGTGTTCTAAATCAGAGTTTGAGTTGGGGTTTGCATTTTTTTCTTTGAACTTGACCACTTTTATCGCACAGTTTGTAGCTGGGAAAAAAGCTATAAGATTGAAGGCCAAACTGGTGTAACAGGAACCTATCCCACCCAATGTCACCAAGATGGGGAGGTTATTTATCTTTAGGGAGGTTAGGCCCAGGGGAGACATCCCCAGTGACCTGTGGTTTTGAAGAGGAAAAAGGCTAATAAGACCAAGATAAGGTTTTCCCCTTCACAAGTTGATGCAGGAGCATCGTTGGCAAGCGCACAGAGGCGGGAGCACTCAACACGTGAGAGTTCTTCCAGAAATTCAATGTGGGCAGTTACAACCGATTTCAAAGTCCGCCTCAACTTAGCACCGGAATTCACCTTTAGAGGCACGCTTGAACTGGTGCCGAATTTTACCCTTTGAGGCAAGTTTTGAAATTGTAAACAGAGCAGGAGTTTCCACTTTGGCTCTGGAATGCGACTGAACTAAAATAGCGTAGGATGAATTTTAGAGTAGGCAAGTAGACAGGGGAAACCCTAGAAACATTTTTGAGTTATGTAGAAGTTTGTACACACAGTTAGAGAGAGCTAGAATACAGAGAGAAATTAGCTGTAAGAGAGAACTGCGAGTTAGCATGAGATCTCAGTGTTTTGAGTTATTGTAATTTTGAATGTATTCTATAGCCATTGGGCACTTGTGAATATAACAGAATGGAAAATTGATCCAAATGTATGGTGTGTGGACTGTGTGCATTTTCCTGTCATTTCTGTTTACATGAACAAGTGGATGGAACTGTGATTTTTTTTTTTCAGTTTCAATTGTTTCTCTTCACTGAAGCTCTGCAAGGTGTGCATCGAGCGAGGAGAGAACATCAGGAGATAGGGAGGAATCTCTTTATGAGAAATCCCTTGGATCCGAGCTATTGGAATCCCTTAGACATAAGGAGTGTGCGGGAATCCGAGGCCTACACAAGGCGAAGCTCAGGAGGGATAACGCTTCGGAAAGTGTTATCGAAATCCAGGGACTCATTCCCTGGAAGGAACGAGGACCGAGTCTTCGAAGACTTAGAAAATATTCTAAGTCTGGCGTGAGTAAAAGACCAGGAGGAAGAACGCCTTTGAGCATTGGATCGCAGTGGAGAATCGCGTGAATCGTCCGATTTGAGGTAGGAGCACAAACTTTAACACTGTGTAGATCCCAGAGAGAAGATATCGAAGATCTGAACGGACGATGGAGAACTCTCGAGGAGAGTCACGAAATACCGCGAGCCATTGGATCAGGTGGAGTTGCGAGGAGGTCAGTGGTGGGGAAGATATCTGACTGTAGATATGGAGGGCGTTGTGAGCCATTGATCAAGCGCCTTGATTTTTCGACGTTTCATCATTTTGGTATTTCGGTAACCGAGAACCCGAAAGACAGAGGAGCGAGATCCTTGCATCATGATTCCTCGAATTGCAAAACCTCGAAAGAACGAGTGCCAAGGCATTTCGGTAACCGTTAATTCAAAAGACACAGGAGTAGGATCCTTGCATCATGATTCCCTGAATCGCGAAACCCCGAAAGAACGAATGCCAAGGTGTTTCGGTATTTTGACAACCGATAATTTGAAAGACAGGGGAGCGAGACCCTTGCATCGTGATTTCCTGAATCGTGAAACCCCGAAAGAATGAATGCCAGGACATTTCGGTACTTTGGCAACCGGGATTTCCAAGGAGCTGAGATACCCCTTGCATCTAGGTTTCACAAAACGTGAAAACCCGAAAGAATAGGCACCAGGACGTTTCGACATTTCGGCCACCAGGGATTCAAAGGGAAAAGGGACGGGACACTTGACTTGTGAAGCTCCGGTCCCCGATAAGCACCCTTTTTTTATTAGCGCAAGGTCACGGCTCTTGATCGTGTGCTATGGGAGCTCACGGTTGGTGCTTGGAAAAACCAACTGAGCATTTGTGGGGGACCTATGTGTTCATTTCGAAGGGTTCCAGTTTGGAACCAGAAGAGCCATTTCGGCTCCCGAACGAGAAGATCCTAACCGGGAGGTTGCAAAACCTTGAGGAGGGATAGGGGGTTTGCATCAGGTGGTATCAGAGCCTAAGTTCTTCATCTGTAGACTTCAGGCGAGAGAAAAAGGAGGAGACAAAGAACTTGAAGATTTACTCTATGTGTGACAGGTAGTCAACATAATGCCGCCAAGAAGCCAAGAGCTGCATTTAGCCAACCGTGCTGTAGAGAGGGATATGTGAGATTTTCGTGCCCAATTAGAAATAATGGAAGCAACACAGAGAAGAGAACTTGACGTTGGTGATGTTAGTGATGCAGAAAGTGAAGAGGTTGAGGTTGAAGAAGCTACATGAGAGGATGTTGTAGAAGAATGTTTGTTGAGAGCAATTGCCAGATTGGGGGGCAGAGCTAAGATAGAGGTCCCCATGTATGAGGGAAATCTAGATGATGAAGAACTGTTGAACTGGATAAGGTCCATGGACAAACACTTCGACTATGAAGATGTCAATGAGGAGAAGAAGGTGAAGCAGATAGTCACCTGGCTAAAAGGGCATGTAGCACTGTGGTGGGATGAACTGCAGGCTGAGAGGAGAAGTAAAGGAAAATAGAGGATAAAGAGTTGGGATAGGATAGTAGCCAAACTGAAGGCTAAGTTCATACCCAAAGACTACCAGATCAATCTGTTCAGGAAGCTACAGAACCTGAGACAGAAAGGGATGATAGTCAAGGAGTACACCGAGGAATTCTACCGGCTGAACATCAGAACTGGACAAAGGGAGAGAGACAAAGAGAAAGTCGCCAGATATATAAATGGCTTGAGATATGAGATCCATGATGAGCTCAACATGGTGTCAGTCAGAACTTTGGAAGATGCTTATCAGTTTTCACTGAAGGCAGGGGAGAAGCTGGCCAGAAAACATAACCAATGAGGAAGAGGTAAAGGCTCGATCCCAAGCAAAAGCAAGGGATTTAACCGTGACAAAGCACAACAGTCTAAGGACGAGGCTAAGAAACCATGCAATCATTCAGAATGAGGAGGAAGTTCATGAGGGAGACATAGTGGTGGAAGAAACTCTTCTAGAGGAAGAGGTAGAGGAGGAGTAAGGTCCTATAACTGTGGAAAGATAGGGCACATGTCTTGGGAATGTCCCAAGAAAAAGAAAGAACGAGGAGAAGCTCACATTTCAGAAGCACAATGAAGAGATGTTGAGGCAAAAGGAGTAGAGGATGGAGCATCCCTGATGTTGAGAAAATTTCTCTTGAAGCCAAAGGCAGAAATTGAAAAACCAGTCCAGAGAAACAGTCTCTTCAGGACAGTTTGCAAGACTAAGGACAAAGTATTCAAGGTGATCATTGATAGTGGGAGTACTGACAACCTAGTATCCACATAGATGGTGGAGAAATTGGAGCTGAAGACAACTACACATCCAAGGCCATACAAAGTCTCATGGATTCAAAAAGGACACCAGGTAATGATCACTAAACAATGCCTGGTTGAAATTAAAATAGGAGGATATAAAGATGAAATCCTATGTGATGTAATTCCCATGGATGTATGCCACATTCTGTTGGGAAGACCATGGAATTTTGACAGAAATGTCATTCACGATGGAAGGAAGAATACATATACATTGGAGAAGAATGGTAGGATGTATATGTTGCTGCCAATGGAGGAGAAGAGAATGAAAGAGGAAGCCAGCGCAAACATACTTCTCATGAGTGGGAAGGAACTCCTAAAATAAGTCAAGGAAGAACATGAGATGTAGTTCGCTATGGTGAGGAAGCCCAGAGTCATCCTTACGAGTACATCAATGGATGATTTACCTGAAGAAGTTCAGGAGCTGCTGGATAATTTTGCTAATATAGAATGTGCACAAAGAAAGATGGATGATGGAGAATGTGCACAGATTCGAGATCCATCAACAAGATCACAATCAAGTACAAATTTCCTTTACCAAGAATGGATGACTTAATGGATTTCTTAAGTGGAGCAAATTTCTTTTCCAAGATACATCTGAAAAGTGGATATCACCAGATCAGGATGAGAGAAGGTGATGAATGGAAAACAACCTTTAAGATGAATAAAGGTCTGTATGAGTGGATGGTTATGCCATTTGACTTAACAAATGACCCGAGTACTTTTATGAGGTTGATGAATGAAATTCTGAAAGATTTCATTGGCAAGTTTGTAGTTGTATATTTGGATGATATACTAATCTTTAGCAGGACTAAAGAGGAGCATTTGAGGCACCTAACGCTAGTAATGAGGAGGCTACAGTAGGAGAAGCTGTTGATCAATTTTAAGAAGTCCTCTTTTATGAAGACAAAACTCATTTATTTGGGTTTCGTGATCTCTTTGAATGAACTAAAGCTGGATCCAGAGAAGGTGAAAGCGATCAAAGAATGGCCGTCACGAAGGAGCATGTTCGAGGTAAGGATCTTTCATGGTTTAGCAAGTTTTTATAGAAAGTTCATTAGAGACTTCAGTGGGATTTTTTCACCCATGATGGATACATTAAAGAAGCAACACAAGTCTTTTAAATGGACAGAGGAGGCCAAAAAGAGCTTCAATATACTGAAGGAGAGGATAACAGAATGACCAATTCTGGTCTTGCCTATCTTTGGGAAGACATTTCAGGTAAGATGTGACGCAAGTGGAGTTACAATAGGAGCAATTCTGAGTCAGGACAATCGACCTGTTGCCTATTTCAGCGAGAAGCTGAATGAGACTAAGAGGAAATACTCCACATACGACAAAGAGTTTTATGCCATAATTCAAGCTTTGAAGAAATGGAGGCATTACCTTGTCCCACAAGAGTTTGTCTTGTATAGCGATAACCAAGCTTTGCAATTCATAATCAGACAGGAAAAACTGAATCAAAGGCATGCAAAATGGGTTGAATTTATGCAAAATTTTACTTTTGTCATAAAACATATTGCTGGGAATGCTAACAAAGTTGCTGATGCGTTAAGTAGGAGATGTTTGATCATGCAGGAATTCTAGGTGGAGGCCTTGGGGTTTGAACACTTTAAGGATATGTATTGTGATGATACAGATTTCAAGGAGGCCTACGAAGCATGTACAAGCCCTGTACTGAGAGATAGAAGTCAGTGGATAGAGTATATGGTTCAGGAAGGATTGTTGTTCAGAGGAAATCAATTGTGCATACCAAGATGCTCAATGAGGGACAATCTTCTGAAGGAGAAGCATAGTGAAGGATTGGCTGGACATTTCGGCCATGATAAGGTGTTTGCACAGTTGATCAGTTCATACTATTGGCCAAGTATGAGAATAGAGGTGATAAAATTTGTGAATAGATGTAGGATTTGCCAACATGCAAAGGGGAAAAGACAGAACACTGGATTGTATCAACCATTGCCAATACCAGAGAGGCCTTGGGATGCAATAAGCATGGATTTCATGTTGGGATTTCCAAGAACACAAAGGGGATTCGATTCCATATTTGTGGTGGTGGATAGATTTTCAAAGATGGCACATTTCATCCCATGCCAGAAGACCAGTGATGCAACACATGTTGCAAATATGTTTTTCAAAGACGTTGTGAGACTTCACGGTCTACCTAGGAGCATTGTCTCAGACAGAGACACAAAATTTGTTGGTCACTTTTGGAGGACGCTGTGGAAGAAGATGGGGAAAAATTTGTCCTTCATCTTAGCTTATCACCCTCAAACAGATGGGAAAACTGAAGTGGTAAATAGAAGTTTGGGGAACTTATTAAGGAGTTTAGTTACTGAACATCATAACCAGTGGGATCAGATTCTGCCACAAGTAGAATTTGCATACAATGACTCACCAAACAGGAGCACTGGAAGGAGTCCATTCCAAATACTCTATGGAATGTAACCCCGGGGAGTGTCTGAGTTAAGGGACTTGGAAAAGGGAGAGATCAGAAGCACTGGAGCAGAGGATTTTGCTGTTGAAATGTAGAGACTCCATAGTCAGATCAAAGAAAAATTACAAATTTATAACCAGAAATATAAGCACAGAGTTGATCAACATCGCAGGGAACTTCAATTTGAAGTGGAAGATCATGTTTTAGCACATCTCAGGAAGGAAAGGTTCCCTAGGGGAACATATAACAAATTGAATATGAAGAAGATAGGACCCTGTAAGATCTTGAGAAAGTTTGATGTAAACGCCTATGAGATCGAGCTACCAGATGGTGTGGGTATTTCACCCATATTCAATGTCTCAGACCTGTACCCTTACAGGAAAGATGACACAGAAGGGTCAGAAGATCAAGGAAAGATTCAGTGGGAGAAACAGATGCTTGTGGTAGAAAAATCGCAGATGGAGAAAATTGTTGATCAGAGGATTGGCAAGAAGACCAGGAGAAAGACTTCTTTTGAATATCTGGTCAAATGGAAAGGACACCCAATCGAAGATGCCAGTTGGGAAAACAAAGCTACTATCAAGAAGCAGGGAAAGTCAGTAGAGGAGCTCATGGACAGGAGTCCATGAATTTTTGTCAAGGGGAGTATGATGCAGGAGCATCGTTGGCAAGCTCACAGAGGTGGGACCACTCAAAACGTGAGAGTTCTTCCAGAACTTCAACGTGGGCAGTTACAACCGATTTCAGAATCCACCTCCACTTAGCGCCAAAATTCACCTTTAGAGGCACGCTTGAACTGGTGCCGAATTTTACCCTTTGAGGCAAGTTTTGAAATTGTAAATAGAGCAGGAGTTTCCACTTCGGCTCTGGAATGCGACTGAAATAAAATAACATAGGATGAATTTTAGAGTAGGCAAGTAGCCATGGGAAACCCTAGAAACATTTTTGAGTTATGTAGAAGTTTGTACACACAGTTAGAGAGAGCTGGAATACAGAGAGAAATTAGCTGTAAGAGAGAACTGTGAGTTAGCAGGAGATCTCAGTGTTTTGAGTTACTATAATTTTGAATGTATTCTGTAGCCATTGGGCACTTGTGAATATAACAGAATGGAAAATTGATCCAAATGTATGGTGTGTGGACTGTGTGCATTTTCCTGTCATTTTTGTTTACATGAACAAGTGGATGGAACTGTGAGTTTTTTTTTCCAGTTTCAATTGTTTCTCTTCACTGAAGCTCTGCAAGGTGTTCATTGAGTGAGGAGAAAACATCAGGAGATAAGGAGGAATATTTCTGTGAGAAACCCCTTGGATCCGAGCTATCAGAATCCCTTAGACACAAGGAGTGCGTGGGAATCTGAGGCCTACACAAGGTGAAGCTCAGGAGGGATAACACTTCAGAAAGTGTTATCAAAATCTAGGGACTCATTCCCTAGAAGGAACGAAGAAAGAGTCATCGAAGACTTAGAAAATATTCTAAGTCTGGCGTGAGTAAAAAATCAAGAGGAAGAACGTCGTTGAGTGTTGGATCACGGTGGAGAATCCCACAGACCATCCGATTTGAGGTAGGAGCACAGACTTTAACACTGTGTAGATCCTAGAGAGAAGATCTCGAAGATATGAATGGACGGTGGAGAACTCTCGAGGAGAGTCGTGAAATACCGTGAGCCGTTGGATCAGGTGGAGTTGCGAGGAGGTCAGTGGCAGGGAAGAGATCTGACCATAGAGCTGGAGGGCATTGTGAGCCATTGATCAAGCGCCTCGAGTTTTCAACATTTCGACATTTCGGTATTTTGGAAACCGGGAACTCGAAAGACAGAGGAGCGGGATCCTTGCATCACGATTCCCCGAATCGAGAAACCCCAAAAGAGTGAATGTTAGGACATTTCGATACTTTAGCAACTGGGATTTCCAAGGAGCTGAGATATCCCTTGCACCTAGGTTTCGTGAAACGTGAAAACTCGAAGTAATAGGCACCGAGACATTTCAGCATTTCGGCCACCAGGGATTCAAAGGGAAAATGGACAGGACGCTTGACTTGTGAAGCTCCGGTCCCCGATAAGCGCCCTTTTTGTATTAGCACAAGGTCACGGCTCTTGATCGTGTGCTGTGGGAGCTCACGCTTGGCGCTTGGAAAAGCCAACTAAGCATTTATGGGGGACCTGTGTGTTCGTTTCGAAGGGTTCCAGTTTAGAACCAGAAGAGCCATTTTGGCTCCCGAACCAGAAGATCCTGACCGGGAGATCGCGCAACCCTGAGGAGGGATAGGGGGTCTGCATCAAAATTCACCACCAAATGGATAATCCCAGCTAAACAACCAATAATAAAGTAATTCCCCAATGAAGAACACCTGCCTAGAACAAAGAAACAACAAACTGATATATGCAAATTATATTTCAATGGGTTAGTACTTCATAAGACTATCTGATAAATATATATGAGCAATGTAGCAATAAGTGTTGACGAAGTCAATGTTTATTAATAGCAATGAAAAGATATAACACTTCACCAATAAATATTGGAACAATGTTGCATTCAAGGTAACCAATCAACACTTTATTCAATTAATGCCTAAAAACACCATTCAATTACTCATAAAGTAAAACGTTGCTGCAATAAAAATGAAATATCCAATGATGACATCAACAACTTAGGGTTAGTAGGTTAGGGTTTTAAATTCGAGGAATTTAGAGAGTTGTTTGATCAGCTTCACTTCAACGATAGAGGAATTTCAGATTAATGCCTTAGGGTTTAATGGAGTCATAAGTGAAGGACGTAAAGGTTGAAGGATGCAAGATTTCAAGGACTAGAGGGAAGAGTTTTGAGGTGTTGCAAAGGCAAAGCCTCAAAATCAAAACCCTAGGGGAGAGAGGCTCACTCTGGTGTTACTAAAGCAAGGCCTCATGGTCTCTCCTCCTTCCCGGAAAAACAACTAGCTCAAGAATAAAATATAACCAAAACAAGAGGGTTTTATGAGGTGAGGTGTTGCTACAGCAAAGCCTTTCAGCAAACCCTAGAAAGAGTACAGACCTAGTGTAGTAGACCTAGGCCAGGGACGTCTCACTCTTCTTGGCTTTTAATTGGTACGGCTAGCAAAGAGGAAGAAGAAATATGAGTGTAGCTACGACTAGGCTCTTTCTTCCTTCTTCAATGGCTGAAAATTTCTCTATCAGGGGACATGAGACAAGGACCTACTTGTGTGCTTATCACCTAGGGATTTGATTCAACAAAAATCATAAATACATGCAAGAAATTAAACTACAACCATTCATTCAAGAAGTTTTGCTGAAAAATACTTACAATTCACCAAGAAATAACCATGCAAACCCTAGTTGTAACACCTTCCTTAAAGAGAAACACCATAAATGCCAAAAATCACTTCCTTCAATAAGTGCACATCACTTAATCCATCCAAATACCCAAGAGAGGGTGCCAATTTCAGACCTCACTAATTGTGAGTAAGTTGTGATGAAAAAATGAGAGTTAAAATCCCTCATTTATACAAAACCTTCACCTAATTTTACATTTAGGTCAGGTAAAAAGGCTGACAAGGCCATAATATCAAATCACACTATTTTTACATTAATATGTCAAGTTAAACCCCTAAATCAAGCTGAAAGGAGAGTAAAGTCCCCTCCAAAGGAAACATTATCCCTTCTTAGGGTAGATGGGGTGTCCTGGAGCAAAATGTTAGCCCTCCCTGGGATTCTCCAACCTGCTACACGTGCCACTGCTACCGAGTCTGACTACCCCAAATGTCCATGATGCTGGGTGATGTCCTAGGCCTCTAAAGGCCAACGTTCCACTAAGAAAGGGTCATCCCCCCTAGGTCAAGCTGTGCCGGGGTGCTTATGGTGGAATGTTCTCTTCTTCTCTGGTGCAAAGCCCTTGATCCATCTGTGTCCTGTCTCTGTCCCCTGATGGGGTCTCAACATCCATCTGGTGGGCTCTTCATCCCCATGGAGGTCTGAATTGATCATATCCCCATGTGTATTGGTCCAAATGGTACCTGTTCGTCGAGCATGGTCCTGCACATCAAAGGCTATGCCCTCCGTGGGCTCATCAGTCATAGGGATCATAGAAATGTCAATCACATCTCATCATCAATATTATTAAACATATGCATAAAATCCCTAATACATCTGTCAATAGCTCAAAGACGTTACACAAGCATGCTATACAAATCTGGGAGAAAAGACAAAAAGTCCTATTGGGCTAGTGCCCATTGGAAAAGGAGAGTTCCCAGGAGAAACCTCATCAAAACCATGTGAGTGGGTGATGTGGTCAGGGGAAGTCCAAGAATGTGGGTGCAGTGACGACCAAGGATGCAAAGTGTTACCTATGGGCACCTTTGTAGAAGGTGAGCTATATCATTCATGGATGCATTCTTTCCAAGCCCAATCTTGCCTTTCTTCTTTTATTGATTTTCTTTTTCTTTTTGTTCAAGAGATAATCAGGGGACACTGCCCTGGTGTGGTGACCAGTGGTGGCAACGTTACCCATAAGTACTTTCATAGAAATGAAAGGTTGGCTCGTGATGAGATCCCCTTTCCCTTGGCCATGCAACCAAGAGTCACTTCCTTGGCGTGGTAACCAGGTGGTGGCAATGTCATACTGCTAGGTACCCATGGACCTAATAGGCTGGCTCATGATGAGACCCCCTATCCTCTAACTAGGTCTTGTTTTATTATTTTTCCAGGTCCCTCTTGTTTCTTGCTAAGAATCCTTTTATTGCTTTCTCGGGGATCCCTGGGTGAAGCATCTCAAGGTTTAATTCTTAGGATTTTATCTTTTACCAACTTACTTTTACCTTCTGAGCCTTTAGCCCCTTCTTCCCACGAGGAAAGGTGCAATCCTTAAAGTAGGTCAACCCAATGCTTGGACAAGGGGAGTGGGACAAATGAGTGGGAAATAAGATGAAATAGTGGTGTTATGATGGGAGCGGACGATGGATTTTTAGAAGTCCCCCAGTGGAAAACCAGAACCTATGGACAAAGGCTTGCTAAGACACCTTGTCAATCCCCCCAAACATGGTCAAGTGGGCAAATGTAATATCTAAGCAGTCATTAGAAATAAAAGGAACCAGATGCATACATTTAAAGGTTTTAATGATCAAATGTGACACATACCATGATACCTAGACTAATTACCTCATGGATAAAGAACCTCTTTTGATACAGGACCAAATCGATGGTGATGGATGTTGCTGTTGCTGACAAGATAAGGATGATGGAAGAAGAAAAGGTAGGCCCTCCAGGGCCATGCTGAGGTCAATTTTTCTCTCAGTACTCCATGTCTAGGACCCGTGGGCCTTGAGACATGATCTCCTAGTTATCCCTAAAAATTGGGGATAACAACCACCAATAACTTTTTTGAGCGGCATTCATCTGTGTTGTTCCAATGAATTTTGTTGAAATCACATCACTTTTCAGTGTCCTTTGTCTTCCCATTTCCCTTCTTTTCCTACGGCTTGGACTAATTGTCTTGATACTAGCTATTTTGTGAGTTAGAGTTGCCTTTACCATACTTCTGTTGTTTCAGATTTGCAAACCCGAACTCCCACTTATATCATTGCTTAAATTTATGCTCAATTTTGACAACATATCAATAAGCATCTCCCAATGACGAGATGTCCAAAAACTCCATTTTTGTTTGGATGTGACTATGTAGATCCCCACAATATTTTAGAACCAGATTTTACTCAGAGGCTTTGATACCTAGCTTGGTGCGCATTGTATGGACTATTTGGTCCCTCTCATGATGCAATGTGGTCTATCTTGTGTACTAGTCGTCATAGTTTCCAATAGGGTAAAATTGCTCCTTAATGACATCCATAAAAGAGCCCAAGTGAGTTCGACCTCAAACATTTGAGACTCCTTTGTGGAATTTTTCTCGCAATAAGTCTCCACCAATTTTTGACAAGGGGGACAACCTTAAGGAACTCAAAGGTGATATTTTCCCTATCAAAGAAATTGTGGATAGAGAAATAAACTTCTAGAAGATTTAATGATCTTTCCAAAGCACCCACATCTATTTGACCTTCAAATACGAATATCAAAATTAACTTGTACCTTGAAAGGGGCAATGCCTCAATAGTGGCTTCTTGATGAAGACGCGTCTGTTATTCTTGGTAGTCATTGAAGGATTTGGGTAAAAATTTTCATCATCACATCCCTCTATCACGTGAGGGATTCATCGAGCAACAATTGCATAGGATATCCTGCTCCCTTGTCTCTCTTTTCTTCCACCATGGGAAGCTGACGGGGTCGACAAGGATGGTCTTTCATAGGCTTAAGTAGTTTGATTCCCAACTCCTTATACCCTAACCTCGTTGGGGACATGCTTAGAGAAACAAATAAAGAGTAGACTGCTCTGATACCACTGATTCATATTTGTTGGTGTTTTATGATTCTCATCTCTTGATAGTTATTGCCTTATGATTAATAACAAGATTCACTTTTATACCTCAGTTATCATAGAATAACTATACAATGAAATATCAACTATAACAATGCAGTGGAAATAAAAAGATCTAGAAATATTATGTTAAGGTCCTAACCCACACATAGGTAGATCAATGTATTCAGATGTAATAAAGGTCAATATTAATAAGGCCTTTCAATAAAATAGAATAAGGCGGATGTAAGAAGACCTAATAGAAGCTTC